>CM065722.1:56541430-56581430 GCA_033310375.1 Conus canariensis | reverse complement strand
ACATTGAACGACAGCATTAGTATCCTGACCCCATAGCTCTGAATCATATTGTGCATCAACAATTTTGACAAAGACTTTGTAGGACTTCATATTTGATACAAATGATTTCCTTAAAACACATAAACACTGCTAGGAAGGTATGTACATGCAGCAACAAAACTCCGCTAAGTAGAGAGAATGATGCCAAGGTTTTTCATAAATGTTTTTCAACGGGCGTAACAGAACCATCGTACAGCTAGCTCTCCGACTGTCAGTTCTACTTTATCAGCCGAGAGCTTGAAATTATTTAGGTGTCCCCGCAGACCAACCACACTTTCCGAGAGCAAAGCTGTATCATCAGCTGGCAATAAAATAAAGGGTTCCACTTGATCGTTTGTGAATCTTGCGCCATGCCTACCGTTTTCTACTATTTCAGTCGCAAGATCATTAAGAATGAAAATATAACAGGACTGAAAGCATTCCCTTGTTTTACTCTGAAAGTGCACATTATTATAGTCAGTTTATTTATTGCCGCTTCTTCTTCTCGTTTTAATTGTATTACACAGAGAGAAGTAAGACAGAGAGAAAGAGTTCGGACGAGATCTCTCTCCTCTCTCTCTCTCTCTCTCTCTCTCTCTCTCTCTCTCTCTCTCTCTCTCTCTCTTCTCTCCTCTTCTCTCTCTCTCCTCTCTCTTTCTCTCTCCTCTCTCTCTCTCTCTCCTCTCTCCTCTCTTCTCTCTCTCTCTCCTCCCTCCCTCTTCCCCCCTACCTACCTCTTCCCTCCGCTTCCTCCCCATCTATCACTCTCACAACTTTCGAATGTGATTACTTGTGATTACGTCAGTGTATAGCTATTCTTGGGTATAGGGTCTGTTTTATTCTCTCTCTCTCTCTCTCTCTCTCTCTCTCTCTCTCTCTCTCTCTCTCTCTCTCTCTCTCTCTCACGACACCCAATGATCAGCCGCTTCTGGAGAGAGAGAGAGAGAGAGAGAGAGAGAGAGAGAGGTGGGGGGAGAGCTGCAGTCGCCTGGCAACCGTCAGTTAAAAAGAAAAGCAAAAAAAGAAGAAGGAAAAAAAGAGGTGGGGGAGGGAGTGGGGTGAGGGACGAAGGGGGATGAGAAAAGGAGAAGGAAAAAAGGAAGAGGAAAAAGACATAGCATCAGAGGCCAAAAGCAACAAAAGATAATTCATTATGAAAAGAAAGCAGGGAATGGGACCGCCTTTGTCTGGGTCCCAGCACACACACACACACACACACACACACACACACACACACACACACACACACACACACACACACACACCGAGAGGGAGAGAGAGAGAGGGGGAGGAAGAAGGCGAGGGCGAGAGAGAGCGAGAGAGAAAGAGAAGGGGGTGGGGAGAGAGGTAAGTGTAGACAGATAAAAGAGAGAAAATAAATATGAAATATTTTTCAGTTAGACCCACACACCTAATTACCTAATTACGGGATGTGAACAGCCGTCATTAACTGTCAAAGCAGTTCAACCATTATTGAAAGAATCCAATCAGATCGTTTGGAAAACACTGACAACAATAAACTATTCCAACATTCTGCGATTGCAGGTACAGAAACAATGGAGTCATCATCAATAGACAAATATCACGGAAGAGAGAGAGAGAGAGAGAGAGAGAGAGCGGACACACATGAGAATGCATGCGTTTTCACATATGCACACAGATACGTACTAACACACGCATGCACGTGCGCGCGCGTCCTCGCATACATACGCACGCACTTACTAGCACACACACACACGCGCGCGCGCGTTCGCTCGTACGCGCGCGCGCACGCACACACACACACACACACACACACACACCACACACACACACACACCACACACACAGAAAGAAAGAGGGGGAGAGAGAGAAAGGGAGATAGTCGAACGCTTGGTGGCTGCCGAGGCAACCAATGAAATGACGAACCAGGAGAGAGAAAGAATGAAAAGAGGGGAAGAAAGAGAGAGGGAGAGAGAGAGAGAGAAGGAAAGAAATCAATGCGGCTTCCCGTCTGCTGTGAACGCTACAGAGACTGCTGTACACAGAGACAGGAGAAGAAAGGAAGAGGACGACGGGTGGAGTGTGAGTGGGGGGGCTGTCTTTCCTTTGGGAAGAGGTATTGTGTTATCAAAAGATCTCTCTCTCTCTCTCTCTCTCTCTCTCTCTCTCTCTCTCTCTCTCTCTCTCTCTCTCTCTGTATTCATGTTTTGTTTCTTTTGACAGATGCTTTTTGTACCTACTTTTCCCCCCTTTTACCATCTCTCTCTCTCTCTCTCTCTCTCTCTCTCTCTCTCTCTCTCTTCTCTCTCTCTCTGTATTCATGTTTTGTTTCTTTTGACAGATACTTTTTGTTGTTACTCCTACTATTTTTCCCCTTTTTACCACCTCTCTCCTCCTCCTCTTCCCCCTCCTCCTCCCCCTCTCTCTCTCTCTCTCTCTCTGTTTTCATGTTTTGTTTCTTTTGACAGATGCTTTTTGTTGTTACTCCTTTTTACCACCTCTCTCTCTCTCTCTCTCTCTCTCTCTCTCTCTCTCTCTCTCTCTCTCTCTTCTGTCTGTCTGTCTCTCTCTCTCTCTCTCTCTCTGTTTTCATGTTTTGTTTCTTTTGTCAGATGCTTTTTGTTGTTACTCCTTTTTACCACCTCTCTCTCTCTCTCTCTCTCTCTCTCTCTCTCTCTCTCTCTCTCTCTCTCTCTCTGTCATTCTGTGAGTGTCTGTGTATTCCACTTGAATGAAGTAGATATGTTATTGATTTCGTAGATGCGTTTTGCTTTTTTCTTCTGCTATTGTATCGTGCATTGCATTCTTCTTTCCCTGCGTTATGCCGTATTGTAATATGTCGAATTCGTTCCATCGACTCTTGTCGTTAAGAGCTTTCTATTTTATTCTGCACAGCATCTCTCTCTCTCTCTCTCTCTCTCTCTCTCTCTCTCTCTCTCTCTCCTCTCTCTCTCTCTATCAGTTTCTGTCTCTCTGTCTCTCTCTCTTTCTGTGTCTCTCTGTCCCTCTTTCTCTCAGTCTGTAAGCCTCTCTCTCTCTCTCTCTCTCTCTCTCTCTCTCTCTCTCTCTCTCTCTCTCTCTCCGTCTCGTATATCTTTCCCGTGATATCAGAGTTCTGCCTTTCGCTTGTCTGACCCATATATTGTTTCTTTATGACATGTTAATTGACATCGCTGACCCCACACAAGGCGAAGACCAGACGTAAAACGAAACGGCATTTAAAGCTCATCTGTTACCCTTGTACATAATCTCCTCTCTCTCTCTCTCTCTCTCTCTCTCTCTCTCTTCTCTCTCTCTCTCTATGTATATGTACAATTATGTACATACTTCATGCAAACCGGTTGCTTTTTGTGCATTACTCTTCCGCTATAACATTCACTGTTTCGTTCCTGACCAAAGAACTGATAGAAGTCTCTCTCTCTCTCTCTCTCTCTCTCTCTCACACCCACACACACACACACACACACACACACACACACACACACACACACACACCACGCACGCACGCACGCACGCACGCACGCACGCACACACATCCTTCACAGTCATCTAAGCCTTCCTTCTTTCCTTTCCTTCCTTCCTTCCTTCCTTCCTTCTCTTCACCTCCACCCCACCTCTCGCCGTCTGGTGGCGTTGCCAAGCAACCGCCGTGCTCCACGTTCTGTCTATCTCCACCTCCTCCCCTTCCTTTCTCTGTCTGTCTCTCCCCCTCTGTCTCTCCCCCTCTCTCTCTCTCTCTCTCTCCGGCTTTGTCTCGGGGCTGTCTCACTCGATCGTTTCCTCTCGACCCTTCACCGCCGCCACCACCACCACGCTGTCTGTCTGTCTGTGTCCCCCCGCCTCCCCCACCCCACCGCTGCGAGCTTGATCTTGTCGGATCCCAACCCCGCCCCCCCCCCCTTCCTCTCCCCTCTCTCTCTCTCTCTCTCTCTCTCTCCCCTCCCCCCCGTGGCATGCTTGATCTTGTCGGACCCCCCCTCCCCCCAACCTTTCCCCGTCTGTCTGTCTCTCTCTCTCTCTCTCTCTCTCTGTTTAGCTTTGTATTCAAATGGACTCGCCCGACCAGGGGGGGGGGGGGGGGAGATTGGAGAAGAGAGAGATCGTGAGTGGCGGTTCGGCGTTCTTTGGACTCGTCTTGTTTGTGGGGGGGAGGGGTGGGTGGAAGAGTTGTGAGGCCGGGAGAGCCGTCATGAGCTCTTCTCAGCCAGGGGGAGGACGGGTTGGCGCAGTCGGGACGGATTGGTTACACAGTGAAACACTGGAGAATGGGTCAGTCCAGCGGTTCAGTTGTGCTGTCATATATAGCATTCTGTCTGGCTTTTTTTTTTTTTAATGAATTATTTTTGTAATATTGTGTGTGTTTTCGTCTGGTTAAAAACTAATCAAGAGAATGCCAGTGAATTTGTTTCTGAGGTTTTTGAGCAGATTTATGCATGACTTGTGAGTTGACTTCAACGCGGTGACAGCCCTGATATGGTCCTTTGCGGTCGGCTGGGCTGTAAACAACATTACCTTACCATACCCTACTTTACCCTACCTATGCATGTGCATGCAAGGTCGCATAGTGACCATTGTAATGGCTGTCGTTCCATTTAGATCTGTAGTCATCGTGAAATGTCACTTATTACATGTGGCAATTGGTGTTGAGCAACTGGAATGCATTGACTCCTTGAGAATGTATTATTAGCTGTGTAGAATGTCTTTTTCATGTTGGGAAGAGGGGGGTTGGGGTGGGGGTATTTATTTCGTGTCCACTTTTCAGCATCATGTGTGAAAGCCTGGTCAGTCCAGAAGTGACCTCAGTGGTCGGCAGGACTGTGAACAAGATGACCAGCCGCGTGACAGGCTGCGCAACGCCCGAAAATAGAACTATTTTTCTGTTATTGTTGTATTGTTCCTGTGTGTCTCATGAAGAAGGGCCAGCTTAACTGTACTGCAGATTTTGATCTTTCTTGTGGCCCGGTGATTAGTCTTGGTTGTGCTGTGTGGAGGGTGTTCACCATGCTGTTGTCTCTCTTGCAACGATTCACAGCATGCCAGGTTGAAAGGAGGATGACTGCTTGCAGGATGGGGAGGGAAGCCAGAGAACCAAGGGAGGTGACTAGTGAGGCTAGGGGGCTTTCCTTGCAGAAGACCCGAGGGTGGAAACGCGTTGCTTCGGTCTTATCATTTGGTGACTGCCTTTTTTTTGACGGTCTAGCTTTTTTTTTCTTTGATTTCTGTTGTTAGAGGTGTCATGCTGTAGGAGGGGGGGGGGGGGGGGGGGTTATATAATGTGTGTGTGTGTGTGTGTGTGTGTGTGTGTGTGTGTGTGTGTTGTGTGTGTGTGTGTGTAATCTAGCAAGGAAGTGGTGAGCAATGAGCTGCCGGAATGGACTCTAGCTGTCTGTTCTGCAGTGCTGTTTGTCAGTGTGTTGATATACTCTTTATTATTGTTGTTGTAATCATTATCATTTTGTGGTGTGTGTTTTGTTTGTTCGTTTCATGGAAGCGTTTTTGAATGATTTCTACTGTTTCAGTGGTGTTAAAGAGAAGCTGGTGTTTCATTCCCTGTAGTGGCAGAGTTAGCAAAGATTAGGACTGGTGTTTCCTTTTCTGTAAAGGTGGTGTTAACAAAGAGAGGGACTGGTGTTTCCTTTTCTGTAAAGGTGGAGTTAACAAAGCGAGGGACTGGTGTTTCCTTTTCTGTAAAGGTGGTGTTAACAAAGAGAGGGACTGGTGTTCCTTTTCTGAAAAGGTAGAGATAACAAAGAGAGGGACTGGTGTCTCCTTTTCTGTAAAGATAGAGTAACAAAGAGAGGGACTGGTGTCTCCTTTTCTGTAAAGGTAGAGATAACAAAGAGAGGGACTGGTGTCTCCTTTTCTGTAAAGGGGGAGGTAACAAAGAGAGGGACTGGCGTTTCCTTTTCTGTAAAGGTGGAGGTAACAAAGAGAGGGACTGGTGTTTCCTTTTCTGTAAAGGTAGTGTTAACAAAGAGAGGGACTGGTGTTTCCTTTTCTGTAAAGGTGGAGGTAACAAAGAGAGGGCTGGTGTTTCCTTTTCTGTAAAGGTAGTGATAACAAAGAGAGGGACTGGCGTTTCCTTTTCTGTAAAGGTGGAGGTAACAAAGAGAGGGACTGGTGTTTCTTTTCTGTAAAGGTGGAGGTAACAAAGAGAGGGACTGGTGTTTCCTTTTCTGTAAAGGTAGAGATAACAAAGAGAGGGACTGGCGTTTCCTTTTCTGTAAAGGTGGAGGTAACAAAGAGAGGGACTGGTGTTTCCTTCCCTGAACAGGTGGAGTTAACAAAGAGAGGGGCTGGTGTTCCCTTTTCTGAAAGGTGGTGTTAACAAAGAGAGGGGCTGGTGTTTCCTTTTCTGTAAAGGTGGTGTTAACAAAGAGAGGGACTGGTGTTTCCTTTTCTGTAAAGGTGGAGTTAACAAAGAGATGGACTGGTGTCTCCTTTTTGTAAAGGTAGAGATAACAAAGAGAGGGACTGGTGTTTCCTTTTCTGTAAAGGTGGAGGTAACAAAGAGAGGGACTGGTGTTTCCTTTTCTGAAAAGGTGGAGTTAACAAAGAGAGGGACTGGCGTTTCTTTCCCCAGAAAGGTGGAATAACAAAGAGAGGGACTGGTGTTTTCTTTTCTGTTAAAGGTGGAGTTAACAAAGAGAGGGAGTGGTGTTTACTTTTCTGAAAATGGGGAGATAACAAAGAGAGGGACTGGTGTTTCCTTTTCTGAAAAGGTGGAGATAACAAAGAGAGGGGCTGGTGTTTCCTTTTCTGTAAAGGTGGTGTTAACAAAGAGAGGGGCTGGTGTTTCCTTTTCTGAAAAGGTGGAGATAACAAAGAGAGGGACTGGTGTTTCCTTTTCTGAAAGGTGGAGATAACAAAGAGAGGGACTGGGTGTTTCCTTTTCTGAAAAGGTGGAGATAACAAAGAGAGGGGCTGGTGTTTCTTTCCCTGAAGAGGTGGAATAACAAAGAGAAGGACTGGTGTTCCCTTCCTGTAAAGGTGGAGTTAACAAAGAGTGGGACAGGATAGGAAGCACAGTCCTACGTTTTTTAATTCCACTTCTCATGGAAGGAAACACTAGTCCCTCTCTTTGTTAACCACCTTCTCGTGGAAGGAAACACCAGTCCCTCTTTTGTTAACTCCACCTTCTCATGGAAGGAAACACCAGTCCCTCTCTTTGTTAACTCCACCTTCACATGGAAGGAAACACCAGTCCCTCTCTTTGTTAACTCCACCTTCTCGTGGAAGGAAACACCAGTCCCTCTCTTTGTTAACTCCACCTTCACGTGGAAGGAAACACCAGTCCCTCTCTTTGTTAACTCCACCTTCACATGGAAGGAAACACCAGTCCCTCTCTTTGTTAACTCCACCTTCTCATGGAAGGAAACACCAGTCCCTCTCTTTGTTAACTCCACCTTCTCATTGAAGGAAACACCAGTCCCTCTCTTTGTTAACTCCACCTTCTCGTGGAAGGAAACACCAGTCCCTCTCTTTGTTAACTCCACCTTCTCGTGGAAGGAAACACCAGTCCCTCTCTTTGTTAACTCCACCTTCTCGTGGAAGGAAACACCAGTCCCTCTCTTTGTTAACTCCACCTTCTCATGGAAGGAAACACCAGTCCCTCTCTTTGTTAACTCCACCTTCTCATGGAAGGAAATACCAGTCCCTCTCTTTGTTAACTCCACCTTCTCGTGGAAGGAAACACCAGTCCCTCTCTCTTGTTAACTCCACCTTCACATGAAGGAAACACCAGTCCCTCTCTTTGTTAACTCCACCTTCACATGGAAGGAAGTGCCAGTCCTTCTCTTGAAAGAGTGAGTGGACAAAGAAGACTGATGTTCCCTCCCTTTCCCGTGCAAAGGTCGAGTTAACAAGGACTGGAACTGTCCGTATCCTCAAGAAAGTTGAGAACGTGGTACCTTATGTGCAATACCGTGTCGTGGAGCGTTGACTACCGTGAATCTTCCTTTGTTTCCAGTATGACGTAACCCCTACGTTTGTCTTCTGCTTCCGGCTGTCTGACATCACAGTTTATTTACCACGTAAAACTTATGACTTGGCGTGATCGGTTAAGATGAAGGACTTTATTGAGTGTGATGACGTAGGACGGTGTGTGGGTGGGTGGGTGGGTGGGTGGGTGTCGTGTGTGTATTTGTGTGTGTGTGTGTGTGTGTGAGAGAGAGAGAGAGAGAGAGAGAGAGAGAGAGAGAGAGAGATTTTCCTGGGCGTAATGTTTCCGGTGTCTGCCGTCCCGTCATCCACAGTACAGTTGTCCCTCATCCCACAGTACAGTTGTCCCTCATCCCACAGTACAGTTGTCCCTCATCCCACAGTACAGTTGTCCCCTCATCCCACAGTACAGTTGTCCCCTCATCCCACAGTACAGTTGTGTACACGCGCTGTGAAACTGAGAGGCAGAAGACTCGATCGGTTTTCGAAGGCTGATATAAGAGTGATAGTATGTGGATGCCCCCCCCCCCCACCCACCCACCCCTCTCTCCCTCCCTCCCTCCTTCCCTCCTTCCCCCCCCCCTCTCTCTCTCTCTCCTCTCTCTCTCTCTCTCTCTCTACCTCCAGCCGTATAAACCGAGTATGCCTTCCGGGAAGTTTTGTGTACTAAGGAAGTTGAACGCTCATTGTTCTCGAAAGAGATGGAGAGAGAGAGAGAGAGAGGGAGGGGGGGGGGGGAGGGAGGAAGGGGGGGATGGAGAGGGAGAGTGTCATTGATCACTCACTGTCTAGCCTCTGTCTCCAAACAGGCCATTGTTCTTTGTCAGTCAGCCTCAATCTCTCTTGTCTCTGTCTGTCTGTCTGTCGTCTGTCTGTCTCTCTCTCTCTCTCTCTCTCTCTCTCTCTCTCTCTCTCTCTCTCTCTCTCTCTCTCTCTCACACACACACACACACACACACACACACACACACACACACACACACACACGCACGCATGCCCATGCGCGCATGCGTTCACACACAAACACAGAAGCATGCACACACACACACACACACACACACACACATGCATGCATGTATGCATGCTTGCACACACCCCATGGATGTTGTTGAAATGAATGCATATCTTCTCCTGTGGGTTTCATTATAGCCTAACAACTTGTTGTTTTGTTCCCTGTGGACTGCCCAGCAGGGGTGGTGATCGGACACAGCTACATTTGGCTGGGACTGCTGGGAATAGGGGAGAGAGAGAGATACATCTGTGATGCTTTTTTTTTTTTTTTTAATTTTGCTTGATTTTGTTTTTAATCAGAAAAAATAGCTTATCTTTGTTTTTCACTGTTTGAAAATGTCTATGGTTTAATTAAGTTGTGTTAGAGATAAAGTTTTGGTAACATAATGATTTTGTTTTGAAGTCATTTATTTTCTACAATGGTTTTGTGTTCTTCAAAGTTAGATGTACTGTACTTTTTACTCACTTTTGACTAACTTGAGGGGATGAAATGGCTGATCGTTAGGCCAAGAATGCCACAACAAGGAAACTGTCTAACGTATCAATCCCCTACTCAGATCTAAAACAGAAAGTTGATGATTTTGTCAGAGGCCTCTGGAAGGGGGATTGGAATAAACAGACAGATAACAAACTTTTCCAGATCTGTCCAAACCTAAAAGAGTTCCTCTCATCTACCTCTGGTGGTCGCAAAGAAGAAACAGTTTTATGAATTGATAAGTCATTATTTGTTGATGACTTCTCCATCTCTGCCAAGGGGAAAACTTTGGCTGCAGCTGAGCGTCAACTTCAGTTGTGTGTTAATCGTGTTCAGCGGTGGGTTACTGAAAATGGATTTAAGTTTTCAGCTACTAAGACAGAGTGTGTTCATTTCCATAGGAAAAGATCTCAGGTCTTAGAACCAGCTATCAGTCTCAATGGTCAAGTAATTAAAGTTTCCAAACAAGTGAAATTTTTGGGGGTTATTTTTGATAATAAGCTTTCTTATTTGCCTCACATTAAGTACATTAAACAATCTTGCCAGTCAGGTTTGAATGTTTTGAAGGTTATTAGTCACACTGATTGGGGTGCAGACAAGCGAACTTTGTTGCGATTGTATCGGGCTTTGGTGAGACCAAAGCTAGATTATGGGTGTGTGGTATATGGTTCTGCAAGAAAATCTTACCTCAAAGCTCTTGATCCAATTCATCATCAAGGACTGCGGATTGCTCTGGGAGCATTTCGCACATCTCCAAAAGAGAGTTTGTATGCTGAATCTGGTGAACCCCCTCTGGAGCTAAGGAGGTTGTGTCTTTCCATGAATTACTATCTGAAACTGAGGGCTAATCCAGAAAACCCTGCCTATGATATTGTCATGAACCCGCCTTTTAGAGCCAAATATGATCTAAAGCCAAATGAGATTCCTCCACTGGGTATTCGTATTTTGCCCCACTTCGGGGCAGCTGGCATTGACCTTGATGCTGTTGATGACGGTCCATTACAGACTGATGTACCTCCCTGGAAAGTCGCCAATCCAGAGATTAATTTATATTTAACTCAATTTCGAAAGGAGGTCACCTCGAGTGCTGCATATAAACAACTTTATCTTGGGCAATGTGAACTTTATCAAGATTTTATCAAGATTTTTACAGATGGTTCTAAAAAAGGTGAGAGGGCTGCAGCTGCCATTGTGTGTGATAACAATTTTCAGGAGCCTACTTTGTTAAGATTGCGGGATTGGTCGTCTGTTTATACTGCTGAACTAAAGGCTTTAAATCTGGCCCTCAGTGCGGTGTCCAGGTCAGATCAGAATGATTTCCTTATTTTATCGGATTCATTGTCGGCATTGTCGGCTCTATCGACAAGAGAAGTTTCACATCCAGTTTTGGCTGATATTCATGATCTTCATACTCAGCTTGTCTCTTCGGGAAAGCATATAGTTTTCTTGTGGGTCCCCAGCCACATGGGAATCTATGGTAACTCAGTGGTGGACAAAGCAGCCAAACAAGCTCTCGGTGCAAGTCTTTCCAGGAGGCCTATGCAGTTTGTTCCTCACTCTGATCTACGTCATAAATCTAGTTTGTATTGTCGTGAACTGTGGCAGAGTGAATGGTGTAATCAAATTCATAATAAATTGTTTAAAATTTGCCCAGATTTAACTATTCCTTTCCCATCGGTGGTATGTAACCGTAAAGAGGAATCGGTTTTGTCACGGTTACATATTGGGCACAGCTATATAACGCACAGTTGGATACTCAGAGGGGAAGACCCCCATTGTGTGTTGCGTGTGACAGCTTGTTCAGTGTTAATCATTTTTTGACAGAATGTGCTGATTTGATGTGTATCAGAGAGAAGTTCTTTTCCACCAGTGATTTATCAGTTCTTTTTCGTGAGATTTCAGTAGATCTTATTTTTTCTTTTTTGAAAGAGGTAAACTTATTTTATAAAATATAGTGTTTTAATTATATATACAGGTGTCGTCGGCGTTGAACAGATAATTGTGCTTTTGTCCTCATAAATTTTAAGCTATATGTTAATACTAGTGTGGGTATTTGTATTTAGAGACTTAGATATGATAGCTGAGGTCCTGATTTGGCTCCTAGTAGTCCGCTGGACCCTATAAACACCAACTAACTAACTAACTAACAGTTTTATGATGGCTGCACACTGGCCATTCATATTTTACTCATTCATACCTTTTAAAGAGTACGGAATCACTGTGGTGCATTCCATGTCATGTACCACTCACAATGAAACATATTCTTTTAGGGTGTTGGGACTTGCATGATGTGAGACGTAAACATTTTACAGCAGACTCCATGAAAACCTTGTTCAGAGATGTTCCACCTGATGTGATCTTTGAATTTCTGAAAGAGATTAGCATTTTTCATCTGATCTGAGTTTTTACAGTGGAAAGATTTTTAACAAATTTTCGGGTGTGTTTTTAGAAGATGTATTTTAGAGGGTTGTGTGAATGAATGACTTGTGGGTTGACTTCAACGTGGTGACGGCCCTGATATGGCCCTTTGCAGTCGGCTGGGCTGTAAGCAACATTACCTTACCATACTTTACCTTTCTACTAACTTTTCAAATATTCTGGTGTGTGTTTGTGTGTGTGTATATATTCCATTTTCTTCACTATAATCAGTGTTATGCTTTAACACTTCAGATGCAATCACTGGTCAGTATTGACCCTACAAACAACTACATAACTTACCTGGTAGTCTTGCATACATTAATGCACGCACGCACGCACACACACACACACACACACACACACACACACACACACACACACACACACACACACACACACACACACACACACACGCATGCACACATACATATATGAGCGCGCACACACACACATACACACACACACACACACACACACACACACACACACACACACACACACACACACACACACACTGGATGCAGTGCTTTATGCCTGTTAGCTGTACACAAGCTAACTATAGCAGAGGACAGTCTGCCAACCTAAGTCTCTCTCTGCTTTCCCTGTTTCAGAGACCCACGCTGACCTGAGAGTGTGTGCTGCTGAAGGGCTATGGACAACATGGCCACAGGCTTTGCCTTTGGAATGGCGGGGGAGGAGTTTGGCAACATCGACTTCCATGCCTCTATGGCTGGAGATGGTGAGGGTGGACATGCCCGCCCATTATGCCAGGCCTGAACCAGTACCCTCCCTTCAATCCCACCATGCCGCGGGACAGTGTGTTCTCCGCCGCCAGTATGATGCCCCCCAGGAGTGGACTGGACCTGCCCCGCTTCCCCATGGGCTCCTATGGAGGAGGGAATGATTCCCTCCATTCAGCTAGTTTTGACTCCCTCATGCCTGCCCGCCAGACCTACTCTTCTGGAGGGATGTCTGCTTTCGGAGACCTGTACTCCACACATTTATCTGAGTCGGACACAAGGGTTGCAAGTGAAATGACCAATAGCATGGCTGATCCAATGAGTGGGTTTGGGAACGTGATGTCCCCGCCCAGTTCTTCCTCCCCCAGCGTGATGCCATCGTCCATGCCGGTGTTCCCCAACACCCCGTCCAACATGATGCACACGGCCATAGCCACTCCAGAGCTCGGCCACAAACATGATGAGGGGGAGCATAGCAGGATGAAGGTGGGCAGCTTGCAGTCCCCCTCCCAGGGCTACAAGTCTCCTATCGGCTCCCCTCCCCCCATGATGCAGACCTGTTTCCCAGGTCCTGTGCCAGCCTCCATGGCTCTGCAGCAGCAGCAGCAACAGCAGCAGCAGGGAGGATCAGAGTCTATGCCGGGAGCCATGATGAGTCCACCTAGCAAGAACCAGTCCTCTGCGCTCCGGTACAAAGAGGAGCGGGATTTCTCTGGAGGTCCCTCCGATCCTGTGCCCTCGCTAGTCATTGGCAGTGAGGTCACCCCCATGCAGCGAAGGCGCCAGTCCCCTCGCCGAGCCAACATGTTGGCTCAGGAAGCCGCCGCTGCTGCAGCTGCTGTACTGGCTGTGGAAACGAAGCAGGCCCCCATGCCTCCCATGCTGTCTGCCCGGGAAAGTCACCTGCTGAGCGCCATTCCTCACTCCATGGGCTACCCTCCTTCCATGGCGCCCCCTGTGCCTGCTTTCAGCGCTTCTCAGCAGACCATGCATGGCAGCTTCCCCCGCACCCCCTCCAGACGTGGCCGCAGACCTCGCATCACCAGCAGTGACCATAGCGGCATCTACACAGGTCACTTTGACCCGGCCATGGACACCACTTCAGGGGTGTCTCGCAAACACACGGTAGTGCCATTCTTCAAAGCTGGTCAGTTGAGCATCCGAGAGCCAGAGATGTTCGAGGGGGTGAGCAGGAAGGTCCCGCTTATCACCCAGTCCACACAGACTGGACATGGGTCTGCTCACGAAGACGTGGTGCCTGTCAGCAAACCTCACCTGGCCAAAGACTCCAAATACTCCGATGTCAACCCAATGGACGGGAAGGGTGGGTTTCCGCTGGCCTCCTACTCTTCCGCTCATCTCCCTTTCCGTGAGGTCCCTGTGAGCAGAAGGGTGAGTGAGGATGGTTACAAAGGCTTTGTGGAAGGGGAAGGGTACGCCAAGCGAGGCAATTCCAAGACGGTGGTGTCCCCTAGCTTTGGGGAAGCAGCAGCCAGGGCTGTGATGACTACCAGCGTGGGCGACAGCGCCACTGTGGTGACGGTGGCCATCATGAGCCGCCAGAGCTCTGGGACCAAGAACAGACTGTCCAACTCCATGCTCAGCCCCCGCCCTAGCACCAGCCACGATGACGACCTGAAGGAAAACATGAAGGTCTCACCATCACAGAACCTGGAGGACAGTGCCTCATCATATGGCATTCAGACACGCCGGGGTCGAAGGTCAGGTTCCACAATTAGCAACACCATGCCCATGACATCGTCTAGGGGGCGTACACTGCGACGACGAGCGGACCCAGATAATATCAGCATTGAAGATGATGAGAATTTTGAGATGATGATGGAAGACCGCAAGGAGAAAGCACGGGCAGCAGAACAAGAGAGGATGGAGGTGAGTCTGTCTGAACATATTGAAATGGTACATTAACTCATTATAAACCAGAGAATATGTATCTTACATGTCACACATAATTACGCGTATGTATGTACGTTATTTCTTTCTTTTTTTTTCATTCCAATTTGATTGAAACTATAGACCTTTTTAGTTTTATATCTTAGTGTTATTACTTTTCTGGTTTAGGAGAGATTCAGTCATCAGTCAGTCAGCCAGGCCATTATGGATAGCTTCTCAAAAACCAGGTAGAAAAAATATATATGACCCAATTTTGGGACTAACTGATCACCAGAAGAACTGTGCATGATGCATGCTGACTTCTTTCATTGGATCTGAAGGGCTGTCAGGAATGAAGAATACTATGCAGTTTAGAAAATCATCTGTCAAAATGCCAAGAAAATGTGAAGCAAAGACGGTCACCAACTGACAAAGGTTTTTTTTAATACGTGTCACAGATCAGCATCCGAATCGATGATTCACAGTGCATCACCTACGGGGACCAGAAGCGGTGGCAGTGTGAGCTGTGCGACAAGTCGTACACCACCAAACACAACCTGGTCATGCACATGCTGGACCACAATGGCATCAAGCCCCACCTGTGTCTGGTGTGTGGCAAGTACTTCAAGCAGCTCAGCCACCTCAACACCCACATGCTCACCCATGACAAGGTCCGGCCCCACGTCTGCCCTGTCAAGGTAGGTGCACCATCGTTGAATTAGTGCGATTATCCCTTGAAACTTTTTTGGGGGGGGAAGATGCCTGTTTTGAATATTATTTCCCAGAGTATCTGATTTGAAGAAAGAACTTCAAATGTGAAAAGTTTTAACCACTAAATTACTTTTGTGTTTTGTAAGGAGTTAGGTAAGTAGTTAGTACAATGGAAAATCTCAGCAGGCTCCCTCTCTTTAAAGAAATGTATCTCTATGTTTATGGAACATTTATGTTGTTGAAAGACACCCATTCTGCAGTGTGAAAACCATAGACATGGGATGGGGGGAGAAGCAGGTATTAATGATGTTGCCAGTGTGAGACAAAAAATGAAAAATGATTTTCGTTGTACTCAGTGCAAGAAAATAGATTATGTTTTTTTTTGTGAGCTCACAGCTGTGCAGTTTCAGTAGTTGTGTGTTTAAATGCTTTCAAGTGAAAGCCATACACAGTTGCGTCCACCATTTTAAATCCAAAAGATTGAGTAATGTAGCAAAGATTTTTACATGATATAACTGTCATTACTCAATCAAAAAAATGTTGTTTTTTTTTTTTATCAACACATGTTCAGGGAAGGGTATTAAAGAATTTCTATCCAAAAATATTGCACAGTGTCCTTTAAAAACATATATGCAAAAATATTGTGCATTTTCCCTTTTTTTTTTAACTGCACATTCATGATTCAACATGGCATATTTCCATTGAAAAACATAGTATGACAGTATGCATATTGAAATGTTCATATATCCATAGAAAAACATATCGGTACCATTGTAGATATTTCCATTGAAAAACTCGGTATAATAGCATGCACTGCAGTCCAGAAACATTGACATTTTTTTATTTTTAAAAAAGCATATGATTCAGTCCAAAATTGTACATATTTCCATTGAAAAAATGTTGTACATTGTTCTGTCCAAAAACCGTTGTACATGATTGTGAATGCATGAAGAGACCTAGTGGGTGATTGTGCTGTGTGCCTCAGAGCTGCGGCAAGGGGTTCACCCAGATCAGCCACCTGAAGCGGCACCAGGCCGTGCACCAGGAGTCCAAGCCCTACAGCTGTGATGAGTGTGGCCGCGGCTTCACCTTCCCCAGCGAGCTGCGCATCCACAAGGAGCGACACATCAGCGGCCGCTACATCGAGCACACCTGCACCGAGTGTGGGGAGGTGAGAAGCTGGGCTGACGGTCCTTGGTTCAATTCCTCATTTGACACCGCTAAGTTGGAGTTTATCTGAAAAGGATTGTAACAAAAGGAACAGAGGATTATGTTGCAACAGACAAGACATCTAAGTGAGAGGAAACTTTCTGTTCAGAGTCAAGAAGAATAGAAATTTATAGTATGAAAATAGGAAGAGAGGAATCTTGTCAGTTGAGACAAATGTAACAATGAACTGAAAGATAACACCATACTAACAAACAACACAAGTGTCTTTTGACTATGAATAATCAAGCATGACACGTATAATCCATGCAGCTTCCAGCTCCCTCCAAAGTCCTTCAGATTAGAGTTTTAAACGCGAGATTCTGTTAGCATAGGCTAGGCGTGCAATAAAAACATACACAAAATGTGCACACAACTGATTGCTGTGTAGACAAGTAGCCCTTTGTGCGTCAGTGGAATGAATGGCACAAACAAGGCATGCATACTGGTGTTGTGTTTAGAAGCTTCCTCAACACTGGACTGACCCTGACTTAATGTAGGATGAAAAATGAGAACATGGGCAAAACATCTCACAAGTGGTGAACCTAGCCAAGGAATGGAGAGGAAGGGGAGGTAAGAGCCTGCTTGGGGAAACTTGTCTGGACTTATAGATGGCTCTCAGCCTTGTACCATTTTTTTTTTTTTTTTTTTACTCAGTTGTTCCCTGACTTCAGAATTCATTTCCAAAGTGTGCTTTAATGCCAAAACAAAAAAGAAGTCCCAAATTTTAGAATTTGGTCGAGAACAGAGTTTTTGTTGTTGTTGTTGATTGGGCAAAAACTCAGGTAACGCCAAAAGAATGATCTGTGCATATCCTGACAGATGGGCCAAAAGACCAGTGTTCTTCATGATTGGTACATTGGTCAGTACTAGTGCTCATTGGAGGATGCTGCCAGAGAGAAGCCAGACAGTCAGTCCCTTGAGACCCCTGTTCCTGACTTGTGAACATAGAAGGTTGTCAGCTAGCGAGCTGTGACTTATGTTGTTGTCAGCAAGCGAGCTGTGACTTATGTAACAGTGTTATTATGTACATCTGCCTCCTATAGCTGGTCATGGTTGTCAGACAAACTGATCAAAGCAGCACATTTATTTCCTGAAAGACAAATTTTTACACCACCAACGAAAGAAACAAATTACAAGACAAACATGTCACCATTTTGCACCCAATTTGAGCATAGTAATTGTTCTTTTATTTCTTGAAGATTCCATCCATTCACCATCATTGCCTTTCTGTGATGTTGGGTTTGCTGACTGTGATTGATTGTCATGTTTCTAGACCATTTTGCTTACATGACTGACATTGAATATTGTGACATATTGCCTTTGTGACAAACAAGATAAGGTTTTCTTAGACAGTATGAAAAAGATGAAGCAAGGAATCTGGTTCAGACTGTTTTGAATGTATCATGATATGAAAATGTGTCTGTGGCAGTCATGAATGGAAGTAAAATGCTCAGACACCAAGGGGTTGATGGGAAATAAGGAACATGGAGTGGAGATGGTTGTTTATGATCATTCTTCACCCTTTCAAGGCTGCTATAGACACACTGTTCATGGTAATCTCCATCTTTCAAGCCTGCTATAGACACACCTGTTCATGGTAATTCTCCATCCTTTCAAGGCCTGCTATAGACACACCTGTTGTTTATGATATCCTTCATCCTTTCAAGGTCTGCTGTAGGCATGCACCTGTTTTTCTGTCTTTGAGGGGCCTGGTTGGCCTAGCGGTCTTCATCCAAGAGGCCGGGGTTTAACGCCTTCTGGAGACAGCCCAGTTTGCGGAGATTTTCTCATCTTCAGCTGTGTTCCCAAAGACGCACATAAATGCGTGAAGAAATACAGAAGTTCAATTTGGATGCATAAAAATGTCATTCTGTCATTGTGACGCACGTCATCAGTATGTTAGCCTGCAGATGGGGCAACAGGGAAAAGCTAGAGTAGAAGTATTTCCATTCTGCACACATGTGGGCATGCACATTAAGTCTCATGTCAAAATGTGGCTCATACAGCAGCTGCAAAAAGCAGAACATGGTCAAAGGAAATAACTCCGCCAAACAAATTGACAAACGAATCACAAGACAAAAACATGATGCGATACGACCTCTTGGATCTTCTTTTGGCAAGATAAACAACACTTAGGACAACAAATTTGACAAGACAAGTGATTGCCTATTCTTCATTTTCATTGTCCTGAGTGTTGTTTATCTTGCCTGAAGAAGACCTAAGAGGTCGAATCCCATTGTGTTTTGTCTTGTGATTTGTTTGTGCATTTTGTTTGGCAGGGGTTATTGCAAACACTTTTTAAGATTTGTCTAGATTTCCCCCCTGCAGTTGCCTTAATCTGCAACTAACTATGGTCAAATGAGTCTGCAGCAGATAATGGAACAACTGTAGTGTCGAGGTGAGTCCACTCTCAGCTGCCTCTCTATGGTCAAACGAGTCTGCAGCAGAAAATGGAACACCACTGTAGTGGTTGAGGTGAATCCACTCTCAGCTGCCTCTCTATAGCCAGATGAGTCTGCAGCAGATAATTGAACAGCTGTAGTGTTGAGGTGAATCCACCCTCAGCTGCCTCTCTTTCAGATAGTAAAGAAAGTGCAACAAGTGAGGATGTGGTAGATAACCTTCCTCACCCACCGCCCCTGTAACTCTCCATATTTTTACCCCCAAAATGTGTTGACCTGACCTGAAATATGAAATGACGCTCAAAAAATTGTTGTCAAATAGGTCAGGATGACCCTCAGCATGTTGCCTCAGAGCCCACATATTTGCAGACTCCAACCCCATCCAGATCTGTAGATGAGACTTTTACACTTAAGCTCTAAGTGTCCATGCATGCCCTTTTTGTAAAAATTCAAATTGCATGAGCTTTAAATTCTATACAATTGTTTGTAGAGGAGTAGTCTGTTTAGGGCAAGTGAAGTGTTGCACTCAGAAAAATATGCATGCTGGTAGTGTGTTCACTTTAGAATTACTGCCAGTGGAGTTTGGCTACCTTAATGGGAGGGTCAGGGAGGAGAGGAATGGGGAGGGAAGGGGGGGGGGGGCAGTTAGAAATGGTCATAATGCGGAAATTTCACCGGTGGGAACCTGAGAGTTCTATCAGAGGAATGAAGGTCTGTCCTTGACTCTGTCCACCTGTGGTCTGCATGGTGTGTCCCCCAGTTCCCAACTACCAGGAGTTTTCCAGTTATGTGTTTCTTGTCTGCCAGGAGTTTGCCAGTTGTGTGTTTCTTGTCTGCCAGGAGTTTTCCAGTTATGTGTTTCTTGTCTGCCAGGAGTTTTCCACTTATGTGTTTCTTATCTGCCAGGAGTTTTCCAGTTGTGTGTTTCTTGTCTGCCAGGAGTTTGCCAGTTGTGTGTTTCTTGTCTGCCAGGAGTTTTCCAGTTGTGTGTTTCTTATCTGCCAGGAGTTTGCCAGTTGTGTTTCTTGTCTGCCAGGAGTTTGCCGGTTGTGTGTTTCTTGTCTGCCAGGAGTTTGCCAGTTGTGTGTTTCTTGTCTGCCAGGAGTTTGCCAGTTATGTGTTTCTTGTTTGCCAGGAGTTTGCCAGTTGTGTGTTTCTTGTCTGCCAGGAGTTTGACAGTTGTGTGTTTCTTGTTTGCCAGGAGTTTGCCAGTTGTGTGTTTCTTGTCTGCCAGTTGTGTGTTTCTTGTCTGCCAGGAGTTTGCCAGTTGTGTGTTTCTTGTCTGCCAGGAGTTTGCCAGTTGTGTGTTTCTTGTCTGCCAGGAGTTTTCCAGTTGTGTGTTCTTGTCTGCCAGGAGTTTTCCAGTTGTGTGTTTCTTGTCTGCCAGGAGTTTGACAGTTGTGTGTTTCTTGTTTGCCAGGAGTTTGCCAGTTGTGTGTTTCTTGTCTGCCAGTTGTGTGTTTCTTGTCTGCCAGAGTTTGCCAGTTGTGTGTTTCTTGTCTGCCAGGAGTTTGCCAGTTGTGTGCTTCTTGTCTGCCAGGAGTTTTCCAGTTGTGTGTTCTTGTCTGCCAGGAGTTTTCCAGTTGTGTGTTCTTGTCTGCCAGGAGTTTTCCAGTTGTGTGTTTTTTGTCTGCCAGGAGTTTTCCAGTTGTGTGTTTCTTGTCTGCCAGGAGTTTGCCAGTTGTGTTTTCTTGTCTGCCAGGAGTTTTTCAGTTGTGTGTTTCTGTCTGCCAGGAGTTTGCCAGTGGAGCCTTGCTGAGGCAGCATGAGGTGATCCACGAGAACCGCAGCAACCTGAACTGCACCTACTGCAACCGCACCTTCCGCTACCCTAGTCAGCTGCGTGACCACATCGTCACCCATTCCAACAGCCGGCCCTACATGTGCACTGAGTGTGGCATGGACTTCATGAAGGTCAGTGTGCTTCCTCCCAAGGCCTTGGGTTTATTTTAGACCTTCTGATCCACCAGCCTGCCATTGCTTACTGACTGCTGACCTGCCCATCAAGGAGTCAGTCTGCTGCCTAGTACCAGACTGGTCATTTGGGGCAATGTACAGCATTAACATACAGGATTTCTCCTGAATAGTGCTGCTGCCATTTGCAGCGCCTTCACAGTGAGATGATTCAAAAAAGATATTACCACCCTACACAGAACTACAGAGATAGTCCTGGAGACAATCTGTTTCACATGATCGTGGATGGTGTTTCACATGATGGTGGATGGTGTAGTGGCCCACTGTTTAACATGATGGTGGATGGTATAGTGGCCCTCTGTTTCACATGATGGTGGATGGTATAGTGGCCCTCTGTTTAACATGCTGTTGGATGGTATAGTGACCCTCTGTTTAACATGATGGTGGATGGTATAGTGGCCCACTGTTTAACATGATGGTGGATGGTATTGTGGCCCACTGTTTAACATGATGGTGGATGGTATAGTGGCCCACTGTTTAACATGCTGTTGGATGGTATAGTGACGCTCTGTTTAACATGATGGTGGATGGTATAGTGGCCCACTGTTTAACAGATGGTGGATGGTATAGTGGCCCTCTGTTTCACATGATGGTGGATGGTATAGCGGCCCTCTGTTTAACATGATGGTGGATGGTATAGCGGCCCTCTGTTTAACATGATGGTGGATGGTATAGTGGCCCTCTGTTTAACATGATGGTGGATGGTATAGTGGCCCTCTGTTTCACATGATGGTGGATGGTATAGTGGCCCACTGTTTAACATGATGGTGGATGGTATAGCGGCCCAGACATGTCGAAAGCCCAGCAACTCAGACAGTGTCAGCACTATGAATGTGACTGAATCGATTCAACTCAGGTGACTCAAATGTTGTAAGTATGTCAGCTTGGATGTTTTGGACCATCGAAGTACTATCAACAACAACAACACACATACGCACATGCGCACACACACACACACACAACACACACACACACACACACACACCACACACACACACACACTCACACACACTCACACAGTCACATACTTCAGACTTCATTCATTGAGAGTTCTATACAAATTTGGTGCAATTTAGATCATGTTTGTTGTTTTACAATGCCCTAGTGTGTTTAGCATTATAGAAAATTAATCTGGTATCTTTGAACATTTAGCTGAAAACAACTTGGTAGTGAATTAACGATACCCTAGTGTGTTTAGCATTATAGAAAATTAATCTGGTATCTTTGAACATTTAGCTGAAAACAACTTGGTAGTGAATTTAACAATACTCTAGTGTGTTTAGCATTATAGAAAATTAATCTGGTATCTTTGAACATTTGGCTGAAAACAACTTGGTAGTGAAAAGGGTTATCAGTAGGTAGGGAGTCAGCCCCAGGACTTCCTTCTTTCATTTAAAAAATAAATTTTTTTTTAATAATTTGAGTTGAAAATTTAGGTCACTATACTGTCACTAATTGTAAGAACAGCAAACAAAACAGACCCTGAAGGGCCTTTATGCCTTGCTGTCTTGATGGCTTCAGTTTCAGTGTTCTGTCCTCAACCATGCCTGTGGCCAGTTTCTGTGTAAGTGGTCAGTATGGTCAAATTGGAGAGTCCTTTTGTTAGTTGTTGTCTCAGAAGTCAAATGACTTCAGGATGTGTTGAGCCTACAAAGGAAGCTCAGCTCTGTAAACCCTACATGGTTTCGCTCCATTGGTCGGCTTTTTTTTTGCCTTTTCAGTCAACTTTGCCCTGACAGGGTTGTGATCGGGAAGGAATCAGATCAGTTTAATTGATGTATAGAAAAGACTTGCTTCTGTCCCCTCTTCAGAAGAAAAGAAGTGTTGATGATTTTCTCCCGCAGTTTCCGTTGTTTATTCGTTGCCTACTACAGTGCCGTGAACCTTGCAGGAGCACCATCTGCGATCCCACCAGTTCACCCACACAGGCCTGCGGCCCTTCAGCTGCCCGATGTGCGGGCGGGCCTTCAACCAGCGGGCCAACATGCAGCGCCACATGCTGATCCACAAGTCGGAGCGCTCCTACAAGTGTGAGTACTGCGACAAGAGCTTCACCCAACCCCAGACCCTCAAGGCTCACATGGTGGTGCACGCCGACCACAAGCCCTACCAGTGCAACCTTTGTGGTTAGGACCAGCTTTGTTTTTTTCCTTTTTTCTTCGGGGTTCAGGGTTTTTCTTTACATCTTCTTTTCTTTCATTTTTCATCTATCCTTTTTTTCTGACTCGCTTGTGTTACAAAGCGAGTCTATGTAATCTCCCTTTTCGGTGTCGGTGTTTTGTGTGTTTACATTTTTTTTTTTTGTTATTTATTTATTTGTGTGTGCATGGTAAATTTTAACTGGGTTTTTCTTGGCAATTACAAGCACTAGCAACATCACAGAATTATCAGCATTGATGAGCCCAGTACAGCCATTCTTTGCATGAAGGACTGTCTACTCGCAATGACAAGCGGAGCAGTTCACATGCCCTGTTCATTTCCAGGGGAAGCTGAAAGTAAGTTATGGATAAGCTAACTTCCACACTTTCCCCTCCCCCAGTCCTGCTCCCACCATCCACCCCTCCCTTCATCACATGTGAATCAGAACAAGCAGATTGTTTCTTTTGTTTGGCCATGGTTTTCTTTATAGGCCCCACATGTGTTCAAAAGTAAAATTGTGTCGCTGATTTTCCTGATGTTACTTGAAATGTAATACTGATAATGACAATGAAGACAGGTATACAAGCTTTTACTGATAATGACAATGAAGAGATGTATACAAGCTTTTACTAAAAATGACAGTGAAGATACGAATACAAGCTTTTACTAAATAATGACAATGAAGATATGTATATAAGCTTTTACTAATAATGACAACGAAAATATGTATACAAGCTTTAGCCCTAAGTCAGTCTTCCAAATGTTTACAAATGGGGGAGAAATACAGAAAGAAGATCAGAAATCTTGATTAGAATGCAAACCATCAGTCCACACATTTATCAGACTTCCAGCTTTGATTACACTAAACCCCTCCCCTCCGCCTATCCCCAGTGTGGCTTTCATGTAGTGTGCAAAGAAGAGAGAGATGCCAGTACTTGTGCACAGATCCTCTCTTTTTCTCCAGATAGACTGGCGCTGTTGTGTATGTGACCTATAACTCTAGCTTCTTTGGGTTTAAATCTTTAAACAAGCTGTCTCTGTTAATGTAGGGTGTTCCTACTTGCAGACTCTCATGGCATGGTTTAGATTGTAGAGGAGTTCCAGGCCACTCAGTACATGTACTTTTGCAAAATTTATACGTGTAATTGTACACACATGTTGCAACATATACACCTGCAATTGTTCACGCATTTTGTGAATTTTACACGTGCAGTTGTTTATGCATTTTGCAAAGTTTACACTTGCAATTGTTCACACATTTTGCAAAGTTTAAACCTGTGATTGTTCACACATTTTGCAGAGTTTACACCTGTAATCGTACATACATTTGCAATGTTTACACCTGCAGTTGTGGGCACATTTTGCAGCCTTAACACCTTAACTGTATACACATTTTGCAAAGTTGACACCTTCAGTTGTATGCACATTTTTCAAAAGACTGCATTTTGAATTGGGCACATATTTAGCAAAATTTACCCTGCAATTGTACAAACATTTTGCAAAGTTTATACCTGCAGTTGTGCACACATTTTGCAAAGTTTACGTCTTCCGTTGTTCATTAATTTTCCAAAGTTGCAAATGTAATAGACTTCTAAGATGGCCTGCTGTGGATGACTAACAATTATTTGACATTCCTACAGCAGCTTGGTGAGGCATTTCAGACATAGCTGTTGTGTACATACAGTATTTGGCGTGCTAGCTGTTTTGGTTCAGACTGGTTTGGCCATGAATGCTATCTAATATGTCGGCTGTGTAACACGCTAAGAGTGCCATTTTAGGCAAGAATGTGTGCACCTAAAAATGCATCTTAGTGCACTATGTAACATGCTAAATGAGCAAGTTCAGGCAAGAATGTGTGCATGATGTAGTGCATCAATGCAGTTGGGTGTAACATGCTAAATGAGCAAGTTCAGGCAAGAATGTGTGCATGATGTAGTGCATCAATGCAGTTGGGTGTAACATGCTAAATGAGCAAGTTCAGGCAAGAATGTGTGCATGATGTAGTGCATCAGTGCAGCTCAATGTATTGTGCTAAATGTGCCATTTTAGGCAAGAGTGTGTGCAGGGTGTAATGGGTCATTACATGCGGTGTAAGTTCACATGCCTATTGCAAGATAGTGTACAGGATGTATTGCAATGTGTGATGCTAAATGTCCCTTTTCAAAGAAGAATCTGTACATCATGTTATGTATCACCCGTGTGCTATGTAACATGCTACATGTGCCCTTTCAGGCCAAAGTGTGCCCATGATGTAACAGGTGGGACATATTGTTTCAGGCAAAGAGTTTGGACGTCTGCACAACCTTCATGGCCACATGCACATGCACAACAACTCCAAGCCCTACATCTGCTTCTGCGGCAGTTCCTTCACCCTCAAAGGTCAGTCATGTTGCAGCACCCCTCTGCTCCCCCTCTCCACCCTGACCTCCTGACACAGCTGTGGATGGGAGCACAAGAAAGGCATTCCCTGACCTGGCCAGTCGTAAAGAAGAGAAGTCACGGCAAGTTAGGTTACAGCAGAGGAGAGTGATGAAGCCAGTTCATTGTTCCACAATTTCTGGAGTAAAAGGAGTTCACTTTTTCCCACCAAAGAAAGGAAGAGTTACCCAGTCTAAGAATAAACAGATAGTTTCAATCTTTATGGATGCAAGTGGTATTCTGCTTGTGGATTTCATCATAAGGGTGGCATAGTGACTGGTGAAGTTCATCTTTATGGATGTAAATGGTATTCTGCTTGTGGATTTCATCATAAGGGTGGCATAGTGACTGGTGAAGTTCACTTATGATGTAAATGGTATCTCCCTTGGGATTCACATAGGTGGCATAGTGACTGTAATATAGCAACCTGTACCAGATGGAGTGTCATTTTCATGCACAGAGGAAAGTTCGCTATAGGCATAGTGTTCCACCACGGCTGTGTGCCCATGCACGCTAGCCTGCTATGCTATGAGTGTGGCGTGAAATTGCGATTCTCTGTCACGCTGTCTAACTTGGCTTCCTTCGATTTCTATTTGTTCCCTGATCTCAAGAGACATTTCGCTTGGTAGTTGTTTGTGACTGACTGTGATTCTGGAATTAAAGTGCTGATGACCTGTTACACAGTGTTAGAATCAGCGTGTGATGTTGAGGGGAGACAATGTTGAAAAGTCACTGACGACAGAACCTCTCTCTGTTCCTTCATGGTCAGGCTACAAATGTTTTGATTAGCCAAAGTACTAATGATATGTCTCAACCAATCAACTTCTCCACCGCTGGAACAGTTTCTGTCAATGACATCAACATGATTCCCAGCCATAAGTGGTGGTTTTTTGTAATGGATATATAATGGATCCACTGCAGATAAGCTGAAGAGGTTAGCTCCCTTCCCCTGGAAGTACAAATCAGTGGTTGTTTGGGACAGAGCCAGAGACTCAGGTCGCTAATTGCACAAGCTGGCACCAGTTCACTTAAGTCTGATTTACCACAGGCATGTTTTAGTCTGGGCTTATTATGTTTGTTTTTTTTTTTTTAAACCAGATTGTGTATTTCTTGTCTTTGATTCTTGATTTAAGTTGTACAGCAATTTTTGTGTGGATGTTAATAATTGACTGGTTGTCAGTTTTTGCTTCACCAATGAACCACAGACATAATTGGTGAGCCTAACCTAAGGTAGGGTCCTGTGTGTGCATGCAGTGAACTTTGTGCTCCCCAGGGGTGCACACTGTGTTTGAAAACATCTTCTTGGCCAAAAATCATGAAAGTGGCTTCAGTACCACCAGCTTTCAGTGCAATCTGCTGTTATTCAGCCACGCTGTGAAGGTGCCTGGCACCACTCATTAAGTCAGTCTTAGTGGTGGATTATTCCCTTACACAGAACATTGGCTGTGAACTGCAGTGCTGAGACTGGCACTGGATGTTAGTGTGGAAGAGGAAAGTGGAATGAAGAGGAAGGTGGAGTGAACAGTGCAGGAATAATGCCTTTGTGATGACATGGAGGATGGGCAGGCAGAATAATGCCTTTGAGAACATGGAGGAAGACACACCACACACACACACACACCATATCTCACACGCACATTCTATGTCAATCTTTCAATGAGACCAAGAGAAATTCTAAAGAAAGGGGAATTTTACAGTCTGGACTGAAGATCTAGTTGCCAGGTGAAAAGACCTACGAGGTCGAAACGCATCATGTTTTGTCTTGTGATTCGTTTGTCTACGTTTTCTTGGTGGTTTGCTATTAATTACATTTAAAATTTGTCTGAAGTGAAGTTAAAATCCTCAGATAGAACTTCAGGTTCATATTATATGGCTTTAATGTCACAAGATATTTCTCTTTGTGAAATTCAGACAGTTTTCCATGGGAACAGGGCTGTGTCATTGTAAGGTCCCTGCCCTGATGGTCTGTGGCGTTGTTGACCTGCCACTGTGGAGACCTCCCACAGAATACTGCCCAACACATCTTCCTACAGACCCTGTGGGCCTGTGTGGCTTTATATTGCCAGGGACATCTTACAGACCCTGTGGGCCTGTGGCATTGTTGACCTGTCACTGTGGAGACCTCCCACAGAATACTGCCAGGGACATCTTACAGACCCTGTGGGCCTGTGGCATTGTTGACCTGTCACTGTGGAGACCTCCCTCAGAATATTGCCAGGGACATCTTACAGACCCTGTGAGCCTGTGGCATTGTTGACCTGTCACTGTGGAGACCTCCCACAGAATACTGCCAGGGACATCTTACAGACCTGTGGGCCTGTGGCATTGTTGACCTGTCACTGTGGAGACCTCCCACAGAATACTGCCAGGGACATCTCCTTACAGACCTGTGGGCCTGTGGCATTGTTGACCTGTCACTGTGGAGACCTCCACAGAATACTGCCAGGGACATCTTACAGACCCTGTGGGCCTGTGGCATTGTTGACCTGTCACTGTGGAGACCTCCCACAGAATATTGCCAGGGACATCTTACAGACCCTGTGGGCCTGTGGCTTGTTGACCTGTCACTGTGGAGACCTCCCACAGAATACTGCCAGGGACATCTTACAGACCCTGTGGGCCTGTGGCTTGTTGACCTGTCACTGTGGAGACCTCCCACAGAATACTGCCAGGGACATCTTACAGACCCTGTGGGCCTGTGGCATTGTTGACCTGTCACTGTGGAGACCTCCCACAGAATACTGCCAGGGACATCTTACAGACCCTGTGGGCCTGTGGCTTGTTGACCTGTCACTGTGGAGACCTCCCACAGAATACTGCCAGGGACATCTTACAGACCCTGTGGGCCTGTGGCTTGTTGACCTGTCACTGTGGAGACCTCCCACAGAATACTGCCAGGGACATCTTACAGACCCTGTGGGCCTGTGGCATTGTTGACCTGTCACTGTGGAGACCTCCCACAGAATACTGCCAGGGACATCTTACAGACCCTGTGGGCCTGTGGCATTGTTGACCTGTCACTGTGGAGACCTCCCACAGAATACTGCCAGGGACATCTTACAGACCCTGTGGGCCTGTGGCTTGTTGACCTGTCACTGTGGAGACCTCCCACAGAATACTGCCAGGGACATCTTACAGACCCTGTGGGCCTGTGGCATTGTTGACCTGTCACTGTGGAGACCTCCCACAGAATACTGCCAGGGACATCTTTACAGACCCTGTGGCCTGTGGCTTGTTGACCTGTCACTGTGGAGACCTCCCACAGAATATGCAGGACTTCAGACCTCTGCCATGGGTAAGATCAGTCTTTACAGACCCGTGTGGGCCTGTGGCATTGTTGACCTGTCACTGTGGAGACCTCCCACAGAATACTGCCAGGGACATCTTACAGACCCGTGGGCCTGTGGCATTGTTGACCTGTCACTGTGGAGACCTCCCACAGAATACTGCCAGGGACATCTTACAGACCCTGTGGGCCTGTGGCATTGTTGACCTGTCACTGTGGAGACCTCCCACAGAATACTGCCAGGGACATCTTACAGACCCTGTGGGCCTGTGGCATTGTTGACCTGTCACTGTGGAGACCTCCCACAGAATACTGCCAGGGACATCTTACAGACCCTGTGGGCCTGTGGCTTGTTGACCTATCACTGTGGAGACCTCCCACAGAATACTGCCAGGGACATCTTACAGACCCTGTGGGCCTGTGGCATTGTTGACCTGTCACTGTGGAGACCTCCCACAGAATACTGCCAGGGACATCTTACAGACCCTGTGGGCCTGTGGCATTGTTGACCTGTCACTGTGGAGACCTCCCACAGAATACTGCCAGGGACATCTTACAGACCCTGTGGGCCTGTGGCATTGTTGACCTGTCACTGTGGAGACCTCCCACAATACTGCAGGGACAACTCTTACAGACCCTGTGGGCCTGTGGCATTGTTGACCTGTCACTGTGGAGACCTCCCCAGAATACTGCCAGGGACATCTTACAGACCCTGTGGGCCTGTGGCATTGTTGACCTGTCACTGTGGAGACCTCCCACAGAATACTGCCAGGGACATCTTACAGACCCTGTGGGCCTGTGGCGTTGTTGACCTGTCACTGTGGAGACCTCCCACAGAATACTGCCAGGGACATCTTACAGACCCTGTGGGCCTGTGGCATTGTTGACCTGTCACTGTGGAGACCTCCCACAGAATACTGCCAGGGACATCTTACAGACCCTGTGGGCCTGTGGCGTTGTTGACCTGTCACTGTGGAGACCTCCCACAGAATACTGCCAGGGACATCTTACAGACCCTGTGGGCCTGTGGCTTGTTGACCTGTCACTGTGGAGACCTCCCACAGAATACTGCCAGGGACATCTTACAGACCCTGTGGGCCTGTGGCGTTGTTGACCTGTCACTGTGGAGACCTCCCACAGAATACTGCCAGGGACATCTTACAGACCCTGTGGGCCTGTGGCATTGTTGACCTGTCACTGTGGAGACCTCCCACAGAATACTGCCAGGGACATCTTACAGACCCTGTGGGCCTGTGGCGTTGTTGACCTGTCACTGTGGAGACCTCCCACAGAATACTGCCAGGGACATCTTACAGACCCTGTGGGCCTGTGGCTTGTTGACCTGTCACTGTGGAGACCTCCCACAGAATACTGCCAGGGACATCTTACAGACCCTGTGGGCCTGTGGCGTTGTTGACCTGTCACTGTGGAGACCTCCCACAGAATACTGCCAGGGACATCTTACAGACCCTGTGGGCCTGTGGCTTGTTGACCTGTCACTGTGGAGACCTCCCACAGAATACTGCCAGGGACATCTTACAGACCCTGTGGGCCTGTGGCAGTTGTTGACCTTCACTGTGGAGACCTCCCACAGAATACTGCCAGGGACATCTTACAGACCCTGTGGGCCTGTGGCATTGTTGACCTGTCACTGTGGAGACCTCCCACAGAATACTGCCAGGGACATTCTTACAGACCCTGTGGGCCTGTGGCATTGTTGACCTGTCACTGTGGAGACCTCCCACAGAATACTGCCAGGGACATCTTACAGACCCTGTGGGCCTGTGGCATTGTTGTACCTGTCACTGTGGAGACCTCCCACAGAATACTGCCAGGGACATCTTACAGACCCTGTGGGCCTGTGGCATTGTTGACCTGTCACTGTGGAGACCTCCCACAGAATACTGCCAGGGACATCTTACAGACCCTGGTGGGCCTGTGGCATTGTTGACCTGTCACTGTGGAGACCTCCCACAGAATACTGCCAGGGACATCTTACAGACCCTGTGGGCCTGTGGCGTTGTTGACCTGTCACTGGGGAGACCTCCCACAGAATACTGCCAGGGACATCTTACAGACCCTGTGGGCCTGTGGCGTTGTTGACCTATCACTGTGGAGACCTCCCACAGAATACTGCCAGGGACATCTTACAGACCCTGTGGGCCTGTGGCGTTGTTGACCTGTCACTGTGGAGACCTCCCACAGAATACTGCCAGGGACATCTTACAGACCCGTGGGCCTGTGGCGTTGTTGACCTGTCACTGTGGAGACCTCCCACAGAATACTGCCAGGGACATCTTACAGACCCGGTGGGCCTGTGGCGTTGTTGACCTGTCACTGTGGAGACCTCCCACAGAATACTGCCAGGGACATCTTACAGACCCTGTGGGCCTGTGGCGTTGTTGACCTGTCACTGTGGAGACCTCCCACAGAATACTGCCAGGGACATCTTACAGACCCTGTGGGCCTGTGGCATTGTTGACCTGTCACTGTGGAGACCTCCCACAGAATACTGCCAGGGACATCTTACAGACCCTGTGGGCCTGTGGCATTGTTGACCTGTCACTGTGGAGACCTCCCACAGAATAGTGCCAGGGACATCTTACAGACCCTGTGGGCCTGTGGCGTTGTTGACCTGTCACTGGGGAGACCTCCCACAGAATATGCCAGGGACATCTTACAGACCCTGTGGGCCTGTGGCGTTGTTGACCTGTCACTGTGGAGACCTCCCACAGAATAGTGCCAGGGACATCTTACAGACCCTGTGGGCCTGTGGCGTTGTTGACCTGTCACTGTGGAGACCTCCCACAGAATAGTGCCAGGGACATCTTACAGACCCTGTGGGCCTGTGGCATTGTTGACCTGTCACTGTGGAGACCTCCCACAGAATAATTCCAGGGACATCTTACAGACCCTGTGGGCCTGTGGCGTTGTTGACCTGCCGCTGTGATCTCCCACAGAATACTGCCAGGGACATCTCCCATGTTGTCTTAGTTTCCATTGCATGCCTTACATGCATGGGAAGCTTGGTTTATAATTACGTCCAGAAGACGTGTGCTGTTTCTGTATGGTATGAAAGCAGTGGAAACGGCGAAGAAAGGGTGACATTGTTTGGCCATCAATGGTTCAGAGAAGATCACTTTGGCATTCTGATGAAAGATAGACCCACTGAAGTCACGGAACATTGTGGATAAACTGTATGAAACATTTCTTTGCTTGGGCTGTTTTAGACTTTTTTTTTGCCTATTCAAATATATTCAAATTAACACACACACAAAATGGTTTAAACACTGAACACATTTCTTGGTCTGGGTGTGCCTCAAGTACGCAGATTGGGCAAAATGACCTGCAGGGAGGAGCATATGGAATAACGAGAAAAAAAAACTTACTTTCTCAAGGCCCATTTGATGTCATTATCTGAACTATAAATAGAAGTGTACGTGAGCGCTCATTTGTTTTGTACAGGAACATGTGTGTTTATGTGATGGTTTGAAGGAAGCCTGACATGCATTATTTATGTCATACTGGCCAAAAGTATCCCGTATTTATTGATGCTCAGGAAAGCCATGTATTGGCCACAAAACATGCCCACTGTGCAGTTCATAAAAAATTGATTTTCTGTCTGTCAGTGTCACGGAATATGGAGGAGTGAAAAATAGAATCGGAAATCAATACTTCATAGGAGGAGAAAGAAAAGTTTTTGTGGCTTCTTTGGTTGATTTTTTTCAGTTTTTTTTTTGTTTTGGGGTGGGGGGAGAGTGGGGTGAGAGGAGCACTCTCAGTTGTATGCAGGTCATGTTGTATCTTTTTTCCCCTTTTTTTTCCCTTCAGATGTTTGATATGTCTCTCGTCATTGGGGGAAAAAATGAAACATGGTTCTCTTGTTGCTATAGTATCTGTGGGTTTACTACATGTGAGCGCTTACAGGTGTCATGAGGTTTGTATGTTCTGTTGGTTGCGAGAGTTTACAGTCATGGAGGAGGAGGGAGGGATGAACTCTTGACAGTGGGTGTGTTAATCATGATCAGATAAAATTGTCTGAGTTTGGTTTTGCTTGGATTGTTGGAATGCTTTTGAGCAGAAGTTGATTTTGTTCTGTTTTTGACTGGTATATGTAAGAAGTGAGTCTGTTGCAGAATAGGTCAAGGCCATCATGTGCCTACATTGCTGGTTCTGACTCAGTCTTACTGTGTGTGCAGGCAACCTGAACCGACACAAGAAGGTGAAGCATGGGCTGAATGAAAGCACAGAAAACATGGAGGAGGATGCTGTGCATTTCCTCAGCTCCTGGTCAGAGCGTGCACGAGGAGAACGACTGGGCGATGAAACCATGGACGGCTACGACATGAATGGGGCTAACGGACACCTGGACGGCATAGATGGCATGGATGGGAACATGGACGGAAATGACATAGACGGATCGTCACTAGACCACATGGACAAAAGCTCCAGCCGAAAGCAGCGTAAATCCACCCCCAGAAAAATCCCTCGTCGATCAGCTGGTGGCAGGAAGAAGAACAGTGAGAGCACAGCAGAAGAGGATTTAGATGACAACGAGGAAGCTGATGATGACCTGGACGACGATGACATGCACTCAGACAACACACTTCCTGTGCACTTCCAGGCTCTGACTGATGAAGGCAACACGTCCACGCCCTCTGACCCTGGCCGAAAGCGCCAGACAAGGGACGATTCTGATGACAGAACTGATGAGGAGGCCGCCCCTGCACACCTGCCCAAGCGAAGTCGCCGAGAACGCAACCCTCACTACACAGCGATGGCCAATGGAGACTTTGTGGCCGGGCTGTCAGACAGCGAGAAGGAAGAGGGGGAGCAGGAAGCAGTCGACGATGACGCAGAATGGCTGCCAGGGGAAGGACCTCACAAACACGGCAAGGGAGCCAAGCTGGACTCCCTGATTGCTGAGAAGTTCAAAAGTTCTTAACGTGGCCCTGGAGAGGGACCATTCCTGTGTTCTGCAGTATTGACAGCATTCACTTGGACTATTCCAGTCACTGAGGAAAGAGGCACAGAGGGATCTGTGATGTTGTACAGCTCCGCTTGACAAGGCTGCCAACACCTGGTGTCTTGCACATAATTCCTTTCAGTTCAGTCATCTGACACAGGAGAAACTGTCAGAACTTCCTTCATTTTACTTTCCTCTTTTCTCTGACTCTCTTTTTTCTTTTTCTTTTTTCTGACAGTTTTTTTTTTCTGTCCCTTCTTGAATTTGAAATTTATCATGTCTTTAAATCTGTATCTGTGGTTTTTGATTTTTCCCCCAATTTCTTTTACTTTTTTAAGGGACATAGAGCTTGGATACCTTTCATCTTGGAGTGTTTTCTTTGCAGAGGGACTGTCTGTATGGAATTTTATATTATGAATAATTATGTGTCGCATTACTTGTGTGACAATTGTCATAACCTCTATAAAGTTCAACTTTCCCTTCTTTTTTTGTGGTTTGGTTTTTGAAATGATTTATTACTGATTTTCCAAATTTTCAATGCCAGGCAGATTGGATTGAGTAGATCAGAGCAAGACCAAAGGAGTGCACTTTTCACTCTAGTGTTCTGCAAGGAAATGTTTGAAAAAATGTATCAGCTGAAAAACAAAGAAACGGAATGGGCTAAAGCTGAAGGAGTCGTAGCACAGAAAAAGTATAGTCTTCCCGCAATTCCCTTGTCTCTTTTGTGTGCTGGTGCCTGTTTTCACATTCTGTCTGTCGTTTCTGTTAGTGCTGAGGTTAACATTGCAAGTTGAAGGCTTGGGTGGCATGGGTTCAATCACCATTAGATCTATTTATTCAAGAGATTTGTCAGCTGTGGCCAGCCCTCGGCCGGAGTGGAGTTTTCCATGGGGTCAAATGGGAAGACTTAAACCACGCAGTCAAGTTACATCCGTCTGATAGACGCGTCCATGAGAATGCCTGTCAAAGTTGCTGACCTACACAGCAGATATCTGTATGTCTCAAGCCTGATTGATGTCAGGATAAAAACGAAGCAAAGTGAACAGCCTTTTCCTATAGTCTTAGACCAGAGTGGAACTCCACTGGTTCATCTTTATCCTCATTTGTCTGTTGTCATGGTGACTTCAGTCTCCATTTCATATCCACGTCACGCATGTTGTGAGGTTGTGTCCAAGTTGCCGATATTAGAAAGTTCATGGGCACTGTTGTTGGATGGACATGGTGGCGGCCTCTAGAGGGGCACGCGGAGTCCGACAATGCAGCTAAGCTGTGATTGTTGTCAGTACTGGACTGGCTAGCTGATATCCTGTATGTTTTGGAACAGAACAGGCAGCACTGAGCAGCATGGAAGTGACTCAGCAGCAATGCTGTCTCCTGTGGTGGGTTGCCTCATGAGGACCTGATAGTGACTGCTTTCTGTGGGATGTTGGGACTGCGACAGTTCAGGTCTGGGTGGGGCTGTGTTGAGGGGAGCTGGAATGAACTGCACGGGCATCGTACTGCAGAGGAGCCACAGAAGATGATGTTAAGAAGCACAACAGAGAAGATAACTCCAGCCTGGTAATTTCAGTTTCAACAAGAACATATGATTTACACAGTCATTGAGCTCTCATTCCTTGTAACAAGCACAACCAGCAGTTTGCGAGTCTGGACTGAGTTCACCTTTGTAGGCTGAGGGGTCTTTACTCTGCTGGTAAACTAAGTTTGTCCGTTTGTGGCACCATTTGGATTACATTGAAATAACACTGGAGGCAGCATATGTTATGCACGCAAGACTGGGTGTGAATAATCTGTATTCTACATTTGGGTTTGTTTGTTTGAACCTTCTCTCCTTTTTTTGTTTTCATGTATGTGTTATTTACATTTGTACATGGTGACTGTGCTTTGATGTGTCCCAGTCTGTGCATAAATGATCAGTCCAGTTTCTTGCAAACTGTGTCCAACATTTCCCTTCATTACCTGCGAACTATCACCTTTGAACTATTACCCTTATATCCGTATCAAATCAGATCTGTTTCAGGGGAGTTACATTGATGGATGAATAATTCTCTCTGTCTCCGTCTGTCTGTCTGTCTGTCAAATCAGATCTGTTTCAGGGGAGTTACATTGATGGATGAATAATTCTCTCTGTCTCTGTCTGTCTGTCTGTCTGTCTGTCTCTCTCTCTCTCTCTCTCTCTCTCTCTCTCTCTCTCTCTCTCTCCCCCCCCCCCCCCTTCCTCCCTGGTTTTAAATCTCTCCTGCTTCATTTTCCCTTCATACACCATTCAGTGAAAGTTTTCTATACAACATCAAATACTTTTTTTTTTCGATGCTATTGCTAGGCAGATTTATTCAAGTATTGACTCAAGTTTTGCAGTTTCAGATTAATTAAAGTGAAAAGAATACTTTTCTAAGACACTCAAGAAAAAGATGTACACTTTCTTTAAATAGAGAGGTAATGCATATGCATGCATATTCTACTAGTGCCCTCTCTACAGATGACGACTTCCAAGTTTGTGCTATACATACTTGAAACTAGGAAACCATTCCATTATTTTCTTCATCTTTTTGTCTTCAGTCCTAAAATAGCTCCACCTGTGGATGACAGCTGACACAGGCAACAGTTTTAAACATATTTTTACTGTCATGACTGAAGCTGAAAGACTACATCAGTCCTTCCCACCATATGCAGGCCCCACCCCAGGGACCCCTCTCCCTGCATCACCCATCACCCACCAACCCATCTGTCTTTGCCCGTCTTTTGGTCAAGGATCCTGTATTTTGATGAAGTAACCGCATCTGGTCGCATTCTCCCAGGCTGTGATGACCTTTCACCTGATGACCATTTTCTTCATGTTGGGGCCTGTTTCACAAAGCAGTATGCTCTGTTCAAGAACCATGTGCCGACATGCCTGTTTTCATAAACGAAAAACGTGAACATCGATGAGCGTTCAGGACGTAAGAGCTGTGGTGGATTGCCTGACACTTAAAAAAAAAAAGAAGAAGAAGAATTTTTCGCAGTTGTTCACACCTAGCGGAAGATGGGAAGTTCTAACTCAAACACTGTGTGCAGGCATGTTAGTCTGTTACCGACTATGGCAGAGAGGGAACTGAACTGAAGTTGTGAGATAGCGCTGAAAAGATAGCTAGCTAGCTGTACATAGCAAGCAAACCAGAATGTGTGAAACTGATGAAAAAGATAGGCAGCAAATCCCACCATCAAAAAAAAAAAAGAAAGAAAAACAAAGAAAGAAAGTCAGTGCTGTCAGACCTTTAGAAAATAATATGGTGAATGGTAGGTATGTATATGATGAGGACAAAAGGGGGAAAACTCTGCAGGATCTGCAAATAAACGTTCTCCGTGCCATGACAATGTGAGTGTGCAAACATGGAAACGTTTACACCTGCACAGCATAACATTTGTGAAAAATGTAGTGAATTCCTGAAAATTCTTGAAGACTGTACTTTGTTCCTGATTTTCATATTGTCTGTTCCTAAGGGAGTGACTTTGGGGAAGGCATGTCTGCATGTGGATTTTTCAAGGTTAGGACACCAGTATACACACATGCTCCTATATAGGATAGATGTCTGGTTGGAATGCTGTTCAAGGGATAGTCTACAGAGGAGGAGACACACCTGCCAAATGTTTTAAGTCAGCTCGCAAAATGGCAGCTTCTTCATGGCTTGCATTATCAGATCATTTATCAGGCATTATAAGAAGTATCATTGTTTATACATTGTGCAGCAAAAGAAGAAACAGAACTGGGACCGATAGGACTGGGACTACTACGCAATAAACCATCCTCTGTGTGTGCAGTCTGGGCCCTGTACCAATCGCTGATATGAAAGTTGTCAAATAAAAAAATGGCCTGCCAGTCTGAATATGCAGACCAGTTGTACATGGCGTAAGCTTGAACTGGGATCATCATTCTGGGTGAACTGCTCATGAAAATGTATTAAATCAAGGTCATAGGCAAATCCAGAGGGAAACCACTGCTGTGTTACTCAGCTTGGTGTTGTGCGAAATGAGAGGTACTGTTTCAGGTCAGCCAGTTCACTCGTTGTGGAAAGCTCTGATGGAAGTTGAATGTTCTGTTGGAAAAGCTGTGATCTTTAGCATGGGCATATTCATGGGAATAGTGTCTTGGATAGATGTGTTTGTACCTCAGAGGTCGACACTCTCACATTGGCTCAGCAGCCAAGCAATTATTGTTGTCAGTGTGGTGTCCTGTGCTTGCTGGATCAGAATAAGTATCACTGATCACCACTGAAGTGACTCAGCAGCAAGGCAGTATCTCCTCTGGTGGGGTGCCTCATGCTGACAGGTATGGACTGCTGTGACTGCAATAGGATGAGCCTACCTGTGGCTATGTATGGGGGAGCCGACAGAGCGGCCAGGGAGAAGCGTCACTTCAACGGCAGGGAAGACAAGACAACAAAGGAAGTGTTGAATAACTGTAAATAGACATATCAGGGTGGTTTGCCTTCTCTTTTCCTTTTTCTGTGTTGGCTTTTGTTTGTATCCATCGTTTATTTCTTTGATTGTATACTTGGCCTTCTTTTATATCTGTGCCAATGAATATAATTATGACCATGTAATTCTGTCTTTATGTTGCTTTCTTATAGTCTCATTACTTGGGTTTCAAAGCTACATGTCTGTGTGTGTCTGTGAGTGACTTTGTGTGTCTATGTGTGTGTGCGTTTTGGTTTTCCAGGAGGGCATTTTGCTTTATCTTGTTTTCAGTGATTATGTTCTGTTTTATTTTGCTTTTTGTTTTTTTTAAACTGATATGCAGATGTGTTTAGATGGCCTGTGCTCGTTGGTACCTACCATTTCTTTGTAACTGTTGGGCATTACTGTTACTACAATAAAGTTTTTAACTTTTTTTGTTTCCGTTTTTTTGTTTTGTTTTAGGTTTTTATTTTCAGCTCTCTTCTCCAATGTAGAATGAAGAAATCCAGCATGAGCTGTGTAGGGCATTTGAAAAAGAAGGAACTCCATAACTTTAAAAAATAAAAATGATTCCACCAGAACCACTCGCCATCCAGTGCACCCTCAAAAGATATCAGTCCATTTGTTTATGTCCAGATGGTGTCATCATGTTGATTTTGAAATTTTCTCTTTTCCTTTTTTTTTTTTTTTGTTGTTGTAGTTTTTCTTCTTCCTCTCAGCTAGGGACTAGGACTGTGATGTTCACAACTGGAGAGATTTTTGTCCATGTAAATGATTTTAATGGTACTGCTAAGGTAGCCACACTTCATCTTCAGAGATGATGCCTTAACATGGCACCAGTGTGCTTGGTTGTCATTCTTGCCATCTGTCCCACCAGCACACAGTGGTCTCCCTTTCTTTGACAGGGGGGGGGGGGGGGAAATCGATGGCATGGGATTGAACATGGGTGCAGTATACATGTTCAGTCACTGGACCTCGGTTTACAGCTTGATGCCGCTGTTAACTCCAAAGAGAACATCTGTTCCAGCCTGATTGTCTCCAGTGGAGAATTGAACTCAGGATTCTTGGGTTGAGGAGGGTGATGATTTATCTGCCAGGCTCCTGGGGTTTCAAGAATCTGCAGTCACTGGTTCATCAGGTTCACTGTGGTCTTGTTAATGTCCTAGGATCTTTCTATGAGCTAGGATCCTTCAGAGTTGCCATGAATCAGGTAGGACTGTTCCATTTCACTCTTCATCACTTCGTTATTTCTCTTTTTATGTCTCTGAAGCTATCTCCATTCCAGTGTATGGTGTAAATCTTTCAGGAATTCATTTTGTAAACCAGTTTAGGGATATTAAAGGAGGGAGGGATGTGTTGGGAGGAGGACGCTTAGTTTCGTGGGGTTCTCACTTTCTGCAGAGGGTTTGATCAGTTTGGGAGTTTGAGGTTCCTGTTGACCTCTTGACACACAAAGTTACCTGTAGAAAGTATGCTTCAGTCCTCATTCGACCTTTTATAACTGAAATACTCGCTTGAGTCGACCCTTTCAGAATCTGCAGTTTTGTTTATAACCACAGCAAATGAAAGCTTGTTGCACAAGCCTACTAACCATTTATGGGGGTTTTCCCAGTCAGTTTTAATTTGCATGAGATGCTTTTATTTTTCCACTCAGCCAAACGCAGATAACCTACTCACACAGTGCTTCTCAGGTAAAGCAAGCTAAAAACAAAGTATGGGAACCAAGCAATATGCCAGACTTACCTAGGCAAAGTGGCGATGCTGGATACATGGCTGAAACATAAATAATTCAGTTGCCCCTGGGTGATCTCTTTCTTCTACTGTTTTTTTTCTTTTCTTTTTTGCGCCATAGAATTCTGTTCAGGGGCTCAGGTGATTTCTTAATGCTCCGCAATGGCCCCTTCAAATTCTTTTTCTTCTATTCCGTTTTACCTGTGAGAATTCTTCTTTGGGGAGGTCAGGTGATTTCTTAAAACCACTCCCCAG
>CM065722.1:56526430-56533930 GCA_033310375.1 Conus canariensis | reverse complement strand
CGCGGTAGATTATAAGCATAAAATCCTTCACTAGCTATGAGAAAAAGAATACAGGAATGAAAAATGAGGGCGGTAGATTATAAGCATAAAATCCTTCACTGGCAGCGGACCACTGAAGTCCATCTCGAAAACAGCCATTCATTTTGCCTTTCGTTTGCTGATTCGGACTTATGATCTGTGTGTGTGTGTGTGTGTGTGTGTGTGTGTGTGTGTGTGTGTGTGTGCCTGCGCGCGCGCGCAATGCTTATGTCTGCACACACACACACACACACACACACACACACACACACACTGATAGTTCATTCCTCTTTAGTGTCCTCACCATATTCAGGTCCCGTCCTTTCTCATATTCCAACTTATCGAGGACCCCCCATCCCCCAACATAGTGACAGCCTGTTGAGACGGGCAAACCAGGGTGCTTACTTACTTACCTTGGAGGCCCAGGATTTGAACCCGTGGCCTTGTGCATGCGAGCTCAGGGCTAGTAAAGTGCTGGTATAATAATAATGATAATGAGGACAATTTCTATAGCGCCCATCCTAACAACGTAGGCTACAGGGCGCTTTACTAGTTTTAATAATTCGACATCTGAAAAATATACGCAGAACACACACACACACACACACACACACACACACACACACACACACACACACACACACACACACACACACACACCTGTGTTCACGAGTCATAAACACACACACACACACACACACACACACACACACACACACACAGCACACTCGCACGAGCGCGCGCGCGCGCGCACACACACACACACACACACACACACACACACACACACACACACACACACACACACACACACTGGAACATAATGTTGCATACATAAACACACTATATGACACGGTGAACAGCTCATTTGTACACGAGCAAAGTGTGCAAGTGACGTGTAGTAATTTAGTAATATTTCAGGTGGTATCCTGCAACTGGCGTTTGAACAGATACGTTTTAAGTGCAGACTTGAAAGTATACTTATATGATACTCCCTATCTTCTATCAGTGTACGTGTGTGTGTGTGTGTGTGTGTGTGTGTGTGTGTGTGTGTGTGTGTGTGTGTGTGTGTGTGTGTGTGTGTGTGTGTGTGTGTGTGTGTGTGTGTGCGTGCGTGCGATCATGGCAGGCCTTGTTGAACGACTTAAGAGATAGGAGACTCGCCCTGACTTATCTGAGGTTTTGAACTGTTTCTGTCTTGTCTACTGATTAGCTGAAGGTTGTCTATTTCACTTTCTTCTGTTCTCTCCTTGTCTGCCCGTGCCTGACTCCGCCCCCCCCCCCCCCCCCCTCTTCCACCTGTACCCCCAACAAATCCCCTATCTAATCCTCGTGATCCTCTCGTGCGGTACATCTCTCTCTCTCTCTCTCTCTCTCTCTCTCTCTCTCTCTCTCTCTCTCTCTCTCTCTCTCTCTCTCATTGTTACGGGTGGAACGCCTATTGATTTCTGTGAGCCTGCAGATCGCGTCCACCGACGATGTTTCACTGTTTTCTTCCCATCTCTTTGACCTCCACCCTGCTGCCCCGAGATCAGAGTTCCTTTTCCAGTGGTAAAGCGCATCTGTCACTTGATCGCATCACGTGTAGAGAATGATGAAACCTTCATTTTAACTCAGAAGAAAAAAAAAAAAGCCATTTTTTGGACCCCCCCCCCCCCCTTCCGCATTTTAGACCTTTTTTTCACTTTTTTAATTTCAGAACTAAAGTTGCGACTTCTTAAAGAAAAAAAAAACCCGCCTTTTTAAGACCATTTTGAACAAGTAAGTGTAAGACAAAAAAAAATTATACATTCTATTCTAACAAAATACTTTTTGTCAAGTCATCATCAAGTTCTTAATCAAGTCAACGTCAATTTCTTGACCAAGTACAACTAAGTTCTTAACTTCTTAATCAACTTCTTAAGTCAAACCAAGTTCTAAATCAAGTCATCATCAAGTCAAAACAAGTTCTTAATCAAGTCACTATCAAGTTCTTAATCAAGTCACTATCAAGTTCTTAATCAAGTCACTATAACGTTCTTAATCAAGTCACTATCAGTTCTTAAGTCACTATCAAGTTCTCAATCAAGTCACCATCAAGTTCTTAATCAAGTCAAAACAAGTCTAGTTTTAATCAAGCCATCTTATAATTATTCATTAAGTTTGTTTTAAAAATTCATTGCGTCTAAAATGGATCAAAATGAGTTCATACTGTTGGCGATTTTGATATGTCTTTTTGTTCAGTTTTTTTTTTTATATATATTGATTCAGATTTTGTTAATTTTGTTGATTGTCCTTCGGTTTGCTGGTCTGGTTTATTACTATACCAAAATGTATAGTCATAATAACCACTAACGGCAATAAGACCAACAATCCCTACTGTTTGGAAACTAAACCTCCATGCTGGTGATGTTGATGGTGGTGGTGGTGTTTGTTTTGTAGGAGTTGTATTAATCGGTAGTGGTTTTATTGTTTGTTTGTTTGTTTGTTTGTTTTTTGTTTTTTTGTTTTTTTTTGTAAATTAGTTGTTGTTTTGCTTGTTCATTATGAAATAGTTGCTGTTTCGCTCGTTCATTTTTTTTTTTTTTTTTCCGGTTAAATTCTACCAACCTTTTACCAGCAGAAACACGATCAGGATGCTTTTCTTTTTCAATGGTCACTTTCTTCACCTGCTTTAATGGTGTGGTCAGTGTTTCCTGATCCGTTTGATTCTCTATCACGTTCATTTTTAAGAGAAATAAAATCTATATGATTAAAAGCAGTTAATCCCATAATTACTGGCGATAATGATGTTCCAAACCTATGATACAGATCACATGCAAGAGGCTCTAATGACCTTGTTAAACACTGGGTCCTGAGTTAAGTCATACATGAAATCTTGTTCTGAATCAATGGCAGCAAATCGACTCATTTAGTGTGCAAACTTAACACGGTTTGTCCAACACTTTTTACCATTCTTGATCCTAAGTGTGCTTCATATCTGTTATGATATTTTTCAATGTCTTGCACTGACATTTGTTGAATTTGTTCTATTACTGAATTCATTACCTAAGTACTGTTTTGTATTTCCACATACTGCTAGAGAGTACAATTTTTCGGCTTTTTTTTTTTTTTTTTAGTAAGAATGGCTTGGCTCTGAACTTAATCATTTGTAATCGTAATCTCAGGAACATTCAGTAACTCGTCACAGTTCTTTTATATATAATCATAATTATTTTGTCTTTAAAAATGAGCGCTGAAAAAAAAACTGTTACGAATCTTATTTATCGATCAGCAGTTATTGGTGGACTAAGTGTGGGGTACACAATGGCTAGCTAGAAACCTGTTTAAACTGAAAGCTGCAGACCTTGGAAAGCTAGATTGAGAAGACTCGGCAAAACTGATCGCTGTAATCGCAGCTTCATTTGCAACAAAAGACCTCTTAATTAAACAAGGAATGATTCCAGAAAGTATGAATAATTATATAACTTTTACAAAATATATTTATATAAAATGGCTTCACTCATAATGATGGTAGGTGGTGCTGTGGTAAATGCACTTGCTTTTTTCAGGCAGCAATTATATGTTTAGTAAACTACACACCAATGACGAAATAAAAAGACCTAACAAAGCTATGGAACAACTAGCTGCTGTACAAGACGCCTTTGAAAAGAAAGGAATTGCTACATTAGATTTTATTAATAATGAACTAAAAGAACAAAGTCATGCTGCATACACAATCAAAAATGTTGATGATGCTATTAAAGAATGTTACTTAGTAACAGATGAAAAAATAGAAAATTTACCGCCACCAAAATTCAGTGACTTTATCAACTGACAAATAAACAAAAGACACGAGAGATGGCCTTCATTATAATCGGTATGACTATTGTTTATTTTATTGCTCAAAAGACTGATTAGTATAAAAACGAACAAAATCTAGTGTTCACTGAAAGGATCTTGGAAGGGAATTACAGCAATAAAAAGAAAACTCAAGCAGCAGGTGTTAGTGAACAAACAGCAAAAGAGTGGCTATCCAAGCAAGCCTTTTGGCAGATTGATCTACCCACACCTAAACAAATACTAAGACCACACGTTGTTAATACAACACCTAACGATACCATCAAATGGACCTACTCGCTGGATGACAGATACTGAACATGCCTTCGTTCATTGTTTGAGGTTCCTATACCGATTTGTTTGTTTGTTCATCTATTTTGTTCATGCTGGACTCAGGAGATATTTTGGCCAGTGCGTCCACCAGTTTGCCTCCTAATTCATGTGTTCATGAATATGTATATTTTGGAAGATCATGCCCTTTTGTCTGAGACCACTTTGACCTTGATAGTTTTAGACTGACAGGACGTCCATGTCACCGTGGTATCTATCATATCACATTGACAGTTTCAGGCTGACAGGACGTCCATGTCACCGTTGTATCTATCATGTCACAATGACAGTTTCAGGCTGACAGGACGTCCATGTCACCATGGTATCTATCATGTCACATTGACAGTTTCAGGCTGACAGGACGTCCATGTCACCGTGGTATCTATCATGTCACAATGACAGCTTCAGGCAGACAGGGCGTACATGTCACCGTGGTATCTATCATGTCACAATGACAGCTTCAGGCAGACAGGGCGTACATGTCACCGTGGCATCTATCATGTCACAATGACAGCTTCAGGCAGACAGGGCGTACATGTCACCGTGGTATCTATCATATGTGTGCGGTGCAACCCATGCAGGGCAGTGTGACTTGTTGCGTGTGTCGACCGCACGTGAAGCCTCAACTGTTTTACCCCATGTTTCGCTAATTGCGTGTGCAGTCGTGCATGTCTCTAATATCCCGGGCTCGAGCCAGTTGTATGTCTGTCTGTCCGATTTGGTTTTCATTCCTCCCTGGGCTTTGGCGGTGTGCTTATATTTGCGTCTGCGTGTTTGCCCCTATTTACATCCGTTTATTCTGCACGTTTGAATATTTTTCGCTTTCTTGAATCACGTGTGTTTGCAGAACAGTCCTCTAACCCGTCCGCTCCAGAGTGGCGTCTTTGGCCGGTGGGCTTGGCAGTCTGGAACTAAGAGCTGGAACACCCACGGGGACACTTCCGTGGAGGTTCTGTTGCATAGCGAACAGTAATGTCTGCCAGGGAGCAGTTATGTCCCTTGACGTCTTAATGGGATGCCCGGTGCGTGCCTGCACCCCATATCAATACAACGCAAGCTTCCAAGAGTGGTGCAGGATTGCTCCCAGCTGGTTGGATCGGCGGTTGAGGGCAGTACTTCTCTGGGTTACGCTGGTACCTTCGGGTGTATCTTTTTCTTGTCTGTCTTTCGGCAGACTCTGGGGAAAGGCCCAGTGACGGTGAGGTAAGACTCACTGACCGCAGGGAAAGTCCTGTTGACAGCGGGAAAGACTGTGACCCGAGATCCTCTTCAGGGGGAACGCAAGACCGTGTGGCGAAAGCTTGGCCGTGTCTGGAGTCGTACTGTTTCCATCTGTCAGCGAAACAGCAATGAATGGGGCTGCAGGGTGCGCGCAGCAGTTCCTTTAACGGCAGCGTCTTTGGCCGGTGGGCACTGCAGTCATGAAATACGGGATAAAGCACCCTGTGGGACACTCGCTTGGAGGTTTCATTGTGCCGCATCCAACGGCCATTATATAACGGCATCTGCCATGAAGCATTTATGTACCTTGACGTCTGAATGGAATGCCCTGTGCGTGCCTGTATCAATGTGAACACAGCGCAGGCTTCCAGGAAGTGGCGCAGGATTGCTCCTGGCTGTAAGTGTAGCGATTGAAGGCAGCACTTCTCTAGGTACTGCTGGCACTTGGAGCACTTCTCTAGGTACTGCTGGCACCTTGCAGCACTTCTCTAGGTACTGCTGGCACCTTGGGGCACTTCTCTAGGTACTGCTGGCACCTTGCAGCACTTCTCTAGGTACTGCTGACACCTTGGGGCACTTCTCTAGGTACCGCTGGCACCTTGGAGCACTTCTCTAGGTACTGCTGGCACCTTGGGGCACTTCTCTAGGTACTGCTGACACCTTGGGGCACTTCTCTAGGTACTGCTGGCACCTTGGAGCACTTCTCTAGGTACTGCTGGCACCTTGGGGCACTTCTCTAGGTACTGCTGGCACCATGGAGCACTTCTCTAGGTACTGCTGGCACCATGGAGCACTTCTCTAGGTACTGCTGACACCATGGAGCACTTCTCTAGGTACTGCTGGCACCTTGGAGCACTTCTCTAGGTACTGCTGACACCTTGCAGCACTTCTCTAGGTACTGCTGGCACCTTGGAGCACTTCTCTAGGTACTGCTGACACCTTGGGGCACTTCTCTATGTACTGCTGGCACCTTGGAGCACTTCTCTGGGTACTGCTGGCACCTTGGGGCACTTCTCTAGGTACTGCTGACACCTTGCAGCACTTCTCTAGGTACTGCTGGCACCATGGAGCACTTCTCTAGGTACTGCTGGCACCTTCGGGTGCATCTTTCCTGTTCTCGTCGGTCAGTCGTTGCCAGACTTTGACATGTTAGTGTTTCTAACCCCGTTCCTGTGACACAGTGACATGACCTGCGACCTGCTGTCATGGCTGGATAGGAAATAGGACTACTTTGTTTCATCGTGTCCTCGCTTGGTCCTGACTCTCTGGTTTGTTGTTTCATCGTGTCCTCGCTTGGTCCTGACTCTCTGGTTTGTTGTTTCATCGTGTCCTGGCTTGGTCCTGACTCTCTGGTTTGTTGTTTCATCGTGTCCTGGCTTGGTCCTGACTCTCTGGTTTGTTGTTTCATCGTGTCCTCGCTTGGTCCTGACTCTCTGGTTTGTTGTTTCATCGTGTCCTCGCTTGGTCCTGACTCTCTGGTTTGTTGTTTCATCGTGTCCTCGCTTGGTCCTGACTCTCTGGTTTCACACATCTGCCCATGTACCTGTTTCTCTGCCAGTTAGCTTACTGGAAGTGAGTTGAAGTATCTCAACGAGAACGTTTGCAGAATGCTTTGTTGTTGCGATAAGCTTGTAGTAAATCGCTTCTTTCACTATTTTGGATTAGAAGTAATTGCAATCCGTCATGGAAGTCGATTATCATCATCAAGATCGCTGTCCATCTTTTCTGCTAAAACAAATATTCATTGTAGCGAGTTGTTCATAGAGTTGTCCGTAATTCTATTGAGGCTCCTTGCTAAATTCATGAAGAAAGGAACTGCTTGACTATGTCAAAGGCAACTATAGCAAAATTCACGACATGCATCAGCGCATGTATTGTGCTGCCAAGAACATTAACTCGTCATTTTTTTTCATACTGTCAGTTTGAGTACCCGCAGAATCCACAGCAGTTTCAGCTGTCTTGAACGCCAGTCAGCTTGCTGTAGTCACCTGGGCTGTTCAGCGGGCAAAGGGCGGCAACTCACCGACAACACGTGTCGATAGAAAGAATGGAATGGCTGGCTGGCTCCTCTCTCTCTCTCTCTCTCTCTCTCTCTCTCTCTCTCTCTCTCTCTCTCTCTCTCTCTCTCTCTCT
>CM065722.1:56518930-56521430 GCA_033310375.1 Conus canariensis | reverse complement strand
GCGCGCAAGCGTGTGTGCGCGTGCGCAAGCGTGTGTGTGTGTGTGTGTGTGTGTGTGTGTGTGTGTGTGTGTGTGTGTGTGTGTGTGTGTGTGCCTGCATGTATGTGCGCGTGTGTGTGCGTGTGCAGAAGTGCGTGTGCATGTGTGTGTGCGTGTGTAATTTGTGGGTTTGTGTGAGCACACACACGTATCGGCATATATGTATATATATATATATATATATATATATATATATATATATATATATATATATATATATATATATGTGTGTGTGTGTGTGTGTGTGTGTGTGTGTGTGTGTGTCTTTGTATGTGGGCGTGTACGCATGTGCGTGTGTGTATGCATTTGTGCGTTCAAGTGTATGCGTGTATGTGCGCACGCGTGTGGGTGTGGACGTGCACATGCACGCATGTGTATATGTATGTGCGTAGGAGAGAGCAGACGTACGCGCGCACGTGTGTGTGTGTGTGTGTGTGTGTGTGTGTGTGTGTGTGTGTGTGTGTGTGTGTGTGTGTGTGTGTGTAAGCGTGCGCGCGCGTGTGTGCATGCACATGCGCGCGTATGTGTGTGTGTAAGCGTGCGCGCGCGTGTGTGCTTGCACGTGCGCGCGTATGTGTGTGTGTGTATGTGTGTGTGTGTAGTGACAGCGGCCTGCGTGAATGTTCACAAGATGACTCATGATCAAGAACACGAACAAGACCATCAAATACAACATATACGTGCAACAGATTCGTGGAACATCTGCAAACTGATATATGATTGGAAGAGCGGTTTACATGTTGGAAACCCCCCCGCCCCCCCCCCCCCCCCCCACCCTCTCTCTCTCTCTCTCTCTCTGAAAATCATTCCGTGTTTCAGGGTGGGTGGGTGGGTGGGTGGGTGGTGGGTTGGTGTGTGTTCTTGGTGTCTCTGCTTTGTGCTGTAAGAATCTTGCTCAGTGACCTGTCTAGCCTCTTGAAAATGCTATTTGCAGTGTACGCAACGCTTGAGCAAGCCCTGCGCTGCATTTCGTCTATGTTAGAACAGCTAGGGCTCTTGCCGCGAGGAGAGTGGCGGCGAGCCTGTCAAAGAGAAGAGAACTAGGCGGCCGTGAGGCCGACATAGATCTGATCGGCCTTCTCCAGCAAACTGGTTTCTGACAGTCAGAAAGCAGTTTGTTAAAGAAGGCCGAAAAAGTCGGATCCCTGTTTGATAAAATTGTTTGTTTTGCGTAACAGGTGTGGTAATGCCATGATCAAACGGCTGAATCAAATAGTGTGTGTGTGTGTGTGTGTGTGTGTGTGTGTGTGTGTGTGTGTGTGTGTGTGTGTGCATGTATATAATATCTGACTTGTTTTGATGCGCATGCGCGATGGGAACATATACTAGTAGGTATAAGTACTTGTTGTTATAAGTTGTGCTTCTTCTTTTAAATAACTGATTGATCAATTTGTTATCTTTGTTTTTATGTCATCTTTGTGCTTTGCTATTGAACAGAGCTGAGAGTTTACAATGCCTGTGAGACGTAGCGCTATATAAATAAAGTAGTAGTAGTAGTAGTGGTAGTAGTAGTGGTGGTGGTGGTGGTGGTCATACAACTGATTCACCACCTGATACACACAAACCGATTCACATATATTTCATCCTGAACACAACCGAAGCTTATCACACAACGGAGCTTCGTATAACACAATTTTGAACTCTGTTTGCTTCCTGCTTTTTGTAGCAACCGTCTCTGTTTACTTACGTAACATCTATGACTGACTGCATGCTTTGTAGGCCTTTCGTGGGAGTGTGGGGAGATGGAAAGAAAGACGTAACATGAGGATGAACAGCGAATGGAATCAGCGGACATAGTCGTCATGCTTAAATTGAACACTATGCGAAATAGGAGTTACTTTCCTGGCAGATGTTAGCGATGCCACAGATAGTTCTTGTTCATTGTTGTTTTGTTCACAAGTAGTTCTTGCCCATTGTTGTTTTGTTAACAAAGAGTTCTTGTTCATTGTTGTTTTGTTCACAAAGAGTTCTTGTTCATTGTTGTTTTGTTCACAAATAGTTCTTGTTCATTGTTGTTTTGTTCACAAATAGTTCTTGCTTATTGTTGTTTTGTTCACAAATAGTTCTTGTTCATTGTTGTTTTGTTCACAAATAGTTCTTGCTTATTGTTGTTTTGTTCACAAATAGTTCTTGCTTATTGTTGTTTTGTTCACAAATAGTCTTGTTCATTGTTGTTTTGTTCACAAATAGTTCTCTTTTTTTTCTTTTTTTCTTTTTTTTTTTTTTTTGCTGTCCCAACCTCTGCGCCACCTCAGAGGCAGTGCACCCACGCCGCTCATTCCGACACCCCGTCCACAGCCACAGCCTGGCCGGCCCCGCCGCAGCCCCGGCACCAGCAATCCACAGGGAGCAGTCAATGTCAAGTCGTCAAGAGGCAACCCACCGGAGGAGACACTGCACTGCTGCCGAGTCACTTCGGTGGTGTTCAGTGGCGCCTGTTCTGATCTAACATACGCAGGAC
>CM065722.1:56486430-56488930 GCA_033310375.1 Conus canariensis | reverse complement strand
CCGGTAACCCCGACGGAACCAAACCAAGACCACAGACGTGGAGAGGACATCGAAACTGAGGTCACCATGAGAGCAGGGCATGAAGGGCCACAGAATTTGAAACTTTTTTTTTATGCTGATGGATGAGAATGAGGATGATTAGGATGATGCTACGGATTTCCATTTCGGTCTGAGACTACATGACAGGGCTGTACTCTACGCTTCCTTTCATAATATATCCCGGCGTCAACCAGACCCGAGAGATACAGGCACCTGCAGTGTTGGTCAGGAAATTTGAGCAATACTCTCAGAAACGCATCCATTAAGTGGATGAAACTCGACTGTGTGGTCCCAGTCTTCCCAACTGAGTCCGCAGCAAATTCAACTCTGGGTAGGGCAGAAAAACCCACATGACTCTGATGGGATTCGAACCCACGACCTCTCAGCCGGGAGTCCGCGACGCTAACCACTTCGCCACGGCGGCTGGTATTATTATTACACTTCATTCATTCATTTATCTTTTTCAGACCTATTAATGACCGCCAGTAGCACCTGTTCTTGCTTGTTGTAATGGAGGTGGTAGAGGTGGTGGTGGTGGTGGTGGTGGTGGTGGTGCTGCTGCTGCTGGTAGGTGCAGTTATCATTATAATCTTAATGTTTGTTGTTCAGTGTGTGGGTTGTTGTCCCTGCTATATCATTATAGTGACCATCACCATTATCATCATCATCATCATCATTATTATTATTATTATCACGATCATCATCATCATTAGTAGCAGTAATATTGGTGGTGGTGGTGGTGGTGGTAGAGTAATCTTTATTCATCTGTTGAATCCTGCGGTTGTTCGTGCTGTTGTTGTCATTCGTGATGTTGTCATCAATGATTCTGTGTCAGTGAAACTGCTCGTTGCGTGGCAGCGGTAGCCCTACAATTTCGGAGCGTCTCTCTCCGCCTTGCCCTTCCAGGGCTTCCTTAGCTTTTTTTTGGCAAATTAGGGAGGGAAGCCTGATGAACTGTTCACAGAGCGAAACAGACGTCAGTTGCTTGACTCTGGGGCCTGCACATTCTGTGAGCTGGGTGTGTGTGTAGGGGGGGGGGGGGGGGGGGGGGGAGAGAATGGAGGAGATGGGTGGGGTAAATGAGTGCGTGGAAGTCAAAGGACAATTGTCAGGTTTTTTATTCTTTACACGAAACTGATTCTCTCTGTCTCTGTCTGTCTGTCTGTCTCTCTCTCACACACACACACACACTCACTCTATCTGTCTGTCTGTCTCTCTCTGGTGATAACAATTACTGTAATGATTGTAGTGACGAAGGCATGTTGTGACCACACTGTGGGAAAAGCGGGCCGTCAGAACACACCAGTATGCTCCAACAACGGCAGTGGTGACTGGTGACTGCAGCGTGGTGCTGGATATTCCCTTGGACACGGCGGCCGCCAGTTCCAAAGGAAGCTGATCCTCCCAGTCCCCATCTGTAGGCTGATTTACAATCGAAAAGGGGATAGCGTATTTTAAGTTGAAGTCTTCAGGCATGTATGTATGTGTGTATGTCAGAGAGAGAGAAGAGAGAGAGAGAGAGAGAAAATGAGAGAGAGAGAGAGAGAAAATGTGTGTGTACACATACATATAACAAAACAATTCATAAGTTCAACTTGTTCCTCCACCCGAACAATTAAGTAGTGGGGAAAAACAAGTGCAGGCTAACAATTCTTCCTTTATTATGGTAATGACTTGGCAAAGATTTGAACTACAATAGAAAATTGAGGGTGAAGAAATTGTTTCCATAAAATTATGAAAATGTACTATAAACATGAAAACCCTTCGCTAGCCGCATGAGGGAACCATCGCAATCCTGCCTGAAGGCAGATCTACTGGTATTGCCTGCTCCTAGATCTTTTGTCCGCTGGATCAGACTCATCAGAGAGACACGGCTGATCATGTTTGTGCTCTTGGCGTCAAATAGAGACACACCACAGTCCATAACTCTGTGGTGTTCTCACCACCAAGGATTCAAAAAAGAACCCAACAGCACCCCCAGTGCAGCCAGCAAAGTGTATAAATGAAACAAAACGAAAGTGTGGAGAGGAAAAAAGTTGCTGAAAAACTAAAAACATTATGCAAACAGTATAAAGTGTAGGGACAATCTTTGAGCCTACAATGCTTGAGGATCCATTCAAGGATGTAAGGGAGATCAAAAGATACGGAACAGTCTGAGTGATCAGCCCTTTTGTCTTATATATATATATATATATATATATAGAGAGAGAGAGAGAGAGAGAGAGAGAGAGAGAGAGAGAGAGAGAGAGGATTATGGTATAGTACATACTATGGTATTGCACACCAGCCTTTTTCTGGGATAGCATTCTGCTTAAAACCTGAAAGGCAGAGGAGTCAAGTTAGGACTTTCCGAGGTCACTGAGGAGAAACAATCAGGTTTCGAAATACCGGTATCTGACTAGGAGTTATGATATGTTATTGAGTTTCCTCCCCATTGGAGATTGTCTCCCCCTTGGAGACT
>CM065722.1:56458930-56478930 GCA_033310375.1 Conus canariensis | reverse complement strand
GAGGAGGGGGGGGGGGGGGGGGCAGGGGTGGAAGGCAGATGCAGAAAAGTTTACGGTCCACTCATGCGATGGCAATGTTTGTGATGACGTTCTTGCTGTTGTTTTCGTTGGTGATGCTGCTGCCACAATTTTGTGTATCGAAGAATATCGACTGTGTATGAGGTTGTGCGTGTATGCGTGTATTTGTCCCGTGGTAAACTTTACAACTGGCGGGATCTCGGCAATTACAAGCACTGGCAGAACCAGAAATGGCAGAACAATCCATGTTGACAAGACCTACGACCTTTTCTTGCAAGTCCTAACATGATGATGTCACTAAATGGTGAGCTCCTTAAATTCTTGGGAAGACTGGGACCACACAGTCGAGTTTCATCCACTTAATGGATGCGTTTCTGAGAGTGTTGCTCAAATTTCCTGACCAACACTGCAGGTGCCTGTATCTCTTGGGCCTGGTTGACGCCGGGATATATTATGAAAGGAAGCGTAGAGTACAGCCCTGTCATGTAGTCTCAGACCGAAATGGAAATCCGTAGCATCATCTTAATCATCCTCATTCTCATCGATCAGCATAAAAAAAATGTCTCAAATTCTGTGGCCCTTCATGCCCTGCTCTCATGGTGACCTCAATTTCGATGTCCTCTCCACGTCTGTGGCCTTGGTTTGGTTCCGTCGGGGTCACCGGTATCGGCGAGTCCATGGGGGCTGTCGTTGGACGGACGTGGTGGCGCCCTCCGGAGGGAGAGCTCACTCACGCCGGCTCCGCGACTAAGCAATTATTGTCGTCAGTAGGGGGCTTAGTAGGTGGTGTCCTGCGTATGTTAGATCAGAACAGGCACCACTGAACACCACCGAAGTGACTCGGCAGCAGTGCAGTGTCTCCTCCGGTGGGTTGCCTCTTGACGACTTGACATTGACTGCTCCCTGTGGATTGCCGGTGCCGGGGCTGCGGCGGGGCCGACCGGGCTGTGGCTGTGGCCGGGATGTCGGAATGAGCGGCGTGGGTGCGCTGTCTCTGAGGTGGCGCAGAGGTTGGGACAGCAAAAAAAAAAAAAAAAAAAAAAAAAGTCAGCTGAAATGGTGTGCCAAAAATCTGCCGCAGTGGTGTGCCAAATGTCTGCAGCAATGGTGTGCCAAAAGCCTGCTGCAATGGTGTGCCAGAAGTCTGCTGGAATGGTGTGCCAAAAGTGTGCAGCAATGGTGTGCCAAAAGCTGCTGCAATGGTGTGCCAAGTCTGCTGGAATGGTGTGCCAAAAGTGTGCAGCAATGGTGTGCCAAAAGTCTGCTGCAATGGTGTGCCAGAAGTCTGCTGCAATGGTGTGCCAAAAGTCTGCTGCAATGGTGTGCCAGAAGTCTGCTGCAATGGTGTGCCAAAAGTCTGCTGCAATGGTGTGCCAGAAGTCTGCTGGAATGGTGTGCCAAAGCTGTTGCAATGGTGTGCCAAAAGCTGCTAGCATGCTGCAATGGTGTGCCAAAAGTGTGCAGCAATGGTGTGCCAAAAGTCTGCTGCAATGGTGTGCCAGAAGTCTGCTGCAATGGTGTGCCAAAAGTCTGCTGCAATGGTGTGCCAGAAGTCTGCTGCAATGGTGTGCCGGCAGTGGTGCTGTTGGTCCTGGCCACTTCTACTTGATGTGAGAATTGAATCCTGCACCTTTGGACAAGAGTCTGACGCCTTGCACACCAAACCCTCCAGACCCAGTTGATGTCTGTTCAAGTGACTCTGTTGATCACGGGCTTACTTTATGTAAGTTAATTAATAGAATCAACGATTTTCAGCAACATGAAAGTGTGCATAGCATCGCCAGAAATATCATGAGCAGATACCTGTATGAATCGTCACACTTCCTGTGTAACTCTTCCGTGTACGTTGATATACAAATACAGTGTAAACAGATTTGAAAAGAGAAACAGATCATGCGATCCAGTGTAAACTGCTACATGGCGCGAGTGAATCTCTCTCTCTCTCTCTCTCTCTCTCTCTCTCTCTCTCTCTCTCTCTCTCTCTCTCTCTCTCTCTCTCTCTCTCTCTAACGAGCACATCTCTTTGGCTTGATCAGAAACTTTGTATTTGAAAAGCGTCGTGCCCCAGCATTTGTATGACAACACAGTAATTGACTGGGAGTCATGGCACACATATTGCCACTATCTTCGTTGACCTGGTAACAAACTAGTTTACTAATCTCAGCGCTGGTGTGGGGAGAAGGGGGGAGGGGGGGGGAGAATGAAGTGGGGGAGACGATGTCCTTGAAACAACAGTTTGAAAGGAGTTATAAATTGAAAATAAATAGCGCTTACAAAAATGTCAGATAAAGCCTCGGGGAAGATGACAGTATCTCTCTCTCTCTCTCTCTCTCTCTCTCTCTCTCTCTCTCTCTCTCTCTCTCTCTCTCTCTCTCCTCTCTCTCTCCCTCTCTCTCCCCCTCTCTCTCTCCCTCTCTCTCTCCCCCCTCGCTCTCTCTCCGTCTCTCTTTTTCTCTCTCTCCCTCTCTCTCTCTCCCCGCTCTCTCTCTCTTTCTCTCTCTCTCTCTATCTCTTTCTCTGTCTTTCTGTCTGTCTCTGACTCTGTCTGTCTGTCTGTCTGCTCTCTCTCTCTCTCTCTCTCTCTCTCTCTCTCTCTCTCTCTCTCTCTCTCTCTAACGTTTCATGCAATTTTCCAATCACAAAAGAATCCCTGATGTTCTCCCACAACATGCACAGGCGGCGGAAGCAGGGGGGCGGGGGGGGGGGATGCCCCCCTCCAGAAAAATATTGGGGGGGGGGGGGGCAGCCTTATATACTGCCCCCCCTAATATTGAGCACCTCCAAAAAAATCAGAGAGAGAGAGAGAGAGGGAGAGAGAGAGAGGGGGGAGAGAGAGAGAGAGAGAGAGAGATGTTTGATGGTGCATCACCTTGTCACCATACTTGTCATACTTCCTGTCAAACTCGCTCAGGAAAGATGTCAACACATTTCTCGGGAACCTCTCTGCAGCTAACCCACTTTGGTCACACATTACTGACCAGTACCTGACCAACATTGCCAGGAATGGCATATATGCTGATGCTATTGTAGTGAAAGCTATGGCGAGAATGATTTGTAGGGACACACACATCGTAACAAGTCAGCAAGAGAGCTCCAGGATATGCTACCTGATGAATAAGATCTTGGCGGGAGACATTGAATCATCCCTTCCACCTGCCCTTATAGGGCAAATAGGTGAGGAACATTTTGTGAGCCTAACACTTCATCAAACCAGGACAGTGAAAATGATGAAGGAAAGGAGGAAGAAAGTGTTTTCTCATCTCCTACAGAAGGTGCATCAATCATACAGTCTCCTCGTGACGACGCCAACTGACCTGCGCAGTCTCCTCGTGATGACATTGACCGACCTGCTACTGTAAGAAAACCAAATTGTCAGTCTACTGTGTGCTGCAAGGACGCAGTCAACCCCTTTCAACCACAGAGCGACACAGTCCTCTCCAAACTGACCAGGGTAAGTTCAGGAAGGCCCCGCTATTTCCAAAGATCATGGTTCCAGCAATACCCTTGGCTTCACCTATGCACAACAGACAACAAGGTATGTTGTTTCATCTGCATGAGGGCTAATCATCAAGGCTGCAAACCTGATGCAGCGTTTGTATGGAGCGGTTTTGACAACTGGAAGAAAGCACTGGAAAAGTTCTCAAGCCACGAAAAATCATCTTCACATGGAGCAGCCGTGTATGATGTAAACTGTAGGCAGTCTACAACGTCTGTGTATGCTCCAGTGACGTGTCAGCATGAAACAGAACAAAAGAAACACTGCAAAGCCTGATGAACGAACTAAAGAGCCTTCAGTTTCTCCTGCGTCAGGGTCTGCCTCTCCGTGGACATGACGGGCAGGAAGGCAACCTTCAACAGCTGCTGAAGTTCTGCTTTGGAGAGGGCTGCAAGGAAAAAACAAACACAGATTCAAAATATCTGTCACGTGATATTGTCAACGAGATCCTCGGGATTATGGCACACAAAGTCTTGCGATCTGTTGTACTTGAAATCAGAGAAGCGAATTAGTTTTCGATACTAGCTGACGAAACCCGTGATGTTGCAAAGAGGGAGCAGGTTGTAATTTGCGTAAGATGGGTAACTGAGCAGTTTGAAGTCATAGAGGAGCCTGTGGGACTGGTGCATGTTGACAATACCTGTGCTGAGACCATTTTTAATGCGCTAAAGGATTGCTTGATCAGGCTGGACTTGCCAGTGCAGAAGTGTAGGGGTCAGGCCTACGACGGGGCCAGTAATTTTCAGGGTCACGTTTCAGGAGTTGCAAAACGGTTCAAAGATGAGGTCCCGTCAGCAGTGTCCGTATACTGTTTGGCACACTCAGTCAATCTTGTGTTACAAGAGGCTTCCAGAAAGGTTAAAGTGATAAGAGAGGCCCTTGACTTTGCCACAGATGTCATTCAGTTGATCAAATTATCACCAAAACGACAGATCCCTTTTGAAACAATCCAACATGAAACATCAACTTCGTGCAGCCCGTCCATTAAACCACTGTGTCCAACAAGGTGGACTGTTCGAACAAGAGCTTTTGACTCTCGCATTGAGAACTCTCAGGCTTTGCAAGAAACACTTGAACTAGTCTCACAAGGACATGATGAGTATGCCAGGAGGGCATCCGGCCTTCTAGCACTTACGCAGCAGTTCTCCACCTGTCTTGGGCTCTCACTTTCACGGGATGTCTTTGCTGTGACTGAAGAGTTGGCGACTGCTGTTCAAAGGAAACAAACGTCCTGTGTGGATGTAACAAACGCTGCAAACCTCTGTCTGAGAACGCTTGAAAATATGCGCCAGGATAAAAGTTTCCAGACGTTTTTTGCCGACGTCTCAACCAAGGCTGCAAACGTGTGTGATGAGCCCCGCATTCCGAGACAGAGACAGCCTCCACGAAGACTTGATGAGGGCTCCCAGGGTCACAGCTACTCTGACCCTCCTGCTTATTACAGACAGCAGTAGCATGAGGCGTCAAAGAGCATATAAAGCGCAGGTTTGACCAACAAAGTCTTAAGTTGCCAAGGAAGACTGAAATTCTCTTGGGTGATGGAGCTGCAGGAAAGAATCCGGATATTCCTCAAGAGATCAAAGACATATGCTGCGGACATTGACATGGACAGACTCAAAACACAGTTGACCATCCTTCCACATGCTCTGGGGGACAACAAGAAGTCCATCTTTGAGGCACTGCTAGAAGAACTGACAGCTTCTGACACTGTTAAAAGAATGTTGAGTGAGGTAGACAAACTTATCAGGCTGTACTTGACCATTCCAGTTACAACTGCAACAGCTGAACGCAGTTTTTCTGCCTTGAAGCAGGTCAAAACATACCTCCGAAGCACTATGACTCAGAAGCGCCTAAACAACTGTCTCATTATGCATGTGTTCAAAGACAAGGTTGATCAGCTCAATCTCGCTGAAATTTCTTCCGAGTTAGTTTGCAGAAACGAACGACGTCAAAGTTACTTCGGAAAATTAAATGTGTAAAGGTGTAACCTCCCAGCTGTTGGTGTAACCTGCTAATGTACAGACTGTGACAATCGTGACTTAGTAACTGCATTTTACGGTGCCTAATGTCCAGTGAATATGGAGAGAAGGTATGTTATTAAGCTATTCAGTCAGAAAGTCTGACAGTTGTCCCCCCCTCTCTCTCTCTCTCTCTCTCTCTCTCGCTCTCTCTCTGTCTCTGTCTCAGTTTCTGCAACGTTTTAATTGCAGCTATACAAAGTGTATTTCAAGTGTGTGTGTGTGTGTGTTGTGTGTGTGTGTGTGTGTGTGTGTGTGTGTGTGTGTGTGTGTGTGTGTGTGAACTGAATATTGCATGCTGGATTTTTTTTTTTTTTTAATCGAACATTGACATATTGTGATTGTCGGAGTTCAATGATTTGAAATATCCATTGCCCCCCCCTAATCCTGGACAGCTTCCGCCGCCACTGACATGGTGCTGTAAACCAGGTCAAACGCCTTCCTGAAGACAGCAAAATCAAGTAGAGTTTTACATTTTTTTAAGAGTTTTTTTTTTTTTTAACCATACAGTACATTTTTTTTAGGAAGTCATCTTTTTGCATGATCTGACTCGTTCAAGTGTATACCTCTGTTTTAAAATCCCATTTCAGTTTGATCATCCTGAAAAGGCCCTTTGTGGCCGGCTGGGCTATACAAAACAACTTCCAACTACCTTCTGAATCTTTCTTGCTCCTCAACAGTTCGTTCTTCTCTTTCGGTCCAGTGTATAGGTCTTTTATTCAAAATACTGCTTTAGATCTAACAAGCTACTACACTGGATAGTTACGTCACGAGAGACGATAGTTGTCAGTTTATTTATGTCTCCTTTTTGATGTGATGGTGTTCTCATAGATTTTGACCACGGAGCTGGAAATGTTTCCGACTCGGGAGTTTGTTGTTGAGAGAGAGAGAGAGAGAGAGAGAGAGAGAGAGAGAGAGAGAGAGAGAGAGAGAGAGCGAGAGAGAGAGAGAGAGAGAGAGAGGATAACTGAAATTCGATGACAAAAACTTTGCATGTTTAAGCATTTCATTTATTATCCGGTGTAGGTCAGCGCGCTCACAACTGTTTGATCGTTTAGAGAGGACAGCTTTGTTTAAAAAATGACTGGAAATCCGATAAACAAAGTATTTGCAAGTTTCAGCATTTCATATACGAATCCGTCTGGGTCTGCGAGTCTGCACCTTTTTCCTTGTTTAGACTGGATAAGATGTTAAAAAAAGAAAGAAAAAAAAAAGAAAACTCGCTTGAAAGTCCGTAACCAATTCCATCTGGGCTAATACGTTTGCCATTCTTTTAACCATATGTTTGGCTGTTTGAGATTGAGTCACTGGACGAAAGTAATTGTGCATTTTCATTATCCAACTCTCTCTCTCTCTCTCTCTCTCTCTCTCTCTCTCTCTCTCTCTCTCTCTCTCTCTCTCTCTGTCATTCCACCACACACACACACACACACACACCACACATACACACACAACACACCACACACCCCACCACACACACACACACACACACACACACACACACACACACACACACACACACCACAAACACACACACACACACACACACACCACACACACACACACACACACACACACACACACACACACACACACACACACACACACACACACACCACACAACACACACACACCACATACACACACACAACACACACACACACACACACACACACACACACACACACACACACACACACACACACACACACACACACACACACACACACACACACACACACCTATACATGTGCGACAAAGCAGCGTGAGGCTGAACCGCCGATTTGTCGCACGTACGACAAATCGGCTTGTGCGACAAATCGGCGGTTCAGCACACCCCTTTTTCCGCTGATTTGTCGCACGTGCGACAAATTGGCGTGTGCGACAAATCGGCGTGTGCGACAAATCGGCGGTTCCCATCCCCCACCTTTAAAGCTCAATATGAACATAGTTCACTAGAGAGAGAGAGAGAGAGAGAGAGAGAGAGAGAGAGAGAGAGAGAGAGAGAGAGAGAGAGAGAGCATTGTCATTACCTAGAAAAGACTCTTCGAAAAACATTTTAACAATTATTATAACTACAAAATTACCGGTCTGATTTGAAGTGCAAGGCTCAAGTTCAAAGAGTGGGACTGATGTAAGAACGGGAATTAAATTTCTGCAAACTGTCTTCACACAACACTGCCAAAAACATCGTATGAAACAGAATAAAATGAAATCCCACATCATCTTGGGAAATAGTACAGACGCTGGCGACATTAGTTATCGTGTTGTGTTCATTTGTTTCAGAACATGGATGTGATGTTGCGTTCTTCTTCTTCTTCTTCTTCTTCTTCTTCTTCTTCTTCTTCTTCTTCTTCTTCTTCTTCTTCTCGTTTCTGTCCCTCTGGAGAGAGAGAGAGAGAGAGAGAGAGAGAGAGAGAGAGAGAAGAGACAGACAGACAGACAGACAGACAGACAGACAGACAGACAAACAGACAGAGAGCAAAAGAAGGAAGCAGAACAGATTTGACTTTGGCACAGCGGTAGTCTGACGGACGTTGGCCAAGAGGTAGCGAGTTCAATCTCCATCACAGCCATTTACATCCTTGTCTGAAATGTTGTCTCCGACCTACTCCTGCCCCCAGATGATGAATGTACCGGGGGCTGTGATGGAGAGGGAGCACGTTACCGAGTTTCCTCCAGTTAATGGATGTGTCTGAGTGTTTTTGCTCCCATTTCCTGACCAACGCTGCAGGTGTCTGTATCGGGTCTGGTTGACGCTCGGATGTATTATGAAAGGAAACGCTGAATACAACCCTGTCACAAAGTTCCGAACCCAGACTTAACTTCTAACATCGTCTTCATCATCCTCTTCGATCATCAAAAAGGGAGAGAGAAAAATATGTCTGGCGTTCTGTGGCCCTTGATGTCCTGCTCATTCCGTGACCTGGGTATCTATCTCCTCCCCGTATTCATCATGTCTATGTCGAGTTCGTATCTTCTTCTTCTTCTTCTTCTGCGTACGCAGGCTGGTACTCCTGCAGACACTCCCTATATGGACAGACAAGTATTGATCCCATCTACACAACAAAGGGAGTGGAGTTTTGTGTGTATGACCGTTTTTTATCCGGCCATTAAGGCGGCCATACTCCATCTTCGGGGAACATCGAGTTCGTATGGAAGTCTCCAGTATTGGTAAGTGTATTGGGACTGTCTGCAGACAGACATCGTGGCGCCCCCTATGGAGGGATACGAACACTCACGCTGGTTCCGCGTCTGAGCAATAATTGTCAAAAGGGGGATAGTAGTTGAAGGGGGAGGGGGTGCTGGGGGCTGCTATGCTGGGTGAGAACAGGCCCCACTGAACATCCCCGAAGTGACTCAGCTGCGGTGCAGTGTCTCCTCCGGTGAGTGAGGTGACATGACCTGATGTAGGTCGCTGCTTGTGGACTGCTGGCGCTGAGACCTGGACAGGACGAGCTGGGTGAGGCTGTGCAGGGTGGAGCCGGAATGAACGACGTGGTGGGGGGTGGGGGGGGGGGGAGGTGAGGGCACTGAGAGGCTGCCGCAGACTTTGCACACAGCAAGGAGACACAGATGGTCCGAGTCTGTTCATCCACAGTGTCCGGTTCTTCATTGTCGGTCAGAGTGAAATCCTGTCTGCAGAATGTGTCCCTTCGGCTGTTCCACTACCTTGACTCCACGCACAGTGAGGTGAATGAGTCACTGATGAATGATTGAACACTTCGTGAGACTGTCAGTGACCTAGTGAATGATTGAACACTTCGTGAAGCTGTCAGTGACCTGCTGAATGATTGAACACTTCGTGAGACTGTCAGTGACCTGCTGAATGATTGAACACTTCGGGAGGCTGTCAGTGACCTGGTGAATGATTGAACACTTTGTGAGGCTGTCAGTGACCTGGTGAATGATTAAACACTTCGTGAGGCTGTCAGTGACCTGGTGAATGATTGAAACTTCGGGAGGCTGTCAGTGACCTGGTGAATGATTGAACGCTTCGTGAGACTGTCAGTGACCTGATGAATGATTGAACACTCCATGAGGCTGTCAATGACCTGGTGAATAATTGATAACTTCGTGAGACTGTCAGTGACCTGGTGAGTGATTGAACACTTCATGAGACTGTCAGTGACCTGGTGAATGATTGAACACTTCATGAGACTGTCAATGACCTGATGAATGACTGAACACCTCATGAGGCTGTCAATGACCTGGTGAATGATTGATAACTTCGTGAGACTGTCAGTGACCTGGTGAATGATTAACACTTCGTGAGACTATCAGTGACCTGTTGAATGATTGAACACTTCGTGAGACTGTCAGTGACCTGGTGAATGATTGAACACTTCGTGAGACTGTCAGTGACCTGACGAATGATAGGACATTTCGTGTGACTGTCAGTGTTCCGGTCAATAATTGGGCTTTAATGTGACTGTCAGTGTTCTGGTCAATGATTGGACTTTTCGTGTTTCCCAGATCAGTGATAGGACATTTTATGTGCCTGTTGGTGACCTGTCAATGATAAGACATTTCGTGTGATACTGGTGATCTGGTGAAGGATATGTCATTTCATGTGATTGTCTGTGACCTGGTGAATAGTAGAACGTTTCATGTGATTGTCAGTGACCTGGTGAAGAATAGGACATTTCATGTGATTGTCAGTGACCTGGTGAAGAATAGGACATTTCATGTGATTGTCAGTGACCTGGTGAAGAATAGGACATGTCATGTGATTGTCAGTGATTGGTGTGACGGCCAATGGTCTGCCATGTTTGCCGGACTGTGGTGTGATCGACGATGACCAAGCAAACGAAATGACCTCTTTTGGTCTTATGGTCACGAAAGGAGGGAAGGGGAGGGGGGGGGGGAGAGACTGGAGAGGCAGTGTCATGAGGTGTTAGGGGAGGGAGGTGGGGTAGGAGGGGGAAAGAGGGCGGGGTTAATACCCTAGCTGTTCTATTGGTACCCCACGTGTGCCTCTACCTCTGTCTGTCTGTCTGTCTGTCTGTCTGTCTGTCTGTCTTTGTCTCTGTCTCTGTCTGTGTGTGTGTGTGTGTGTCTCTCTCTCTCTCTTTCTTTCTTTCTTTCTCTCTCTCTCTCTCTCCATCACCCCTCTGCCGAAAATACCACTTAGACGTAATACAATTACAAATACAAGCGGTAACCGACAGACTTAGGGAAATAGAATCAGAGACAAAGTACATACAGACAGACAGACAGACGGACAGACAGACAGACAGACGGAGATCGAGATAATGACAGACAGACAGACAGACAGACGGAGATCGAGATAATGACAAAGAGACAGACAGACAGACAGACAGACAGACAGACGGAATCGAGATAATGACAGAGAGACAGACAGACAGAGATCGAGATAATGACAGACAGACAGACAGACAGAGAGACGTGCAGAGCACTGGGGAGGTGAGACAGCCAGAAAAGCTAAGCGAATAGATGTAGGAAGAGAGACGGACGGACAGACAGACAGACAGACAGACAGACAGACAGATAGACGGACAGACAGACAGGCAGACAGACAGAGAAAGTTCCAGAAGCTTTACGTAAGCTGACAGATAAAGCAGCAATGTTTGGGACTGACTGTGTTTCCCCTTTCCTCCACGACACGACATCGGCCTTGCCCGCCACCCGCCCCCGCCTTCCGCCCCCCCCCCCTCCCCCCTTCACCCCCTCCACCTTCACCCAATCCCACCCTCCCTCCTCCACTCTTCACTCACCATCTCCCATCCCCCAGCTCCCCATCCCCACCCTCATGTTCACCGACAGTTGGCAGACGAAGGACGGCCAAGGAAAACGTTGTCTTCGTACAAACTACGCAACATCTCTGGAGCATCCAGTGCACTGTTGTCAATTGTAACAACGCTAACAAATTCATCTGTAAAACATGTGAAGAACGTGCCCTGGGAGAGAGAGAGAGAGAGAGAGAGAGAGAGAGAGAGAGAGAGAGAGAGAGAGAGAGAGAGAGAGAAAAGAGAGAGAGAGAGAGAGAGGAAGGGGGGGGGGACAGGAGGGAGAGAGAGAGAAGAAGAAGAAGAAGGAGGAGGAGGAGGAGCAAAAGGTGCAGGAGGAAGGAGAGAGAGAGAGAGGGGGGAGAGAAGAAGAAGAAGAAGAAGAGGAGGAGGAGGAGGAAGAGGAGGAGGAGGAGGAAGAGCAAGAGAGACGTACACAGACAGAAAACTTTCCCAGTGGTTTTGAATATTGGGTCCTGCTTGTAGGAGTAATGTTATACAAACAACATTGGCAAGTTCGTCTGAGAAACTTTGGCACCCTTGGAGAGGGAGAGGGAGGGAGAGAGGAGAGAGAGAGAGAGAGAGAGAGAGAGAGAGAGAGAAGAAGAAGTAGAAAGAAACTCGTGGAGAGCGTGGCAGCAGAGAGTCCTCAGAAGAGAAGCCCCCTTCAAGCAAGTGTTTAGGCCCTTATCTCCTGACACTCTAGGGGGGTTGGGCCACACCCGGTTCATGACTCCGGATGTCCCTCTGCTGCCCCTTTTTTTTTCCCATCTTGGGACGAGCCATGGCTGGGATTCGAACCCATGACCCTCTGGACATGCTCATTTTCCACTTAATGACTCGCGCTTTAACCACTGAGCCACAGGGACACCTGATATTTGTAGGGAAATTAAGCCTTATGAAGTTCACTTTTGTTCCTCCTTGACCAGATCCAGCTTGAACACCTCTCTGCCGCTTCTGCCATTGCTTTCAGGGCTCTGGTTTTTTCCTTCCCTGCAACTGAGAGCTGTTTCATGAGGCTGTATGCAGACGTTCCTACAAACCCCCTAGCTCCAATTTCTGCAGTGAGGACTTTGACCTGATAGCCTTCTCTCCTCAGGCTGTTTGCCAGATCAGCATACTTTTCAGTCTTGTAGATTTGAGCTGCCTCCATTCTGTTCTCATATGGCACCGTGAGCTCGATCATGATCAGCTGCTTGGTTGACTTAGAGTGGACTACTATGTCTGGTCTCATGCCACTCTTGCTGATGATCTCTGGGTGACTCTTCCATTCTGGGAGGTCTGCAGTGCACTCCCAGTCATCTGCCCCGTCCAGCAGATTCTGCCTGCATGTTTCGAGTGGCACTGTTGTTCTTGGCCATGATTTGCTGCCTCCTGCCGTGAAGAATGTTGCGGGTGCTTTTGGAGTCCTGATTTTCCCTTTTGTGGTGTTGGTACTAGCCCAGACTACTTGTACAATTTCTTTGAGCACTTGGTTGTGCCTCCATGTGTACCTTCCTTGAACCAGGGCTACTTTACATGAGCTTAGGACATGCTCCACTGTTTGTTTTTCATGGCAGAGGGGGCATGCAGGATCGTCTGTTTTCCCCCACTTCACCAGGTTTGCATTTGAGGGCAGAAGGTCATATGCAGATCTGAGAATGAAGCTGATCCTGAGAGGGGCCATGTGCCAAATGTCATTCCAAGTGAGACTTCTTTGGAGTGCATTCTCCCACGTTGTCCATTGCCCTTGCTGGCTCTGCTGGACTGCTTTTTGGAGTCTTTTTTGGTCTTCTTCTTTTCTCATCTCCTGAATCATCATGTCTCTTTTGGCTTTTCCTTTGGCCTTTGACCACCATTCAGTTTTGGTCACCCCCAGTCCCTGTCTGTTGGTCTGTGTGTGTCCTGTTATTTCTCTGATCTTGAGACTTTCTTTTGCAGAATCCATCGCCTCTTGAACTTTCCATTTTCTGCCTGTCTTCAGCTGGGGCTTAATTGCTTCTACCACCTTGTCTCCTGAGTCCTCCAGCATGCTTTGAAGTCTGATCTTCCCTGCTTTGTATTCCTCCAGGATGGATTTCAGGGGTAGTTTCAGCTTTGCTTGGCGACAGTACAGCGCTATGTCAGTCAGACAGGGTGGGACACCAAGCCATTTCCTTGTGAACTTGTTGATTTTGGCTTCCATTGCCTCCACTATGCTGGTGCAGATGTCGTATATCATCAGAGGCCATAGCAGCTTTGGTATCAGCATGAACTGCAGACACCAGACCTTGTATTTGCCAGGGAGCCCACACTGGTCAATGGTCTCCAAGCCTTCCTCCGCCATCTGCTTGGTTTCTTTTGCTCTTTGTGTGTCTTTCAGCGTATCATCATACCATCTTCCAAGGCTCTTGACTGGTTCTTCTGTGACTGTTGGAATGGCCTGGTTGGCAACACTGAAGACCACAGATCCGGCCACTTTTCCTTTCCTCAGTGAGAGACTCCGTGATTTCTTTGGCTTGAACTTCATTCTGGATGAGGCAACTATGTCGTCCAGCCTCTCCAGCACATGACGTGTCTCGTCTTCTCTGGATGAAATCACTGTAGTGTCATCCATGAAGGCCTTGAGAGGAGGCATCTTGTATCCATCGCCAAGGTCTGTTTGTCTCGCGTTGTTTGTTGCTGCTTTCAAGATGAGTTCCATTGCCAGCACGAACAGTATTGGGGAAATTGCACAGCCCATTGCAATACCCACTTCCAAGTTGATCCAGTCTGTTGTGTACTCCTTGGTAGAGAACCGCATTGAGAAGCCATTGAAGTACTTCTTGAGTATGTCGCGGATGTTCTTTGGCACATGGTACATCTCAAGAGCCAACTGTATCATCTCATGGGGCACAGATCCATATGCGTTTGCCAGATCAAGCCACACTACGTCCAGGTCTCTCTTTTCTGTTTTTGCTTTTTGGATTGCGTCCCAGATCATTGTGGCGTGTTCTACACAGCCCGCCACGCCTGGGATGCCACCTTTCTGGACTGACACATCCAAGTACTTGTTTTCCATCAGGTACTTGGTCAGCCTTGCTGCCATGACAGAGAAGAAGATTTTCCCTTCGACGTTCAGTAGTGATATTGGCCTGAACTGGCTAATGTCACTTGAGTTTTGCTCTTTGGGGATGTACACACCATCTGCCGTCATCCACTGGCCGCTGATCTTCTGGTTTCTCCAAGCCGATCGCAGCAGCCTGTGGAGCCACTCCAGCACCTTGGGACATTTCTTGTAAAGCTGGTAAGGTATTCCGTTTGGCCCTGGTGATGATTTGGCTCTGGCTTTGTCGACCACCTTCTTGATTTCCGCCAACGTTGGAGGCTTGCCATTGAACTGTTCCTCAGGGTTGGTTGGCCACACCAGACCTTGAATGTCGAGTGGTGCTTTGCTCTGTGGGTCAGAGTATGTTTTCCTCAGATGCTGCTCAAGAACTCCTTTGTCCACACTTAGGGTCCCAGATTTTGGCTGCTCAAACAGTGTTCTGGCAAACTGGAAGGGGTCTCTGAAGAAGCGCTCTTGTGTCTTCTTCTTTTTGCTCTTCCTCTTCCTCGCAGATTCCGCTTTGCTGAGGGCACTGTGTTTTTCTTTCAGGTCTTTCCACAGTTTTTCCAAGCCTTGTTTTTCAGCTGGCAGTGCGGTCTTCATTTGCTTCTTGAGGTTTTTCTTTTGGACCCTGATCTTGTCCATCTTTTCTTGGCGTCTGGATTTCTTTGGAGGTGTTTTCTCTTTGGGTAGTTTTGCTCCATAGGCGTCTCTACATGTGGCATACACAATGTCCCCATATGTGGCTAGTTTGTGTTCCAGGGTGCTTTTCCCTATCAGTGCATCGAGTCTTTGGACGATTTTTGCATCCAGTTTCTCCCAATCTTCAGTTTCGTTTGCTCGTGGCAGGTTGAGTTTCAGGCGCCTGGCATCGAGGGCCTGTGCAAATTCCTCATCCGAACCAACAGCGTGGATGTCCTTGGCACTGTGGTTTAAATCCTGGCCTTGGTCTTCCGACGTCTTATCTGCTGATGCAGTGCGCTGCTGCTCATTCAGATGAGTCTTCACACATCCCATCTTTGTTCTGTGGATCTTCATGCCACGGGTGGTAGCGAAACGCTTTCCACAGACACATGGATATTCCATTTGGTCCATGTTCATAGTCCGTTTGGGATTTGCAGTCATGATTGGTTGAGCACCGATGGATTCATCATTCTCTCCCCCTTTCGGTGAATCCTGGGAGCATCTTTTCCTTTTATTTTTAGTAGCCACATGTTTAAGGCAAAGTGGGGAGCCAGCCCACAGAGCCCTTGGTTCTGGTCTTTCCCAGTGTCCTCCGGTCTTTCCCGGACGTCCTCCGGCCTATTCCCGGAAGTCAATGGTTTACCCATGCATCAGTAGAAAGAAACTCGTGGAGAGCGTGGCAGCAGAGAGTCCTCAGAAGAGAAGCCCCCTTCAAGCAAGTGTTTCGGCCCTTATCTCCTGACACTCTAGGGGGGTTGGGCCACACCCGGTTCATGACTCCGGATGTCCCTCTGCTGCCCCTTTTTTTTTCCCATCTTGGGACGAGCCATGGCTGGGATTCGAACCCATGACCCTCTGGACATGCTCATTTTCCACTTAATGACTCGCGCTTTAACCACTGAGCCACAGGGACACCTGATATTTGTAGGGAAATTAAGCCTTATGAAGTTCACTTTTGTTCCTCCTTGACCAGATCCAGCTTGAACACCTCTCTGCCGCTTCTGCCATTGCTTTCAGGGCTCTGGTTTTTTCCTTCCCTGCAACTGAGAGCTGTTTCATGAGGCTGTATGCAGACGTTCCTACAAACCCCCTAGCTCCAATTTCTGCAGTGAGGACTTTGACCTGATAGCCTTCTCTCCTCAGGCTGTTTGCCAGATCAGCATACTTTTCAGTCTTGTAGATTTGAGCTGCCTCCATTCTGTTCTCATATGGCACCGTGAGCTCGATCATGATCAGCTGCTTGGTTGACTTAGAGTGGACTACTATGTCTGGTCTCATGCCACTCTTGCTGATGATCTCTGGGTGACTCTTCCATTCTGGGAGGTCTGCAGTGCACTCCCAGTCATCTGCCCCGTCCAGCAGATTCTGCCTGCATGTTTCGAGTGGCACTGTTGTTCTTGGCCATGATTTGCTGCCTCCTGCCGTGAAGAATGTTGCGGGTGCTTTTGGAGTCCTGATTTTCCCTTTTGTGGTGTTGGTACTAGCCCAGACTACTTGTACAATTTCTTTGAGCACTTGGTTGTGCCTCCATGTGTACCTTCCTTGAACCAGGGCTACTTTACATGAGCTTAGGACATGCTCCACTGTTTGTTTTTCATGGCAGAGGGGGCATGCAGGATCGTCTGTTTTCCCCCACTTCACCAGGTTTGCAAGAAGAAGAAGAAGAAGAAGAAGAAGAAGGAGGAGGAGGAGGAGGAGGAGGAGGAGGAGGAGGAGGGGGAGCAGGAGAGTGAGGAGGAAGAGCAAGTGAGAGGTACACATACTGACAGAAAACTTTCCCAGTGGCTTTGAATATTGGGTCCTGCTTGTAGGAGTAATGTTATACAAACAACATTGGCAAGTTCGTCTGAGAAACTTTGGCACCCTTGGAGAGGGAGAGGGAGGGAGAGAGAGAGGAGAGGAGAGAGAGAGAGAGAGAGAGAGAGAGAGAGAGAGAGAGAGAGAGAGAGAGAGAACAGAACAGAATAGAACAGAACAGAATAGAACATAACAGAATTTTATTCAGTAAGGCTAAAGCCCCATTTGAAGGGGTGTGGACATTGATAGTAGATATAATAAGACAAATTCGAATTATTGTATTAATCCATCATCTGCTTGAAGCTAATTCAAAGAAACAAAGAGGAAAATGAAAACAACATTACACCAGTTCGTACATGGTATCATACACTAAATTGACGCCAATTGACTAGTAAAATTGGTAATTCAGGACATGGCTATTTCTCTTTTCTTAAAGGCTCTATATAGATATATAGCAAAATGACATGATCTGTACGTTTTGTGATGCTAAAAGTAACGTTAATCTGAAGTTACTGGGATTGTTATAATACTTTGGATGGATTAAACTGTGTCTTAAATCATCAAAAGCAGGACAACAAAAAACAAAGTGAATTTCATCATCAGCGGAGGATGTGCACAACGGGCATTCTGTTCCACATTCACTATTCCTTTTGTATCTTGAACGGTGTACTGATAAGTCAGACAATCCAAATCTAAATCTTGTCAGAGTGTATCGAATAAATCTATCCAAACCCAGTAGTAAGTATGGCTCCAGATCATGCGATGTCTTGAATTTCCTGTATTCTATAAATCTGTTGCTATCATTCATATGATAATTCCAGTTCTGCTTCCTGCAGTCGATTAGTCTTTGCTTAAACATCTTCACAAAGGAATTTATGCACCCCACGCCTTGGTATTCCCATACATAGGAGAAGCCATAACTATTCAAAATATCGCGAACTTTTGAGGCCCAATTTAGTTTTCCTCTGTTGGCCAAATTTAATAACATTTTATACGCTTTGGATGGTAATCTAAGAGAGAGAGAGAGAGAGGGAGAGAGAGAGAGAGAGAGAGAGAGAGAGAGAGAGAGAAGAAGAAGAAGAAAGAAGAAGAAGGAGGAGGAGGAGGAGGAGGAGGAGGGGAGCAGGAGGGTGAGGAGGAAGAGCAAGTGAGAGGTGCACAGACCGACAGAAAACTTCCCAGTGGCTTTGAATATTGGGTCCTGCTTGTAGGAGTAATGTTATACAAACAACATTGGCAAGATCGTCTGAGAAACTTTGGCACACTTGCAGAGAGAGAGAGAGAGAGAGAGAGAGAGAGAGAGAGAGAGAGAGAGAGAGAGAGAGAGAGAGCAGGGGGGCGGTGGGAAGAGGAAGGGTGAGAGTCTCCTACTTACTATTCTTTGTCTGGGAGTGTTGCAAAACTGTCTGGGCACATTTGTCAAAGTGCGCGCGCAAGACACCGGGAGCGCGCCAGCGCGCGCGCGCGCCACACACACACACACACACACACACACACACACACACACACACACACACACACACACACACACATATCACCACCACCACCACTACCACCACCACCACCTCTGTCTGTCTTCTCCCTCTCTCTCTCTCTCTCTCTCTCTCTCTCTCTCTCTCTCTCTCTCTCTCTCTCTCTCTCTCTCTCATATTTATTGAATACAGCGCACAGCCAGCAATAATACGGATTGTGAGTTCTTTGCCGAGTGTTAATGTTGTTGTTATTACCACGTAGTTGTAGTAGTAGTAGTAGTGGTAGTAGTAGTAGTAGTAGTAGTAGTAGTAGTAGGCAGCAGCAGCACAACAGCAGTAGTAGTAGTAGTAGTAGCAGTAGTAGTTGTTGTTGTGTTGCTATTATTATTATTGTTGTTTTGTTTTTGTTTCTTTTATTATTATATTATTTTTTATTATTATTATTATCTTATTATTATTATTATTATTATTATTATTATTATTATCGCCTATCATCATCTTCATTATTATTGTATTCTTATTACTTTCTCGTTTAAATCTTAATTGATAATTTTCGGTGCCATTGTTTTCTTAGAAGAGAAGCATTCTGTCACCGCCATTGAATTCATGAGCATATGATCATACTTTGTGTGACCATAGTTCTCTAGTTCGCATCGCACGTCGTGTGGATGTGTGTGTGCGCGCGCGCGCGCGCGTGCGCGTGTGTGTGTGGTGATGTGTGTGTTGATTGTGTGCCCAAAATCTTGACGGCGTTTGACCAAAGATTTCTCACAAACTTAGCGCTAGTGGTTGTGCTTGTGAGCTGTATGATGTGGGAGGGTGAGATTGACCAGGGACAGAGAGGGCAACGTGTGAGCTGTATGATGTGGGAGGGTGAAGATTGACCAGGGACAGTGAGGGCAACATGTGAGCTGTATGATGTGGGAGATGGTGGAAGATGACCAGGGACAGAGAGGGCAACGTGTGAGCTGTATGATGTGGGAGGGTGAAGATTGACCAGGGACAGAGAGGGCAACATGTGAGCTGTATGATGTGGGAGACTGGTGGAAGATTGACCAGGGACAGAGAGGGCAACGTGTGAGCTGTATGATGTGGGAGGGTGAAGATTGACCAGGGACAGTGAGGGCAACATGTGAGCTGTGTAATGTGGGAGGGGGAAGATTGACCAGGGACAGAGAGGGCAACATGTGAGCTGTATGATGTGGGAGGGTGAAGATTGACCAGGGACAGGAGGGCAACATGTGAGCTGTGTGATGGGGAGATTGGTGGAAGATTGACCAGGGACAGAGAGGGCAAACATGTGAGCTGTGTGATGTGGGAGATTGGTGGAAGATTGACCAGGGACAGTGAGGGCAACGTGTGAGCTGTATGATGTGGGAGGGTGAAGATTGACCAGGGACAGTGAGGGCAACATGTGAGCTGTGTAATGTGGGAGGGTGAAGATTGACCAGGACATAGAGGCAACTGTGAGCTGTGTGTGTGGGAGATTGGTGGAAGATTGACCAGGGACAGTGAGGGCAACATGTGAGCTGTGTGATGTGGGAGGGTGAAGATTGACCAGGGACAGTGAGGGCAACTGTGAGCTGTTGATGTGGGAGGGTGAAGATTGACCAGGGACAGTGAGGGCAACATGTGAGCTGTGTATGTGGGAGGGTGAAGATTGACCAGGACATAGAGAACAACATGTGAGCTGTTGGTGTGGGAGGGGAAGATTGACCA
>CM065722.1:56443930-56451430 GCA_033310375.1 Conus canariensis | reverse complement strand
TGAAGACGGCCTGGGAAGAGTCCACTACCACCCCACCCCCTCTCCCCTCTCCCCCAAGAGATAGTGAGCCTAGTCACATCTCTCCTGCCTACGACCAGAACGGCAATCCCTGGATGACCCGACATCAGGTCAGAACTTGGTCCGGGGGCAGTCAGCACGACCAGCCACCAGCCATCATGACTGCACCTTGGCCACTAAATGTCCACCACCTGCCAGTGAATAGCAAAGGACTGGATCGACCCGACGCCATTCAAACCTCGGCCTGTGAACAAGCTGTCCCCACAGACTCCCGGCCAACAGCACATTAGCCTCAGCTCCTGCGCCGGTTTCTGGTTTGGGGATGGTCTGATTTCCACAACTGGGTCGATGGCGGTGCAGAGGAAGATAGTCTTCCACTGAGTTTAGTCTGCGACACGTATTTAACAGTCAAAGTCAACAGCGAGCTGTGAAACGCAGGGCAGGAAGGCAACAGTCACCACACAGATCTTCATGAGGAAGCAGGGCTGCATAGGACTCCTTCTCAGGAAGCCAGCATCCAGCGTTACCCACCAGGGTCATACCTCAAACTCACGGGGGAGAAGGAAGAGGAGGTGAACCAGAAAGAGATGAAGAAGAGACACTGAGGCAGAGCTGAAGACACAGACATCCAACTGAACAGAGGCGAGGAGGACAGCCCGAAGCCCAGTCCGCTGCAGAATGGTCCATGCCTATGTTACCTTGGGGGCCAACAGCTGAAGTATGTCAGGAAGGATTGCATGGAAGACTGTTCCATCTTGTCGGGGCTGACTTTCTTTTCTGTTACAATTCTGTACTTCCTCAGTGGCCTCACTCCCTGACCACTCATTCCAGCTCCTCCACCACAGCCACACCCTAGCTTGTCCCGTCGCCACCTAGCACTGGCAATCCATAGGGAGCAGTCGATATCAAGTCGTCATGAGGCAACCCATCCGAAGAGACACTGCACTGCTGCCGAGGCATTTCGGTGGTGTTCAGAGGTACACGTTTTGATTCAGGAGACCACCCGCTAAGCCCGCTACCGACAACACTACCTGCTTTGTCACAAAAAAAGGGAAGCGAATGTAATCCTCCCGTGGGCATCACCCAACAATCCTCATGAGCGTACGGATACCGTCGACCTCAACACGAACTCACCAAGGGCAAAAACGTGGAGAGGACATCAAAACTGAGGTGACCACGAGAACAGCATGAAGAGACTCAGAATCTGGCACTCTTTTATTCTTTTATGCTGATTGATTGATTGATGATGATGATGATGATGATGATGATGATGATGATGATGATGATGATGATGAATGATGATGATGATGATGATGATGATGATGATGATGATGATGATGATGATTGATTGATAACGATGATTGATGGTGATGATGATGATATGAAGTTCCATTCTCGTCGCAGACTACGTTACAGGGCTGAACTCTACGCTTACTTTCATCATAATTATATCCCGGCATCAACCAGGCACGAGAGATGCAAACACCTGCAGTGTTGGCCAGAAAATGTGAGCAACACTGTCAGAGACGCGTCCAGGACGAGGGGGAAAGTCGACTGTGTGGTCCGATTCTTCTCATTTCACCCCAGAATAAAGTCAACTCGGGGCAGGAGTCGGCTGGGGCCGAAAATGGGCTGTCAATTCTGGTTTGGAAGAGCCATGAAAAAAAAAACAACCCTGGCCTGTTTTGTGCAGTATAATCATAAGCAGAGAACGGGGAGGCCGCAGATGTCAGGAAATTGCCCCTGTCAAAACAACAAGAGACTGGTGTATTGTTGTCTGAGCCCTTGATTGGGCCTTGGGTTGTTTTGTACAGTGTGGCTTGGAAGTTTGCCTTCATTTGGTCGACGTCTGATTATAGCCTTTCTTTCATGCCTTTCTGTTTGATATACCCCCCTCCATCTATTTCATAACGGACGGACAATTAATTGTCTACCATCAACACAGAGTCTTCGTGAGTTATGGAACACTGTCAAAGGGAAAGGGGGAGGAAAAGAGAGAAATGCTGACTGTACTGTGACCTGTTGCAGTTTCTCTGTCGTACGATCGGAAGATCGATTATTTGCTGACGTTGCACTCTTTCGGTCAGAATTCAGAGCGTCGCTTTGATTGTTTGTGGCGAGAGCTGTCACCGACCAGCAAACCTCTCCGTGGCACAGTCGTTAGCGGTGTAGACTGCGGGTTGGGATGTGGTAGGTTCGATTCCGTCAGGGGCATTTATTTGTTGGTATTTTTCAGCCCTAACTCGCTCCCACCCAGGCTGAGTTTGCTATGGGTTCAAGCGGGAAGACTGGGACCATTCAATCGAGTTTCATCCACTTCATGACCGCCTCTTTGAGATTGTGGCTCAGATTCCCCTACGAGCGCTGCAGGTTTCTATATCTCTCGGGCTGATTGACTCCAGAATACACTGGGGTCGGAAAAGCTCAGTTGGTAGAATGCAAGACTCGTGATCCTGTTAATCAGGGGATTGCGGGTTCGAATCTCCGTCGGGAGTTTCCATACCGAGGGATTGTCCCCTCGGAGTTAACCTTGGTTCTGTCTCCACTTCCCAAAAAGTTCTTCGATTGAGGCTATAAACCGAGGTTCCGTGTGTGAATCCACGCATAAAATCTTGCATACACGTGAAATGGTATCACTAACTTTTGGAAGAGGAGACCAGTTTGGTTATTGGTATGGATGACTCGTATACATGTAGCATGCACCGAAAGAATGAAAATATGAGTGAAGAGCTGATTGACTGACAGACTGGATGACACGGGAAACGACTGAATATAGTGCCAGCAGGCAGCTCCTCAGTCGGCTGTACCCAAGTAGGCAGCCCATTGTGAGAAGGAAACTGTGGATTGTAAAGTACTCGCAACTCAAACCAAGGATAGTTACTATGTAAGTACTTCTAACAACAACAACAGCAGCAACAACAACAGCAATGATAATAATAATAACAGTAATAATAATAATAACAATGATAAGAATAGAAGAAGTAATAATAATATTCATAGTAATAATGATAATAATAATTATAATAATGATAATAATATAATGAAGAGGAGGAGGAGGAGGACGAGGAGGATCATTAGTATTAGTATTGTTGTTGTTGCTGTCATAAAGGAAAGATACAGCCCTGTCAGCTAGTCTCAGACAGGAATGGAACACCGTAGCATGATCTTCACCATCCTCATTCTCAAGGGTCATCATAGAAGAGGACTCAAGTTCCCTGGCCCTCCACGCCCTGTTCTCGTGGTGACCTCCGCTTCCACTTCAACCCCACGTCCATGTCCACGGTGTGGGTTTGTGTCAGTGGTCAGCATCAACAGCGTCATGGGGACTGTCCGTGGACGGACGTGGAGGCGCCCTCTAGAGGCAGACACTCACCCACACTGGCTCCACGGACAAGCAGTTGCTGTCGTCACCAGGGTTATCAGTAATCGGTGTCCCGCGTTTGTTTCAAGGGAAGGTGCATTTCTGAATACTACTGAAACGCTGTGGCGCTGCGTCTCCTCTGATGGGTTGCCTGTTTTTTTGCTCCTTGTGGACTGCCGGCACCGAGGCCAGGGCCTGGTTGTGGCTGTGGAAGAGGGGAAGATGGAATAAGCGGCGGGGGAGTATGCCACTCACGTGGGCACGTAACATCAGACAGAAAAAGAACCTCTTGTCTCCCACCTTATTTACCCAAAGTGCGCCTCTTGATTTCTGTTTTTAACGCCTCCTTGCTGATAGCCATCAACCGGTGTTGTCAACGAAAATGATGTAATATTTAATGACAGAAACCTGCTCTGAATTATACATCATGTTTTTTGCCTGAAGGCGGTGGGGTGGATGGTTTTTCTTTCTCTGTCTCTGCCTCTCTCTCTCTCTCTCTCTCTCTCTCTCTCTCTCTCTCTCTTCTCTCTCTCTCTCTCTCTCTCTCTCTCTCTCTCTTTTCGAAAAGGAAAACAAAATGCGAACGCGACAATGCTGGAAACTGTCAGCAATTAGGGATTGACTTTCCTCAGCAATTGCATCATGAACGGCTTGGAGGCAGAGGAAAAAGAGAGAGAAAGACAGGGAGCGTAAGGAGAGAGAGAGAGTGGGGGTGGAGGGGATGGAGACAGACAGACAGACAGAGATAGAAACAGAGAGACAGAGACAGACAGAGAGCGAGAGCGTTTTGACGCGTCGCAGATGAGCGTTTCCACAGGGACGGAGAACAGAGAGTGGTGGGAGGACGGGAGGGGGTGGGTTGATGGGGGAGGGGGAGGGGGTGGGCGAAGGATACAGGGAAAGAGAGGAGTAAACGTTTTGACAGGGACGAGATTATGAGGGAGGTGAGTGGGGCACACGGAGGTCGGGAAGGGGAGGAAATGTCAGTCTCGTGAGCGGTATCAGAATCATGCAGTTTGGGAACGGTGTAGATTGCAGGATAATCATTCTCTCTCTCTCTCTCTCTCTCTCTCTCTCTCTCTCTCTCTCTCTCTCTCCTCTCTCTCTCTCTCTCTCTCTCTCTCTCCGTGTGTTTGTTGTTGTTTTCCCCACGTGTCTCCGGCAGGCGTATAAAAACCAAAGCGCCACATCACCGCCTGCGCATTGACTCCAGACACCACACGGGGTATTCTCCTGACGCCTGCCCGCCTAACATGACTTCTCCTGACACGACCTCTCCCACCTCCACCTCCTCAGGCTTGGCTTCGCCGAAGATGAGTTCTCGTCCCAAGAGCCCCAACGTCATTTCCCGTATTTTGAGTTCTCCGCCCAGCGCCAGATCTCGCGCGAAACGTCCCAACACGATTTCGCGTACCATGAGTTTTCCCGGCACCGCCTCTCCTCTCCTGCCTTCTCCGTCCTTGAGTTCTCCTGAGAGCAGCTCTCCTGACAAGACCCTGAATGTGATTGCGCCTTCGCCTACGTTGAGTTCTCCTGAGAGCAGCTCTCCTGACAAGACCCTGAATGTGATTTCTCGTATCCTGCGCTCCTCTGCTACGAGCTCTCGTAAGAAGAGTCTCGGCGTGATGTCTCGAAACCTGAGTTTCCCGGGCACGAGCTTTCTGGACACCAGTTCTCCTACCGTTGGAACCCCAAACACTGACTCTCCTACCATTTCTCCTAACGCGAGTTCACCCACCTTGATCGCTCGCAACAAGGTTTTCCCCAGCTTGATTTCCCCTAAAACGAGCTCTCCTGACCTGAGTTCCTCTGAAATCAGTTCTCCTATAATGCCCTCTCCTGACACAAAATCCGCCACCAACGAAAGTTCTCCTAACGTGAATTCTCCTGACACGGTTTTTGCTGACACGTCTTCTCCTTCCCTGAGTTCTCCTTCCGCCAGTTCTCCTACTATGACAGCTCCAGACAAGACTTCTCCTACGAAGAGTTCCAACGTGATCTCCCGAATGTGGAACACTCCCAGGATGAGTTCTCGCAAGAAAGGTGCCGGCGGAATATCTCGTAACCTGAGTTTTCCTGGCACCACGTCTTCTGCCATGAGTTCTCCCGAGGCGAGTTCTCCTACCATGGATTCTTCTGGGGTGAATTCCACTGACAAAAGTGTCGCTACCGTGAGTTCTCCTACCCCGGCGAGTTCTCCAAAGACTGGTTCTCGACAAAAGAAGCAGCCCGCCATGATTTCTCGCAACTTCAGTTTTCCCGGCACAAGTTCTCCTGTTCCATCTGTTTCTCCTACCGTTGGTTCTACCACCTCGGGTTCTCCTACCAAGAATTCCAGCGTGATTTCTCGAATCTTGAGTTCTCCTAAAATGTCTTCTCGCAAGAAGGGTTCCAGCATGATTTTTCGGAACTTGAGCTTTACCGGAACTAGTTCTTCTGCCATGATTTCTCCTACCCAAAGTTCTCCTGAAACGAGTTCTCCTCCTGTCAGTTTTCGTAAGAAGTCCAGCCTGATTTCGCGTAACCTGAGTTTCCCTGGCACCGGCTCTTCTGAAAGGCGTTCCGGCATGAGTTCTCAGGAAGTGGGTTCTCCTGTGAGTTCTCCAGAGGGCACTACTCCGCGGAGCCGGCGCCGTGTCTATTTTGCGGAGAAAGTCAGGTATTCGTGTTTGTGAGCATGGCTTTGTTTGTTTTTCCTTGTTTGTTTGTTTGTTTGTTTGTTTCTTGGGGGATATCGCTCGGTTCTTCCTCTGTGTGTGTGTGCGTGTGTGTGTGTGTGTGTGTGTGTGTGTGTGTGTGTGTGTGTGTGCGCGCGCGCGCGCGCGCACGTGTGTGTGTGTGTGAGTATGTGTTTGTCTGTCTGTCTGTCCGTCTCTCTCTCTCTCTCACTCCTCTCTCTCACTCCTCTCTCTCTTTCTCTCTCTCTCTCTCTCTCTCTCTCTCTCTCTCTCTCTCTTCCTCTCTCTCTCTCTCTCTCTCTCTGGGGGTACCTGAACTGTGTTCAAAGATGACAGTTGTGCTGTATTTGCTCCCAATCAGTTCGTCAATTACTCCGGATTAAGACGGTGTTTGTTGTTGAGACTTTGCTAAGAGCTCTGTGAAGAACCGTGCCTTCTTCCAATGTGGATTTTCGTCCAAGATGTGGCTGTTTCCACCCTGTAATCATTGCCTCCATGTTGAAGATATCCGGGAAGCGATTCGCCATGTGGTTAGGCCTACCGAAAATCAAAAGCACAACCGGCGGTGTCACTGTAGGTTGCCTCCTCGTGTTTCTGTTCTGGGGGAGTTTTCTGCCACAGTGTGGAGATGTTGAACAAAACCCAGGACCAGCTAAGAACACTCGGCGACAGAGCACCCTGACAAGTGTTGGACACAGAGCTAGTGTGGACATTGACAACTAAGAACACTCAGCGACAGAGCACCCTGACAAGTGTTGGACACAGAGCTAGTGTGGACATTGAGAACTAAGAACACTCAGCGAGAGAGCACCGGACGCAGAGCTGGTGTGGACATCGAGAGCTCCTCCAGCACGTCCAGAATTTCTGCCGAGGAACCCTCCAACACGGAACTGATGTCCTTACTCCAGACTCATGAACTCCAAGTTCGACCAGATGACGGGCGACATCAAGGGCATCCGTGACGGTCTCTCTGTCCTACAGAAGAGATGCGTCCTTAAAGGAGGAGGATGCAGACTTCCACGGGAAAGCCTGTAGGATGCTGCTTGGTCTAGATTCATGTGACAAAAAAAACTGGGCTTCAGATATCCGTTGTAAACTGTTTACGTTTGGATATGGTTTTGTTTGGACAAATCAAGGTGTAAAAGAAATAACTGGGTTTTTTTGCATGATGAAAAAGAAACACCCGAAGGTGCTGGGGAGGACCCAGAGAAGCACTGTCTTCACCTGCCTTTAGAGCAGTCCTGTACCACCCTTGGAGGCCTGCGCTGTGTTGACGATGGGTACAGGCACGCGCAGGACACTCCATTAAGATATCAAGGGACATAACTGCTCCTGAACAGAGGTAAATCAGACTACAGGATGCAGCTCATAACAGCCTTAAAGTAGCATCCCCATGGGTGTACCAGCCCGTATTTCATGACTGCAGAGCCCACCGGCGAAAAA
>CM065722.1:56431430-56433930 GCA_033310375.1 Conus canariensis | reverse complement strand
GGAGAGAGAGAGAGAGAGAGAGAGAGAGAGAGAGAAAAACCAGGCGAGGAAGGGACAGAGAGAGAAAAAAAGACAGACAGACGGACAGAGAGACAGAAAGAGAGGAGAGAGAGAGAGAGAGAGAGAGAGAGAGAGAGAGAGAGAGAGAGAGAGAGAGAGAGAGAGAGAGAAATACCAGGCGAGGAAGGGACAGAGAGAGAAAGAAAGACAGACGGACGGACAGAGAGACAGAAAGAGAGGGGGCAGAGAGAGAGAGAGAGAGAGACAGAGAGAGACAGAGAGAGAGAGAGATGGGTGTGTGAGGTGAGGGACATAAGACGATACAGGAATGAAACGAAGGCAGTGGGACTGAGGGAGGAAAGGGCGGATGGGATGGGAGAGAGAGAGAGAGAGAGAGAGAGAGAGAGACAGACAGACAGACAGACAGACAGACAGACAGACAGACAGACAGACAGACGGGAAAATAGTCGGTTATGAACACACACATATAGTCAGTCACGTGAACACACACATACAGTCAGTCACGTGAACACCGTTATAGTCAGTGACGTGAACACATACATGTAATTAGTCACGTGAACACACACATATAGTCAGTCACGTGAACACACATGTAGTCAGTCACGTGAACACACATATAGTCAGTCACGTGGACGCACACATATAGTCAGTCACGTGAACGCACACGTATATAGTCAGTCACGTGAACACACAAATATAGTCTCGTAAACGCGCATACAGTCTGTCACGTGAACACACAAATATAGTCACGTAAACACACATATAGTCAGTCACGTGAACACACACATATAGTCAGTCACGTGAACACTTGTATAATCAGTGACGTGACCACTAATATATGCAGGCACGTGAACACACACATACATTCAGGCACGTGAGCTCGCTCGTATATTCAGGCACATGAACAGACACATTCATTCAGGTACTTGAACGCAACAGAGACGTAGAGGAAACTTTTACGTCTCTGAACACAATGATATATTCAGGCATGTGAACACACACGTGTGCGCGCGTGCTGGGATTATGAGGGGAGGCAAGGAGAGAAAAAAACGATTCCACAAAATGAAAGAAAAAGAAGAAGGAAAGTGACATGCGTAAGGACTGAGGAGGGGAGGGCGGGAGAAAAGATCTTCTCAAAAACTTCTGAAAATTCCTAGGCGCTCGTTAAAGACAGTCGGTGAGAGAGCATTTAGCTTTAGTGCGCCCACTCTTTGGAATTCTCTTCCTGACAGCTTACGTGACCTGCCTACATTATCTAAATTCAAGTCAGAGTTAAAAACATACTTCTTTAGGAAAGCCTTCTTCAACCATACTATCTGAATGCTGTGTCTATTATTATGACCTGACTTTTATGTACTGCATGCATAACTGTATTGTTTACGCTTGAACCGATGAACTTGATAAGTGCGCCTGTGTCGGTAGGGGTGTGTGTGTGTGTGTGTGTGTGTGTGTGTGTGTGTGTGTGTGTGTGTGTGTGTGTGTGTGTGTGAACACATGTTAGTGGGAGTGTTTGAGTGTGTGCTGAGCGCAATGAGTTGATCCCAAGAATTGCGCTATATAAATTCCATACATTATTATTATTATGAAGAAGGAAGGAGTGGAACTTCCTCGGAGAAACAATTCCAGGGAAATAGTTGTCATCGCCGTAAGGCGATAGACTGAAATGCTTGTGACGGGGGATAACCAAACTGCACGTGCTGCATTAACAATGCAAATACACACAGGTCATGTACTTCAAGGCGTCTCTCAGTCTTATCATGGCTGGTAACCTACAAGGTCCTGACGGAGCGTCCAAAGACCAGAAACCACTGCTCTGCCCTTGGTTCAGTGACGTCATATCGCACTCTTTGTGCCAGTCAAAACGACTTAACCCTCCTTTCATGCATTGGCGTCTCTCAAGTCGTGAACAGCCAGAGTGCAATACACGTCCATGATTCTGAGTGACGTTCTCTTGCCTTAAAGGTCAGAGACAGCAGTTTGTGATGTTCCCCACCCACCCACTCCCAACCCCAGTACACCCCCCCCCCCCCCAATCCCTGCTAGGTTTTCCCATAACAGGTTTATTCAGCATCATGTCTTGCATGTCTCCAAGAGTTTGAAAAATTGACTGACTGCAACCTGGAATGCAAGCAGGAGAACAAATGTGGTGTGAACACAGTGGTCAAATTGACCCCCCAAAAAGTATAATACAGGAACAACGCTCTTTTTTTTTACCACTGAGGTCTTCTGCAGACAGGGCAAACAATGTTTACGAACACGGAAAACAAAGTTCAGATTTTTTTTTCATCTGTACAGTCAGAGTGTTGAGAACTACGCAAATCAAAATAATCAAACAAACAAAACCGGAGAAAGAACTTTGCTGTGATAGACAAAAAAGACACAAAACAAAACAACAAACAAAACCAGAGAAAGAACTTTGCTGTGATAGACAAAAAAGACACAAAACAAACAAACAAAACCAGAGAAAGAACTTTGTTGT
>CM065722.1:56416430-56426430 GCA_033310375.1 Conus canariensis | reverse complement strand
ACTGCCATAGCCTGCCTCTATGTCTCCTTCATCCCACACTGCATAGCCTGCCTCTATGTCTCCTTCATCCCACACTGACTGCCATAGCCTGCCTCTATGTCTCCTTCATCCCACACTGCTGCCATAGCCTGCCTCTATGTCTCCTTCATCCCACACTGCCATAGCCTGCCTCTATGTCTCCTTCATCCCACACTGCCATAGCCTGCCTCTTGTCTCCTTCATCCCAACACTGCCATAGCCTGCCTCTATGTCTCCTTCATCCCACACTGACTGCCATAGCCTGCCTCTATGTCTCCTTCATCCCACACTGCCATAGCCTGCCCTCAATGTCTCCTTCATCCCACACTGCCATAGCCTGCCTCTGTGTCTCCTTCATCCCACACTGACTGCCATAGCCTGCCTTATGTCTCCTTCATCCCACACTGACTGCCATAGCCTGCCTCTATGTCTCCTTCATCCCACACTGCTGCATAGCCTGCCTCTAATGTCTCCTTCATCCCACACTGCCATAGCCTGCCTCTATGTCTCCTTCATCCCACACTATGCCATAGCCTGCCTCTATGTCTCCTTCATCCCACACTGCCATAGCCTGCCTCTATGTCTCCTTCATCCCACACTGCCATAGCCTGCCTCTATGTCTCCTTCATCCCACACTGCTCATAGCCTGCCTCTATGTCTCCTTCATCCCCACTGACCATAGCCTGCCTCTATGTCTCCTTCATCCCACACTGCCATAGCCTGCCTCTATGTCTCCTTCATCCCACACTGCCATAGCCTGCCTCTATGTCTCCTTCATCCCACACTGACTGCCATAGCCTGCCTCTATGTCTCCTTCATCCCACACTGCCATAGCCTGCCTCTATGTCTCCTTCATCCACACTGACTGCCATAGCCTGCCTCTATGTCTCCTTCATCCCACACTGACTGCCATAGCCTGCCTCTATGTCTCCTTCATCCCACACTGCCATAGCCTGCCTCTATGTCTCCTTCATCCCACACTGACTGCCATAGCCTGCCTCTATGTCTCCTTCATCCCACACTACTGCCATAGCCTGCCTCTATGTCTCCTTCATCCCACACTGACTGCCATAGCCTGCCTCTATGTCTCCTTCATCCCACACTGACTGCCCTTTTATAGCCTGCCTCTCTATGTCTCCTTCATCCCACACTGCATAGCCTGCCTCTTGTCTCCTTCATCCCACACTGACTGCCATAGCCTGCCTCTATGTCTCCTTCATCCCACACTGCCATACCTGCCTCTATGTCTCCTTCATCCCACACTGCTGCCATAGCCTGCCTCTTTGTCTCCTTCATCCCACACTGACTGCCATAGCAGCCTGCCTCTATGTCTCCTTCATCCCACACTGCATAGCCTGCCTCTATGTCTCCTTCATCCCACACTGACTGCCATAGTCCTGCCTCTATGTCTCCTTCATCCCACACTGACTGCCATAGCCTGCCTCTATGTCTCCTTCATCCCACACTGATCCATAGCCTGCCTCTATGTCTCCTTCATCCCACACTGCCATAGCCTGCCTCTATGTCTCCTTCATCCCACACTGCCATAGCCTGCCTCTATGTCTCCTTCATCCCACACTGCCATAGCCTGCCTCTATGTCTCCTTCATCCCACACTGACTGCATAGCCTGCCTCTATGTCTCCTTCATCCCCACACTGCCATAGCCTGCCTCTATGTCTCCTTCATCCACCTGACTGCCATAGCTGCCTCTATGTCTCCTTCATCCCACACTGACTGCATAGCCTGCCTCTATGTCTCCTTCATCCCACACTGACTGCCATAGCCTGCCTCTATGTCTCCTTCATCCACACTGCCATAGCCTGCCTCTATGTCTCCTTCATCCCACACTGCCATAGCCTGCCTCTATGTCTCCTTCATCCCACACTGCCATATCCTGCCTCTATGTCTCCTTCATCCCACACTGCCATAGCCTGCCTCTATGTCTCCTTCATCCCACACTGACTGCCATAGCCTGCCTCTATGTCTCCTTCATCCACACTGCCACAGCCTGCCTCAATGTCTCCTTCAGCCCACACTGCCATAGCATGCCTCTGTGTCTCATTCATCCCACACTGACTGCCATAGCCTGCCTCTATGTCTCCTTCATCCCACACTGCCATAGCCTGCCTCTATGTCTCCTTCATCCCACACTGCTATAGCCTGCCTCTATGTCTCCTTCATCCACACTGCCATAGCTGCCTCTATGTCTCCTTCATCCCACACTGCCATAGCCTGCATCTATGTGTCCTTCATCCCACACTGACTGCCATAGCTGCCTCTATGTCTCCTTTATCCACACTGCCATAGCCTGCCTCTATGTCTCCTTCATCCCACACTGACTGCCATAGCCTGCCTCTATGTCTCCTTCATCCCACACTGACTGCAATAGCCTGCCTCTATGTCCCCTTCATCCCACACTGACTGCCATAGCCTGCCTCTATGTCTCCTTCATCCCACACTTCCATAGCCTGCCTCTATGTCTCCTTCATCCCACACTGCCATAGCTGCTCTGTGTCTCCTTCATCTCACACTGCCATAGCCTGCCTCTGTGTCTCCTTCATCCCACACTGCCATAGCCTGCCTCTATGTCTCCTTCATCCCACACTGACTGGCATAGTCTCCCTCTGTGTCTCCTTCATCCCACACTGACTGCCATAGCCTGCCTCTATGTCTCCTTCTTCCCACACTGACTGCCATAGCCTGCCTCTGTGTCTCGTTCATCCCACACTGCCATAGCCTGCCTCTATGTCTCCTTCATCCCACACTGACTGCCATAGCCTGCCTCTATGTCTCCTTCATCCCACATAGCCATAGCCTGCCTCTATGTCTCCTTCATCCCACACTGCCATAGCCTGCTCTGTGTCTCCTTCATCCACACTGACTGCCATAGCCTGCCTCTATGTCTCCTTCATCCCACACTGACTGCCATAGCCTGCCTCTATGTCTCCTTCATCCCACACTGACTGCCTAGCCTGCCTCTATGTCTCCTTCATCCACACTGACTGCCATAGCCTGCCTCTATGTCTCCTTCATCCCACACTGCTATAGCCTGCCTCTGTGTCTCCTTCATCCCACACTGACTGCCATAGCCTGCCTCTATGTCTCCTTCATTCCACACTGACTGCCATAGCCTGCCTCTATGTCTCCTTCATCCCACACTGCTATAGCCTGCCTCTATGTCTCCTTCATCCCACACTGACTGCCATAGCCTGCCTCTATGTCTCCTTCATCCCACATGACTGCTATTGCCTGCCTCTGTGTCTCCTTCATCCCACACTGCCATAGCCTGCCTCTATGTCTCCTTCATCCCACACTGCTTTAGCCTAACTCTGTGTCTCCTTCATCCCACACTGCCATAGCCTGCCTCTATGTCTCCTTCATCCCACCACTGCCATAGCCTGCCTCTATGTCTCCTTCATCCCACACTGCTATAGCCTGCCTCTGTGTCTCCTTCATCCCACACTGCCATTAGCCTGCCTCTATGTCTCCTTCATCCCACACTGACTGCCATTAGCCTGCCTCTATGTCTCCTTCATCCCACACTGCCATAGCCTGCCTCTATGTCTCCTTCATCCCACACTGCCATAGCCTGCCTCTGTGTCTCCATCCCACACTGCCATAGCCTGCCTCTATGTCTCCTTCATCCCACACTGACTGCCATAGCCTGCCTCTATGTCTCCTTCATCTCACACTGCCATAGCCTGCCTCAATGTCTCCTTCAGCCCACATGCCATAGCCTGCCTCTGTGTCTTCTTCATCCCACACTGACTGCCATAGCCTGCCTCTATGTCTCCTTCATCCCACACTGCCATAGCCTGCCTCTATGTCTCCTTCATCCCACACTGCCATAGCCTGCCTCTATGTCTCCTTCATCCCACACTGACTGCCATAGCCTGCCTCTATGTCTCCTTCATCCCACACTGACTGCCATAGCCTGCCTCTATGTCTCCTTCATCCCACACTGACTGCCATAGCCTGCCTCTATGTCTCCTTCATCCCACACTGACTGCCATAGCCTGCCTCTATGTCTCCTTCATCCCACACTGCCATAGCCTGCCTCTATGTCTCCTTCATCCCACACTGACTGCCATAGCCTGCCTCTATGTCTCCTTCATCCCACACTGCCATAGCCTGCCTCTATGTCTCCTTCATCCCACACGACTGCCATAGCCTGCCTCTATGTCTCCTTCATCCCACACTGCTCATAGCCTGCCTCTATGTCTCCTTCATCCCACACTGACTGCCATAGCCTGCCTCTATGTCTCCTTCATCCCACACTGCCATAGCCTGCCTCTATGTCTCCTTCATCCCACACTGCCATAGCCTGCCCCTCTATTGTCTTCTCTTTCATTCACCACACTGCTATAGCCTGCCTCTATGTCTCCTTCATCCCACACTGCCATAGCCTGCCTCTATGTCTCCTTCATCCCACACTGACATAGCCTGCCTCTGTGTCTCCTTCATCCCACACTGCCATAGCCTGCCTCTATGTCTCCTTCATCCCACACTGCCATAGCCTGCCTCTATGTCTCCTTCATCCCACACTGCCTATAGCCTGCCTCTATGTCTCCTTCACCCCACACTGCCATAGCCTGCCTCTATGTCTCCTTCACCCCACACTGCCATAGCCTGCCTCTATGTCTCCTTCATCCCACACTGCGCATAGCCTGCCTCTATGTCTCCTTCATCCCACGACTGCCATAGCCTGCCTCTGTGTCTCCTTCATCCCACACTGACTGGCCATAGCTGCCTCTAGTGTCTCCTTCATCCCACACTGACTCCATAGCCTGCCTCTATGTCTCCTTCATCCCACACTGACTGCCATAGCCTGCCTCTATGTCTCCTTCATCCCACACTGCCATAGCCTGCCTCTATGTCTCCTTCATCCCACACTGACTGCCATAGCCTGCCTTATGTCTCCTTCATCCCACACTGACTGCCATAGCCTGCCTCTATGTCTCCTTCATCCACACTGACTGCCATAGCCTGCCTCTATGTCTCCTTCATCCCACACTGCCATAGCCTGCCTCTATGTCTCCTTCATCCCACACTGCCATAGCCTGCCTCTATGTCTCCTTCATCCCCTGCCATAGCCTGCCTCTATGTCTCCTTCACCCACTGCCATAGCCTGCCTCTTGTCTCTTCATCCACACATGCCATAGCCTGCCTCTATGTCTCCTTCATCCACTGCCATAGCCTGCCTCTGCTTCCTTCATCCCACACGATGCTAGCCTCTTGTCTCCTTCATCCACACTGCCAAGCCTGCCTCTATGTCTCCTTCATCCCACACTGACTCCTACCTGCCTCTTGTCTCTTCATCCCACACTGCATAGCTGCCTCTATGTTCCTTCATCCCACACTGCCTAGCCTGCCTCTTGTCTCCTTCATCCCACACTGCCATAGCCTGCCTATGTCTCCTTCATCCCACACTGACTGCCATAGCCTGCCTCTATGTCTCCTTCATCCCACACTGCCATAGCCTGCCTCTTGTCTCCTTCATCCCACACTGATGCCATAGCTGCCTCTATGTCTCCTTCTCCCACAGCCATAGCTGCCTCTATGTCTCCTTCATCCACACTGCATAGCTGCTTATGTCTCCTTCATCCCACACTCCATACCTGCCTCTATGTCTCTTCATCCCACATGCCATAGCCTGCCTTTGTCTCCTATAATATGTTTTTTCCTTCATCCACACTGCATAGCTGCCTCTTGTCTCCTTCATCCCACACTGCCTAGCCCTCTATGTCTCCTTCATCCCACACTGCCATAGCCTGCCTCTATGTCTCCTTCATCCACACCCCCCCCCCCCCCCCCCCCCTGAGCATAGCCTGCTCATGTCTCCTTCATCCCACACGCCATAGCCTGCCTCTTGTCTCCTTCATCCCACACTGACTCCATAGCCTGCCTCTTGTCTCCTTCATCCACACTGCTGCATAGCCTGCCTCTATGTCTCCTTCATCCCACACTGCCATAGCCTGCCTCTAGTCTCCTTCATCCACACTGCCATAGCCTGCCTCTATGTCCTTATCCCCCTGCATGCCTGCCTCTATGTCTCCTTCATCCACACTGCCATAGCCTGCTCTATGTCTCCTTATCCCACACTGCATAGCTGCCTCTTGTTCCTTCATCCATGCCATAGCCTGCCTCTGTCTCCTTCATCCCACACTGACTCATAGCCTGCCTCTATGTCTCCTTCATCCACACTGCTCCATAGCCGCCTCTATGTCTCCTTCATCCCACACTGCCATAGCCTGCCTCTATGTCTCCTTCATCCACACTTCCATAGCCTGCCTCTATGTCTCTTCATCCCACACTCATAGCTGCCTTATGTCTCCTTCATACACTGCCATAGCCTGCCTCTGTGTCTCCATCCCCACTGACCATAGTTCTCTTGTCTCCTTCATCCCACACTGACTGCCATAGCTGCCTCTATGTCTCCTTCATCCACACTGGCATAGCCTGCCTATGTCTCTTCATCCCACACTGCATAGCCTGCCTCTGTGTCTCCTTCATCCACACTGACTGCATAGCTGCCTCTTGTCTCCTTCATCCCACACTGCCATAGCTGCCTTATGTCTCCTTCATCCCACATGCCATAGCCTGCCTCTATGTCTCCTTCATCCCACACTGCCATAGCCTGCCTCTATGTCTCCTTCATCCCACACTGCCATAGCCTGCCTCTATGTCTCCTTCATCCCACACTGCCATAGCCTGCCTCTATGTCTCCTTCATCCCCACACTGCCATAGCCTGCCTCTATGTCTCCTTCATCCCACACTCTGCCATAGCCTGCCTCTATGTCTCCTTCATCCCACACTGCCATAGCCTGCCTCTATGTCTCCTTCATCCCACACTGCCATAGCCTGCCTCTATGTCTCCTTCATCCCACACTGCCATAGCCTGCCTCTATGTCTCCTTCATCCCCACACTGCCATAGCCTGCCTCTATGTCTCCTTCACCCACACTGCCATAGCCTGCCTCTATGTCTCCTTCACCCCACACTGCCATAGCCTGCCTCTATGTCTCCTTCATCCCACACTCCAGCTGCCTTAGTCCTCTTCAACACTGGCAGCCCCCCTTTCATGTCTCTTCACCCACACTCCATGTCCATGCTATGTCAATCTTCAATCAATGGTTAGTGCTGAAGAGGTGAACTCCCCTCTGCAAGCTGTTGTCACTCATTCCATGCTACTGAGATCATGGTAGTGCAATGGAACTGCTCCAGATCTGATGCTGTCACTATCTGTTGGTCACTGGTGAAGGCCTTTGGGCTCTTGGTCACTGTGAAGGCTTTGGCTGTTGGCCACTGTGAAGGCTTTGGCTGTTGGTCACTGTGACGGCTTTGGCTGTTGGTCACTGTGAAGGCTTTGGCTGTTGGTCACTGTGTCGGCTTTGGCTGTTGGTACTGTGAAGGTTTTGGCTGTTGGTCACTGCGAAGGTTTTGGCTGTTGGTCATTGTGAAGGCTTTGGACTGTTGGTCACTGTGAAGGCATTGGCTATTGGTCACTGTGAAGGCTTTGGCAATTGGTCACTGTGAAGGCTTTGGCTGCTGTCAACAAGCAACTGGGGAAGTCCTGCAAGTCAATCGTTCGGTGCTGTTAGAGCGCAGTCGTCTGCAGACAGGACGTCTCTAAGCAGGACCGCCAGGACGCTGGTTTTTGCCTTCAGAATTATCAGATAAAAGAAGCAACCCATCACATCTGCACTAGACAGTGAACCCTGCATGGTAGCGAACAGGACACTTGTGGGTGCCATAATATATCTCTGTTTTACACGGCTAGAAACATGGGACGGCTCAGACACGGAGCAATTTTTCACCATTATGGAAAGTCTGTATTTACTGAGTAACATCAACTTGGGACAGCCAGTTTGGACAGGGTGGCTCACAGCCCCCCATCCCCCACCCCCACCCCCCACCCCCACCCCAAGCCCAACAGCGTCAGAAGCCTTTGTCAGGTCCATGAAGAGGACGTAGTGATTCGGGGTCTGCTCACAGCCTTTCCCTTGATTTGCCAAGTTGCAAAGATCATGTCCATCGTCCCTCTGTTGCTCCTGAAGCCACACTGGCTCCCAGACACCATATCATCCAGCGAGCGGTGTGTGATGCGGTCAAAGATGATTGGGTCGTGGTCAGATTAAGTGGTTGTCGCACACGGTTGTATCATCTTTGTTTTCATACAGGTATTTAAAGTCCTGTGGCACCAAACACTCCTCCCAGAACTGCTGCATCAGCTGAAAAAAAAATTTGGTTGCTATGGCCGCTTCCCTCTCTGAGAAGATCTGAGGGGTATCCATTAGCACCTGTGCTTTCCCCACTTAGCACTGCTTGAGGCTTTCTGAGTTGACTTCAAACTCTTGGGATCATCAAGAATTGCCAAGATCGGGCGCTAAGCGTGTCCTGGATTGCCTGCTGACTGATGTGGGAGGGTCTGTCCAGCTGCCGACAGAAGTGTTCACTTCATCAGTGGACTGTGTCACTCTTCTCTGTCAGGAGGCTGCATCGAACAGACGCCACGACGTTAGAGGAAACGCCATGCGCGTCCTTTACGTACGCTAGCAAAGAATTATCGGAGTTGTGCATGTCTGAATACTGATATGATTCTGCAGCGTTAGCCTCCCACACATGTCCTTTATTTGTCGCAGCGCACGTTTGACTTTGCTTCTGAAATGTGCGAGACGGTCATGTTTGTAGGTGAACCAGTCTCAGTTAGCCAGGTGGTGAAAGATTTCTGCTTTGTTTTAGTAGACAACTGATTTCTTGATTGTTTCTGTCAAACCAGTCCTGGTGTTTCCGTCCTGGGTGTCATGACCTAAGTTTGGCTGAATCGTAGAAGGCACTCCAGAAGCTGGTCCAAGCTTTCTTTGGTTCAGTTTAAGTAAGTAAAAAGTCGATCAGATTCCTGAGGTTAGTCACGAGGATTTCCATTGTTTCAGGATCACAAAGTTTCTGGACATCCATTTATGTACTTGAACTTCGCTGGTGATAGAGGAAGACAGCTTGGGTCTGGAAAGCAGGAGGCCGGTCCGGCAGTCAGCTCCAGCCCTTGCCCTCGTCATGTGTGCGTTCTGGATAGCATGAGAACTGGTGTTTACACAGCAAAGCAGGCGCCCATGTTTGGAGCGTTGGATGGGTGACCTTTTAGATGTCAGGCAGCTGGTACAAGGTGTGGATGGTGGCCAGGTCATGCTCGATGGAGAATATTAGGAGCAGCTGCCCGTTTTACTTCTGTCCTACGTCATGAGGTCCGAAGACATTGGGGCAGAACTGGAAGTCTCTGCCAACACGGCCATTGAAGTCCCCCACAAGCCGGACCTTGTCGTCTTGTGCACTGAATGTATTAGACTTGTGACGTTCTGCTCAAACAGTTCTTCAGAAGCCGGACCTTGTCGTCTTGTGCACCGAATGTATTAGACTTGTGACGTTCTGCTCAAACAGTTCTTCAGAAGCCGGACCTTGTCGTCTTGTGCACTGAATGTATTAGACTTGTGACGTTCTGCTCAAACATTTCTTAGTTGTCTTGGGTGTAGCTCATGATGGGGGCTCTGTGCTGATGAGTGCTAGTTGGGTCTTTCCTTTCAAGGGGGGGGGGGGGGGGGGGGGGAGGCAGCTTCATCATCATCAGCCAGTCACCGATTCCCTTCGGTAGAGACTATAGGTTTTTTGACAACAATGAACGGATGGCATAGCCAGCGCTTGCTTCGGTTGACTCATCCAGTGTCTTCCCTGACCAAAAGAACGTGTACCCAGCTCCAACCCCCGTAAACTCCCTGTAGAGCGCTAAGCGTGTCGCTGAGAGAGGCGACGTCGATGTTATATCACTGCAGTCCATACCCCACCGTACTGCTCTGTCACAGTTCTTTCTGTCCAAGAGGATTCTAGGTGCCAGGCTCCAACACAAAAGAGTGCGTTTCCTGTGGATGGATCTTGGATCCCATGTGAAACTTGCTTTTGGGTTTCGACCACAACTGTAGATGTCCATCA
>CM065722.1:56403930-56408930 GCA_033310375.1 Conus canariensis | reverse complement strand
AGGCCTGAAATGTGACGTCAGCCAAGGGGAGGGTCATGTATTTGAAGATTGTGGATGATGTCATCGGTGGAAATACAAACAAACAAACAAACAAATGAAATGATTGGTGGGGGTTGTTCTTTTGATCAGTTATCAGTTTAATTTCAAATGCTGCCTCAAAACTCTTAGACAGATTCTATAGTGATTGATTGTATAGTGATTGATTGTATAGTGATTGATTCTATAGTGAATTGGATTCTCTAGTGATTGATTGTATAGTGATTGACTCTATAGTGATTGACTCTATAGTGGTTGACTCTATAGTGATTGATTCTATAGTGATTGATTCTATAGTGATTCAGAGCAAAATCCCCCTGGGATCGTTTGAGCAGTTCTCAGCCACACGGTGCCAATTCTTCACAGTCCCCGGCCGTTTAACTTGAACGGAAGATGTCGCTTGGCTCTACTAGGCCTACATCTCCCTCCTTGCCAATGGCCAAGGTAATCGTCCGCAGATTTCTTTTGTCTTCAATCTCGCGAAATAACGCAGCTTTATGCAAAAAAACTTGGCATGACTTCCACGAGGTCGGTACACTAACAAACTCTGCAATTCCTCGGGTTTTTGCGGTCTTCAAAAGGCTAGTGGGGGGAAGAGAGGGGGGGGGGGGGGGGGGGGGAGGAGAAAGGATGGAAAAACTGAGCTACCGTTTGTAAGGCCTAAGGGTATGTGAAAGCTGACTTGGGTTGGAGAAAGTTAGTCAGTTTGATGTTGTCCTCCAAACAAATTAGATAATTAGAAAACGACAGAAGAAAGAATGAAAAACAGAAAAGAGAAATAATTTGGTGGTTGCTGCGAGTGATGTCAGTTTCACACATCGATTCAGAGACTGACTACAGAGATGTTTTCGTTGTTGGGAGATCTGTAACAAAAACAAAACAAAAAACAAACAGGACCCTGCCGATCATAGTAGCGTCGTGATGTGGGAAGTCAGCTGTTGCTGACTGACAGATTCTCTCCTCTGACTGACAGATTCTCTCCTCTGACTGACAGATTTTCTCCTCTGCCTGCTGACTGACAGATTCTCTCTCCTCTGACTGACAGATTCTCTCCTCTGACTGACAGATTCTCCCTGACTGAGATTGTGTGTGTGTGTGTGTGTGTTTATGTGTGCGCGCGCGCGCGCGCGCGCGAGCGTGCGTGTGCAATATGTGTGTGAGTGAGTGTATGTGTGTCTCTGTGTGTGCGCGCGTGCGTGCATAGGCGCGCGCGAGCGCATTCGCGTGTGTGCGTGTGCGTGTCACACTCTAAGACAGAGCTGGGCAGAGAATCTTATCGTTAACGTTCACAAGATTGTTGGAAGCATTCATGTTTAACTAGATGCAGTTCGTCTATAATGCCTAGAGCAAAATCGTCTGTGAGAACATTTCAACAGGGTCTAAGATGGGAGATAATCTACATGTCTGGCTGAAAGTCGAAGGTGTTGCGTCCCTTCATCCAGCGAGTTGTGAAGAGCGTGCTTTTGAATGTGACGTTAGTCTGTTGTAGGATGTAAGTAGTCCCTGGGGGGGGGAGGGGGGGGGGGGGTCTGACTAAAATGAGAGAAAGACAGAGACAGAGGCAGTCTGGCAGAGATGAAGAGAGTGATGAACATTATCAAGAGAGAGAGAGAGGAGAGAGAGAGAGAGAGAGAGAGAGAGAATTCTGAAACTAATTCACGCTAGTCAATGATTCCCATTAGTCCCAGATTGAAACCTCGGTCGTTGTTTACAGCCTGGGGACATGTCAAGCTTGTCAATATCAACCTCATTCAAACACGCGCGCGCGCACACACACACACACACACACCCCACACACGCACACACACACATACACACACACACACACACACACACACACACACAACGCACGCACGCACGCACGCTCGCACATGCACACACACACACACCAAACACACACGCCCACAGACCACACATACACAGCAACACGCACGCGCGCAACACACACACACACACACACACACACACACACAGAGAGAGAAGAGAGAGAAGAGAGAGAGAAAACAAAAACCAGAACCGGTACAAGAACCTACCTAGTGTAGCCTTGGTTCTTCCTTAATGAAATATTTAAAACTTTGTGAGAATCTCTCAGTCAGCAGGCATAGGGGAGAATCTCTCAGTCAGCAGGCAAGGGGAGAATCTCTGAGTCAGCAGACAGAGGGGAGAATCTGTCAGTCAGCAGACAGAGGAGAGAATCTGTCAGTCAGCAGACAGAGGAGAGAATCTGTCAGTCACAGCAGAACTGAGCAGAGTGAAGAAAATCTGTCAGTCAGCAGACAGAGGAGAGAATCTGTCAGTCAGAGGAGAGAATCTATCAGTCAGCAGACAGAGGAGAGAATCTGTCAGCAGAGGAGAGAATCTGTCAGTCAGAGGAGAGAATATGTCAGTCAGCAGGCAGAGGAGAGAATCTGTCAGGAGCAGGCAGTGGAGAGAATCTGTCAGTAGCAGACAGAGGAGAGAATCTGTCAGCAGGCAGAGTAGAGAATTCGTCAGTCAGCAGACAGAGGAGAGAATCTGTCAGTCAGCAGTCAGAGGAGAGAATCTGTCAGTCAGGAGAGAGAGAATCTGTCAGTCAGCAGCAGAGGGAAAGAATCTGTCAGTCAGCAGTCAGAGGAGAGAATCTGTCAGTCAGCAGACAGAGGAGAGAATCTGTCAGTCAGCAGCAGAGGAGAGAATCTGTCAGTCAGCAGTAGACGATAGAATCTGTCAGTCAGCAGACAGAGGGGAGAATCTGTCAGTCAGCAGGCAGAGGAGAAATCTGTCAGTCAGCAGACAGAGGAGAGAATCTGTCAGTCAGCAGCAGAGGAGAGAATATGTCAGTCAGCAGGCAGAGGAGAGAATCTGTCAGTCAGCAGTCAGACGATAGAATCTGTCAGTCAGCAGACAGAGGGAGAATCTGTCAGTAGCAGCAGACGATAGAATCTGTCAGTCAGCAGACAGAGGAAGAATCTGTCAGTCAGCAGGCAGAGGAGAGAATCTGTCAGTCAGCAGACAGAGGGGAGAATCTGTCAGTCAGCAGGCAGAGGGAGAATCTGTCAGTCAGCAGACAGAGGAGAGAATCTGTCCAGTCAGCACAGAGAGGGAGAATCTGTCAGTCAGCAGACAGAGGAGAAATCTGTCAGTCAGCAGACAGAGGAGAGAATCTGTCAGTCAGAGGCAGAGAAAATCTGTCAGTCAGCAGTAGAGAGAGAATCTGTCAGTCAGCAGCAGAGGAGAGAATCTGTCAGTCAGCAGAGAGAGAGAATCTGTCAGTCAGTGCAGGGGAGAGAATCTGTCAGTCAAGGAGAGGAATCTGTCAGTCAGCAGACAGAGAGAGAATCTGTCAGTCAGCAGGCAGAGGGAGAATCTGTCAGTCAGCAGGACAGAGGAGAGAATCTGTCAGTCAGCAGGACAAGAGGAGGAGAATCTGTCAGTCAGCAGGCAGAGGGGAGAATCTGTCAGTCAGCAGCAGAGGAGAGAATCTGTCAGTCAGCAGACAGAGGGGAGAATCTGTCAGTCAGCAGGCAGAGGGGAGAATCTGTCAGTCAGCAGAGAGGAGAGAATCTGTCAGTCAGCAGCAGAGAGGAGAGAATCTGTCCAGCAGCAGAGGAGAATCTGTCAGTCAGCGAGAGGAGAGAATCTGTCAGTCAGGAGAGAGAGAGAATCTGTCAGTCAGAGAAGAGAATCTGTCAGTCAGCAGCGGAGAGACGCAAGAGAATCTGTTCAGTCAGAGGAGAGAATCTGTCAGTCAGCAGGCAGAGAGAGAATCTGTCAGTCAGAGGCAGAAGAATCGCAGTCAAGAGGAATCTGTCAGTCAGCAGACAGAGGAGAGAATCTGTCAGTCAGCAGACAGAGGAGAAAATCTGTCAGTCAGCTTGCAGGGGAGAGAATCTGTCAGTCAGAGGAGAGAATCTGTCAGTCAGCAGGCAGAGGAGAGAATCTGTCAGTCAGAGGAGAGAATCTGTCAGTCAGAGGAGAGAATCTGTCAGTCACAGGAGGGAATCTGTCAGTCAGCAGACAGAGGAGAGAATCTGTCAGTCAGCAGACAGAGGAGAAAATCTGTCAGTCAGCTTGCAGGGGAGAGAATCTGTCAGTCAGAGGAGAGAATCTGTCAGTCAGCAGGCAGAGGAGAGAATCTGTCAGTCAGCAGACAGAGGAGAGAATCTGTCAGTCAGAGAGAATCTGTCAGTCAGAGGAGAGAATCTGTCAGTCAGCTTGCAGGGAGAGAATCTGTCAGTCAGCAGGCGGAGGAGAGAATCTGTCAGTCAGCAGCAGAGGAGAGAATCTGTCAGTCAGCAGACAAAGGAGAGAATCTGTCAGTCAGCAGGCAGAGAAGAGAATCTGTCAGTCAGCAGGCAGAGGAGAGAATCTGTCTGTCAGAGGAGAGAATCTGTCAGTCAGCAGTCAGAGGAGAGAATCTGTCAGAGGAGAGAATCTGTCAGTCAGAGGAGAGAATCTGTCAGTCAGCAGACAGAGGAGAGAATCTGTCAGAGGAGAGAATCTGTCAGTCAGAGGAGAGAATCTGTCAGTCAGCAGTCAGAGGAGAGAATCTGTCAGTCAGCAGACAGAGGAGAGAATCTGTCAGTCAGCAGTCAGAGGAGAGATCTGTCAGTCAGCAGGCAGAGGACAGAGTCTGTCAGTCAGCAGGCAGTGGAGAAAATCTGTCAGTCAGCAGACAGAGGAGAGAATCTGTCAGTCAGAGGAGAGAATCTATCAGTCAGCAGGCAGAGGAGAGAATCTGTCAGTCAGAGGAGAGAATCTGTCAGTCAGAGGAGAGAATCTCTGTCAGTCAGAGGAGAGAATCTGTCAGTCAGAGGAGAGAATCTGTCAGTCGGCAGGCAGAGGAGAGAATCTGTCAGGGAGCAGGCAGTGAGAGAGAATCTGTCAGTCAGCAGGCAGAGGAGAGAATCTGTCAGTCAGCAGACAGAGGAGAGAATCTGTCAGCAGGCAGAGGAGAGAATCTGTCAGTCAGCAGGCAGAGGAGA
>CM065722.1:56393930-56396430 GCA_033310375.1 Conus canariensis | reverse complement strand
TTGTAATTATCAGTATTGTTATTATTACTATCATCATCATTAGTATTATTATCATCATCATCAATGTCGTCGTCGTTATTATGATTATTATTAGCAGTATTATTATTACTTTTTTTTTTTTTGCATCAATCTTGAGACTACGGAGAAATGAGCTGTGATGCATATCAACTCTATAACCTGTGTCACGAGCCATACACGATTGTGTCATAAAACCCCTGATAACATCGGCAAACAGAGTGGTGCGCTTAACAAATAACAGCACCGTCCTTACTCTCTACAATGTGTTTCACGTGCTCGTTTGAAAAACGTGCCTATTAGACTGTCACCGTCAAGGTCACCATATCCACCACGCTTCCCCAGTGCACAGCCCACTTCAAGGTCACACAGCACGGCTTGGCTGGTTGGCCTGCAGCCGGTCAATGAACCAACTGCAACACGGGTGTCATCCTCAGTAGTTTCCTCACTGAAAAAAAGACCCGTAATATTAGGTGTTAAACTAGTTCTGCAGGGTCAGTCCAAATCCTGGGTGGACACTTTTCAGGTTCTGGTCAGCGTAAAAAAATCAACCTTTTTTTTCCCGTCTATCACCAGACGATTGAAAACATGGCTGCTCTCCTTCCCTGCTGTCTGGCCGAGTTGGGAAAAGGCGTTGGCTTCCACCCGGGGTGTCTGACTCCTTCCCTGCTGACAGGCCGAGTTGAACAAAGGCGTTGGCTTCCACCCGGGGTGTCTGACTCCTTCCCTGCTGACAGGCCGAGTTGAACAAAAAGGCGTTGGCTTCCACCCGGGATGTCTGACTCCTTCCCTGCTGTCTGGCCGAGTTGAACAAAGGCGTTGGCTTCCACCCGGGGTCTGACTCCTTCCTGCTGCCTGGCCGAGTTGAACAAAGGCGTTGGCTTCCACCGAGGTGTTTCACTCCTTCCCTGCTGTCTGGCCGAGTTGAACAAAGGCGTTGGCTTCCACCCGGGTGTCTGACTCCTTCCCTGCTGTCTGGCCGAGTTGAACAAAGGCGTTGGCTTCCACCCGGGATGTCTGACTCCTTCCCTGCTGTCTGGCCGAGTTGAACAAAGGCGTTGGCTTCCACCCGGGGTGTCTGACTCCTTCCCTGCTGTCTGGCCGAGTTGAACAAAGGCGTTGGCTTCCACCCGGGGTGTCTGACTCCTTCCCTGCTGTCTGGCCGAGTTGAACAAAGGCGTTGGCTTCCACCCGGGGTGTCTGACTCCTTCCCTGCTGTCTGGCCGAGTTGAGCAAAGGCGTTGGCTTCCACCCGGGGTGTCTGACTCCTTCCCTGCTGCCTGGCCGAGTTGAACAAAGGCGTTGACTCCCTCCCGGGGTCTCTGACTCCCCGGGAAAACTCTCAGAGCCTTGGAACTTACGCTGGAGACAGACAGAGGGAGAGAAGGGCAGATCATTTTCTCCTTGACAGGTAATCTTGTGTCATTGTCACTTGTTTTCACCGCTACCTCAAACCTGCGCGCGTTACATAAACACAGAGGAGGGAGGGAGGGGAGAGAGAGAGAGAGAGAGAGAGAGAGAGAGAGAAGAGAGAGAGGAGGGGGGGGAGGGAGAGAGAAGAAGTCGTATCTTCTTGCTTACGGATACCTTGATCCTTGAAATAAGGGAGGGCAAAATTAATTAGGTTATGATTTTTTTTTTTTAAACGAAAAGAAAAAGACAAGAAAAAAAGAGTCGGAACATAAAACCCAAAATTTTTTGTTGACGAATTGCTCAAACATCATCCCTTGACACATTACAGCTATATCATGTTTACTAACATCATCCCTTTACATATCACAGCTATATCATGTTTACTTCTACCCCATCCTATCTCACTCCAGCCCCGATCCTTCATATACAACCTGCACAGGTTTTCCTCCATATTGTTCTCTCCCCCCCCACACACGCACGCACGCACGCACACATGCACGCGCACGCGCGCGCACACAAACCGTACACACATGCAGAGAGAAGAGAGGAGAGAGAGCGCTCTGCCCCATACGAAATGACATAAGCAGACAAGAGCCGCTCTGCGGCTTATGAGTAGTGTCAAGATCTATAGCGATCTATAGAGTTAAGTGCATCAAGAGAGAGGGAGGGGAAGGGGGGCGTGCATACAGGCAGACAGAGCCAGCTGGCGGGCGGACAGAGAAGAGAGAGGGAAGGGGGGGTGCATACAGGCAGACAGAGCAAGCTGGCGGCGACAGAGAGAGAAGAGAGAGAGAGAGAGAGAGAGAGAGAGAGAGAGCAAACTTGAGGCTGGTCTGGAGGAGAATAGTGCAGGGCAATACAAAATGCAGATCGCGCAAACCTGTGAAGTATTGATCGCGACGTGTGGTTAGTGGTCTTGGCTTAGGTCGTCCAGTTATCACACGACATAATCGAAAAAGTCTTCTCTCCAGATCGGCAAAAGATGTGTTGACCACAGGTCTGTACGCTGTGTAACCACAGTATGTGATCTGGCTTTAAACAACAAACAACAACAACAACAACAACAAAAGTG
>CM065722.1:56383930-56386430 GCA_033310375.1 Conus canariensis | reverse complement strand
CTGCTGTGTTGTGGCCTCAATGAAACTGGCTGCTGTGTTGTGGCCTCATGAAACTGGCTGCTGTGTTGTGGCCTCATGAAACTGGCTGCTGTGTTGTGGCCTCAATGAAACTGGCTGCTGTGTTGTGGCCTCAGTGAAACTGGCTGCTGTGTTGTGGCCTCAATGAAACTGGCTGCTGTGTTGTGGCCTCAGTGAAACTGGCTGCTGTGTTGTGGCCTCATGAAACTGGCTGCTGTGTTGTGGCCTCATGAAACTGGCTGCTGTGTTGTGGCCTCAATAAACTGGCTGCTGTGTTGTGGCCCTAACTCTTCCTGTTTTCCACTCTGCCTTTCTTCGTCTGCCACCTCTTCTTTCTTGTCTGTCCACCTCTTTCTTTCTTGTCTGTCCACCTCTTTCTTCTGTCTTCCACTCTTTCTCGTCTGTCCACCTCTTTCTTTCTGTCTGTCCACCTCTTTCTCGTCTGTCCACCTCTTTTCTTCCTCTGTCCACCTCTTTCTCGTCTGTCCACCTCTTTCTCGTCTGTCCACCTCTTTCTCGTCTCCTCTGCCACTGTCCCTTGGAGGGAGGGTTTCTGGGAGTCCGCTTGATCTCGTCGCCTGTCCACACCATTCCCACTGTATTTTCTCACATACTGCTGTCCACACCATTCCCACTGTATTTTCTCACATACTGCTGTCCACACCATTCCCGCTTTGTATTTTCTCCACATACTGCTGTCCACACCATTCCCACTGTATTTTCTCACATACTGCTGTCCACACCATTCCCACTGTATTTTCTTACATACTGCTGTCCACACCATTCCCGCTTTGTATTTTCTCACATACTGCTGTCCACACCATTCCCGCTTTGTATTTTCTCACATACTGCTGTCCACACCATTCCCACTGTATTTTCTCACATACTGCTGTCCACACCATTCCCGCTTTGTATTTTCTCACATACTGCTTTCCACACCATTCCCACTTTGTATTTTCTCACATACTGCTGTCCACACCATTCCCACTGTATTTTCTCACATACTGCTGTCCACACCATTCCCACTGTATTTTCTTACATACTGCTGTCCACACCGTTCCCGCTTTGTATTTTCTCACATACTGCTGTCCACACCATTCCCGCTTTGTATTTTCTCACATACTGCTGTCCACACCATTCCCACTGTATTTTCTCACATACTGCTGTCCACACCATTCCCGCTTTGTATTTTCTCACATACTGCTGTCCACACCATTCCCGCTTTGTATTTTCTCACATACTGCTGTCCACACCATTCCCACTTTGTATTTTCTCACATACTGCTGTCCACACCATTCCCACTTTGTATTTTCTCACATACTGCTATCCACACCATTCCCGCTTTGTATTTTCTCACATACTGCTGTCCACACCATTCCCACTTTGTATTTTCTCACATACTGCTGTCCACACCATTCCCACTTTGTATTTTCTCACATACTGCTATCCACACCATTCCTGCTTTGTATTTTCTCACATACTGCTGTCCACACCATTCCCGCTTTGTATTTTCTCACATGCTGCTGTCCACACCATTCCCACTTTGTATTTTCTCACATACTGCTGTCCACACCATTCCCACTGTATTTTCTCACATACTGCTGTCCTAACCATTACCGCTTTGTTTTTCTCACATACTGCTGTCCTAACCATTACCGCTTTGTATTTTCTCACATACTGCTGTCCTAACCATTACCGCTTTGTTTTTCTCACATACTGCTGTCCTAACCATTCCCACTTTGTATTTTCTCACATACTGCTGTCCACACCATTCCCGCTTTGTATTTTCTCACATGCTGCTGTCCACACCATTCCCACTTTGTATTTTCTCACATACTGCTGTCCACACCATTCCCGCTTTGTATTTTCTCACATGCTGCTGTCCACACCATTCCCGCTTTGTATTTTCTCACATACTGCTGTCCACACCATTCCCGTTTTGTATTTTCTCACATACTGCTGTCCACACCATTCCTGCTTTGTATTTTCTCACATACTGCTGTCCACACCATTCCCACTGTATTTTCTCACATACTGCTGTCCACACCATTCCCGCTTTGTATTTTCTCACATGCTGCTGTCCACACCATTCCCACTTTGTATTTTCTCACATACTGCTGTCCTAACCATTCCCGCTTTGTTTTTCTCACATACTGCTGTCCACACCATTCCCACTGTATTTTCTCACATACTGCTGTCCTAACCATTACCGCTTTGTTTTTCTCACATACTGCTGTCCTAACCATTACCGCTTTGTTTTTCTCACATACTGCTGTCCTAACCATTACCGCTTTGTTTTTCTCACACACTGCTGTCCTAACCATTACCGCTTTGTTTTTCTCACACACTGCTGTCCTAACCATTACCGCTTTGTTTTTCTTACACACTCCTCAGTGGCTCTGTCCACACCATTACCGCTTTGTTTTTCTCACACACTCCTCAATGGCTCTGTCCACACCATTACCGCTTTGTTTTTCTCACA
>CM065722.1:56338930-56378930 GCA_033310375.1 Conus canariensis | reverse complement strand
AGAGAGAGAGAGAGAGAGAGAGAGAGAGAGATTATTGATGATTGATTGATTGATTGATGATCTTTAATACGCAAGGATGAAGATTTTAGGCCAACGCCTAAGTCTTACACTCTGTCCTAGTCATGCATACTTTGTTTCAACACATATCATTCATACTGACAATTCAACATAGTAACACTGTAATGTAATTCTACAGTGACAAGCTGACTGTTCACAGAGAGAGAGAGAGAGAGAGAGAGAGAGAGAGAGAGAGAGAGAGAGAGAGAGCATTGCTATTTTCATTTTCTTTCGTCTTTTTCGTGCTCTTCTTCTATCGTCCTGTCAATCGTTTCATTTTGAAGTGGAAAGGAGGGGAGTGAGGAAGGATGATGGAGTAGTTGGCGGAAGGGGGAGGGGGGGGGAGTCGTACCGGGAGGGAAGTGGAGGGGGAAAAAGAGAGGGGAGAGGACGGGGAGCGGAGAAGATTGCGAAAGTGAACAAGTCAACCACCACACCGAATAAAGCAAGCCCAGGTTGCTAAGGCGATACGAAAACACGCCGAGCCAGTGACATAGACGCACAGTCACTGCGCGATTTTCAGCAGAGAGAGAGAGAGTAGCATTAGTGGAGGACACAAACGACATAACTGACCCCACACACGTAGCTCCGAAACACGACCGGACCAGTGGAAGTGAGAGCCCTGCGAGAACGACCCTGAACTGAAAGGGAATCACTTTGGCCTGATCGCTTCAGTGCTGTACGAAAACAAGTCAATGTCAATGAGTCTTGTCAGGCTTGCTGCGCACGCGCACTTTTTTCTTCATGCATTATTCATAACTTGGGTGGTTGCACTCCACGCGCGTATAGTATTGCAGCAAGCGTGACAGAACCTAGTCAAACACATGAACGGCTGAATAGCGGGCTAACCGTTGGCACTTCACGACGGCCGAGTCTCGGTGCGCGTGCTATACTAGAAGCCTGGCGCTGTTGTGATGTGATGGATGTAAACAGGTGCGCGTGTGTTGCTCAGACTTGAGTGGAGGTTTCACGGGCGGTAGCTGTCTGGGGACTTTACTGGACCCGAAATGCCCCGCCGAGGGTAAGAGAGAGAGAGAAGAGAGAGAGAAGAGAGAAGAGAGAGAGAGAGAGAGAGGAGAGAATGTATGTGTCTAAGCTCGCACTCACACACACAACACACATACACACAACACCACACACACACACACACACACACACACACACACACACACACACACACTTTATTATTTTGATACATATATAATACATACATACATACATACTAATACATAACATACATACATACTACTACATACACACACATACGTGCACAGAAAGAGAGAGACAGACAGACAGACAGATAGACAGAGCAATAATTTAAAGAGGAGATAAGAGACTGAAACTGAGAAAATGTATGTCTTAGTTTGAGACAGAGAGAGAAGTATGCCAGTGTTATGCAGACGCGTGCGTATGTGTGTACCGTACAGTGAGTGCGTGCGAGGGCGTGCGTTCTTGCGTGCGAGCGTGTGTGTGTATGTGTGTGTGTGTGTGTGGTGTGTGTGTGTGTGGTGTACTCGTGCGTGCGTGTGTGCGTGCGTGCGTGCGTGCGTGCGTGTGTGTGTGTGTGTGTGTGGTGTGTGTGTGTGTGTGTGTGCGTGCGTGCGTGCGCGTGTGAACAAGAACAATAAGAACAACAAGAACAATTCTTTATTGCCGTTACCTTTGAAAGATATTTGGCACAAAACAACAACAACAACAACAACAAGTGCTTCGATTATCATTTTTGCCTGGCTTTGAATGCCTCAAAAACAAAGCTGGCTAATATTTTTTGGTGTTCCGTGGAGTTTAATAGAGTACTTGGTTTGAAGTGGTTGGCACAAAATATTCTTTTTCCTGGGTCATCTGTTAGGTCTTACATCTGTTCTACTTGTATCTTTAGTTTTGTTCTTAAGTCATAAAGTATTCTACAATTCTCTAAAAAAAAAAAAAATAAAAAATGAAATTCGTCTTCTGTTTCATTACATGCTGTACAAAATCTTTGATTTCGTGTGTGTGTGTGTGTGTGTGTGTGTGTGTGTGTGTGTGTGTGTGTGTGTGTTCTTTAATTCAGAGTAGTTCACACCTGGTGATATTAGACTTTTAAAAAAAAAAAAGGGGAGCGAGGAGAAGGGGAGCGTTTATAAAAATCCATGAATCTGATGCATGGAAAGCACTTCTGCTTTTTGCACAATTTCTGGTTTGTGGGTTATTGTTTGATAGAATCATGTACAGTCACATCCACGTTCGATTCTTCATATAATGAAGTTGATATTGAACAATGAAAAAGAATATGGTCCACTGATAGAAGATTTGAACAATCGCATGCTGCATTTTGAGAAAATTTGGTTTTCCACGAATTCAGTCGAAGCTTGTATACTAAAGATGACAAATATTGTGGACATGATAAGATTTCATACTTCTCTGGAAGGTGTTCACTGTTCACGCATATTTCTAATAACGAATTAATTTCTTGAACATCAAGTTTTAAATTACTCTCAGGTGTTTTTCTTAACGCACCATCTCTAGCTAATAAATATCTGCTGTTTCATTACCAGATATGCGACAGTGTGATGGAATCCAGCTAAAAGATAACCCAATTCCCTTCAACATAATAACATGTATATAATGTCTTATTTCAAAGAGTAAATCTTTTCTTATATTTGATTCGCAGTTTTGCAGGCTATATAGAACTGACTTGGAATCAACGCAGAAAAATATATTATAGACAGCAGTGTTATTGTCACACACAAAAATCAACGCCATAAGAATAGCATACACAGTTCTGCTGTAAATAGGGAGAACCCTTTCCCAAATGAAAAGGATCCACGGATCTTCAGCAATGGAATCACAAAACCGGACCCTGCATATGAGTCTAAATCGAACCATGTGTAAAAATCTTCAGATGATATGGATAAACGGTTTCAATGTGTTCTTTTGCTTCACATGACAGAATATTAATGTTATCAACCTTCTTTATGTCAATGTAATCTATATCAGATTTAGCTTGGATATGCTCCCTATGAGGTATGCTTGAAACTTTTGGGACATCTGAAATACTTTTAATATCAGTGTGTGTGTGTGTGTGTGTGTGTGTGTGTGTGTGTGTGTGTGTGTGTGTGCGTGCGTGTGAGTGCGTGCGTGCGTGCGTGCGTGTGTTTGTGTGTGTGTGTGTGTGTGTGTGTGTGTGTGTGCATGCGCGCGCGCGTTCATGCGTGTGCCTGTGCGCTTTATAGTGTGTAGTGCACCTGAAGAAGTCGGGGGGGGGGGGGGGGGGGGGGGGGGGGGGGGGGGGGGGGGGGGGGGGGGGGGTACTCGTGCGCGCGCCTATGTGTATATGCCTGGGCGCCACTACCACAATATACGTGGCGTATATCATATAGTCATTATGTGTGTGTGTGTGGTTGCGCGCGCGCGCGCGTGCATGCGTGTGTGTGTGTGTGTGTGTGTGTGTGTGTGTGTGTGTGTGTGTGTGCGCCTGCGCGCGCGGGGCGTGCGCTCTAGTTTCATGTCTGTCTGTCTGTCTGTCTCTCTCTCTCTCTCTCTCTCTCTCTCTCTCTCTCTCTCTCTCTCTCTCTCTCTCTCTCTCTCTCTCCAGTTCCCCTAACCAGAGTGACTGGATTAGGAACAGAAGACCTCAAACGTCTGACGAGAGAGGGCGAGAGAAGTGTCAGGTATGGCCTGTGCTGAACACCAGTCAGGTCTGGGCCCCCTGATCATCCACACTTCACACACAGCAACACACCACACACACCACACACACACACACACACCCCACAACACACACACACACACACACACACACAACCCCCCCCATATTCTGCGTTGACAATGACACTGCCTGCTCCTAGGAATTCTGCTAAGCCTATAACACAGTAACCTTTTTTTGTCTCAACTCCCTTATTACAACTACAACCCCCCCCCCCCCCCCCCTTTTTTTGTTGTTGTTGTTTGTTGTTGTTTTTGTTTTTAGATGGGGCCTCCATCCTCTTATGTGTTCCAACAGTTTCTTTCTTCTTCTTTTTTTTTCTTCTCATCTTTCCTTTTTTCGTCGATTTTCACGCGCCATGCAGATCTGTCGGTTGCATTACTGATGGATATTCTAATGCGAACTTTAGTATTTTGACTTTTGATACCGAGCGTCTGGATTTTTTTTAATGTACTGGTGTATGTGTGATGATGCTTTCACCCTGAAGGGTAAAAAACGACAACAGCAACAGCAAATCCGCTTCAACACACACACACACCCCACACACACAACACACACACACACACACACACACCACACATACGCGCGCGCGCAGTTTACCAGCTTGTGTCATAGGTAGGCCGTTTAATGCAGAATAATTGATGGTTTTGTGGAAAATACATGTTCTACTGGACAATAGTTTATAGAATGTGAATATGCAAAAATCTTAAAATCGACCCAAAACATTATTTTGGGCACTTTTGTGTGTATTAATCCCCTAGCCTTTCCATTATTGCTATAGTAGGATCTGAACACACGGCTACCGAATTATGTGTTAGTCTCACTACTGCAGGCGTGGTTAATCCTGAAGAAAACTTTGTTCGCAAAAATCTTTCCAGTCAGGATGTATAAATGTACAAACGTGATACTCTTTGGGACCTTATGCATTATGAAACGTGAAAAATACCCTGGGCAAGGTTGTCACTCGTTGAATTCAACAGCAATCAAGCCCCTATTCAACATGAATCTGGCACTTGACAAAGTTAATGAGTGTTTTATTCGTGCCAGTAGGTGCATGGAGAAAACTGTTAATGGTGGTTCTCGATAGGGGAAACGGTGGTTTGATCTTGAACGTATGCAGAGTAGTAGCAAAAACACTTTTGCGCGGGAAATAGCATCACTTGCTAACACTTGTTCGTAATTTCAAGGCGAAGGGGACACTACCCCCACCGTCCACCTGATATCGTCATGAACTTCAAGATCGTTTAAAGCGACGTTGTCACTGTTGCCACAGGTATTGTCTCTTTTGAAAGCTCGTCTTGCTCATGTCGGCTCCCAATGCAATAGTTGACTGGGCGTTCATTGCCATGAGACGGGTCAAGAACTCTCTGCCAGCAAGGAGTACAGAGGAACGTCTGAACACCTGATCCTGTTGCATGTGCTCAGGTCAAGGACACAGGGTCATGACCTCATTTCGGCGGCCAACGCCTTAGCGTCTCCACAGCACCGGACGGAAGTGTCTGGCACTTCCACACTGACATGGCCTAGAGTTGGGATGTCTGTGAAGACACGAACAGCTCTTAACACATTCTCAGATCCCTTTTCCACACTCTTAGATCTCTTTTCCACACTCTCAGATCCCTGTCCACACTCTCAGCTCCCTGTTCATACTCGCAGATCCCTTTTCCACACTCTTAGATCTCTTTTCACACTCTCAGCTCCCTGTCCACACTCTCAGATCCCTGTCCACACTCTCAGATCCTGTTCATACTCTCATATCCCTGTCCACACTCTTAGATCTCTTTTCCACACTCTCAGATCCCTGTTCATACTCGCAGATCCCTTTTCCACACTCTTAGATCTCTTTTCCACACTCTCAGCTCCCTGTCCACACTCTCAGATCTCTGTCCACACTCTCAGATCCCTGTCCACTCTCAGATCCCTGTCCACACTCTCAGATCTCTCAGATCCCTGTCCACACTCTCAGATCTCTCAGATCCCTGTCCACACTCTCAGATCTCTCAGCTTCCTGTCCACACTTTCAGATCTCTCAGATCCCTGTCCACACTCACAGATCTCTCAGCTTCCTGTCCACACTCTCAGATCTCTCAGCTTCCTGTCCACACTCTCAAATCCCTGTCCACACTCTCAGATCCCTCTCCACACTCTCAGATCTCTGTCCACACTCTCAGATCCCTCTCCACACTCTCAGATCCCTGTCCACACTCTCAGATCTCTCAGATCCCTGTCCACACTCTCATATCCCTGTCCACACTCTCAGATCTCTCAGATCCCTGTCCACACTCACAGATCTCTCAGATCCCTGTCCATACTCTCATATCCCTGTCCACACTCTCAGATCTCTCAAATCCCTGTCCACACTCTCAGATCTCTCAGATCCCTGTCCACACTCTCAGATCTCTCAGATCCCTGTCCACACTCTCATATCCCTGTCCACACTCTCAGATCCCTGTCCACACTCTCAGATCCCTGTCCACACTCTCAGATCTCTCAGATCCCTGTCCACACTCTCAGATCTCTCAGATCCCTGTCCACACTCTCATATCCCTGTCCACACTCTCAGATCTCTCAGATCCCTGTCCACACTCTCAGATCTCTCAGATCCCTGTCCACACTCACAGATCTCTCAGATCCCTGTCCATATTCTCAGATCTCTCATATCCCTGTCCACACTCTCAGATCTCTCAGATCCCTGTCCACATCTACAGATCTCTCAGCTCCCTGTCCACACTCACAGATCTCTCAGCTCCCTGTCCACACTCACAGATCTCTCAGATCCCTGTCCACACTCTCAGATCTCTCATATCCCTGTCCACACTCTCATATCCCTGTCCACACTCTCAGATCTCTCAGATCCCTGTCCACACTCTCAGATCTCTCAGATCCCTGTCCACACTCACAGATCTCTCATGTGCCTGTCCACACTCTCAGATCTCCTAGATCCCTGTCCACACTCACAGATCTCTCAGATCCCTGCCACACTTTCAGATCTCTTAGATCCCTGACCACACTCTCAGATCTCTCAGCTCCCTGTCCACACTTTCAGATCTCTCAGATCCCTGTCCACACTCACAGATCTCTCAGCTTCCTGTCCACACTCTCAGATCTCTCAGCTTCCTGTCCACACTCTCAAATCCCTGTCCACACTCTCAGATCCCTCTCCACACTCTCAGATCTCTGTCCACACTCTCAGATCCCTCTCCACACTCTCAGATCCCTGTCCACACTCTCAGATCTCTCAGATCCCTGTCCACACTCTCATATCCCTGTCCACACTCTCAGATCTCTCAGATCCCTGTCCACACTCACAGATCTCTCAGATCCCTGTCCATACTCTCATATCCCTGTCCACACTCTCAGATCTCTCAAATCCCTGTCCACACTCTCAGATCTCTCAGATCCTGTCCACACTCTCAGATCTCTCAGATCCCTGTCCACACTCTCATATCCCTGTCCACACTCTCAGATCCCTGTCCACACTCTCAGATCCCTGTCCACACTCTCAGATCTCTCAGATCCCTGTCCACACTCTCAGATCTCTCAGATCCCTGTCCACACTCTCATATCCCTGTCCACACTCTCAGATCTCTCAGATCCCTGTCCACACTCTCAGATCTCTCAGATCCCTGTCCACACTCACAGATCTCTCAGATCCCTGTCCATATTCTCAGATCTCTCATATCCCTGTCCACACTCTCAGATCTCTCAGATCCTGTCCACACTCACAGATCTCTCAGCTCCCTGTCCACACTCACAGATCTCTCAGCTCCCTGTCCACACTCACAGATCTCTCAGATCCCTGTCCACACTCTCAGATCTCTCATATCCCTGTCCACACTCTCATATCCCTGTCCACACTCTCAGATCTCTCAGATCCCTGTCCACACTCTCAGATCTCTCAGATCCCTGTCCACACTCACAGATCTCTCATGTGCCTGTCCACACTCTCAGATCTCCTAGATCCCTGTCCACACTCACAGATCTCTCAGATCCCTGTCCACACTTTCAGATCTCTTAGATCCCTGACCACACTCTCAGATCTCTCAGCTCCCTGTCCACTTTTCAGATCCTTGTCCACACCTCTCAGATCTCTCAAATCCCTATCCACACTCTAAGATCCCTGTCCACACTCACAGATCTCTCAGCTCCCTGTCCACACTCACAGATCTCTCAGATCCTGTCCACACTCACAGATCCCTGTCCACACTCACAGATCCCTATCCACACTCTAAGATCCCTGTCCACACTCACAGATCTTCTCAGCTCCCTGTCCACACTCTCAGATCTCTCAGATCCCTATCCACACTCTAAGATCCCTGTCCACACTCACAGATCTCTCAGCTCCCTGTCCACACTCACAGATCTCTCAGCTCCCTATCCACACTCTCAGATCCCTGTCCACACTCACAGATCTCTCAGTCCCTGTCCACACTCTCAGATCCCTGTCCACACTCTCAGATCTCTCAGCTCCCTGTCCACACTCAGATCTCTCAGATCCCTGTCCACACTCTCAGCTCCCTGTCCACACTCTCAGATCTCTCATATCCCTGTCCACAGTCACAGATCTCTCATATCCCTGTCCACACTCACAGATCTCTCAGCTCCCTGTCCACACTCTCAGATCTCTCAGATCCCTGTCCATACTCTCATATCCCTGTCCACACTCTCAGATCTCTCAGATCCCTGTCCACACTCTCAGATCTCTCAGATCCCTGTCCACACTCACAGATCTCTCAGATCCCTGTCCACACTCTCAGATCCCTGTCCACACTCTCAGATCTCTCAGATCCCTGTCCATACTCTCATACCCCTGTCCACACTCTCAGATCTCTCAGATCCCTGTCCACACTCTCAGATCTCTCAGATCCCTGTCCACACTCACAGATCTCTCAGATCCCTGTCCACACTCACAGATCTCTCAGCTCCCTGTCCACGCTCTCAGATCCTTGTCCACACTCTAAGATGTCTCAGATCCCTATCCACACTCTCAGATCCCTATCCACACATCTCAGATCCCTGTCCACAGTCTACAGATCTCTCAGATTCCTATCCACACTCTCTCAGATCCCTGTCCACACTCTCAGATGTCTCAGATCCCTATCCACACTCTCAGATCCCTGTCCACAGTCACAGATCTTCTCAGATCCCTATCCACACTCTCAGATCCTGTCCACACTCTCAGATGTCTCAGATCCCTATCCACACTCTCAGATCCCTGTCCACAGTCACAGATCTCTCAGATCCCTATCCAGCTCTCAGATCCCTGTCCACACTCTCAGATGTCTCAGATCCCTATCCACACTCTCAGATCCCTGTCCACACTCTCAGATCTCTCAGATCCCTATCCACACTCTCAGATCCCTGTCCACACTCTCAGATCTCTCAGATCCCTGTCCACACTCTCAGATCCCTGTCCACACTCTCAGATCTCTCATATCCCTGTCCACGATCTCTCAGATCCCTGTCCACACTCACAGATCTCTCAGTCCCTGTCCACACTCACAGATCTCTCAGATCCCTGTCCACACTCTCAGATCCCTGTCCACACTCTCAGATCTCTCAGATCCCTATCCACACTCTCAGATCCCTGTCCACACTCACAGATTTCTCAGATCCCTGTCCACACTCACAGATCTCTCAGCTCCCTGTCCACACTCTCAGATCTCTCACTCCCTGTCCACTTTCTCAGATCTACTCTATCCCTGTCCACACTCACAGATCCAGATCCCTGTCCACACTCCGATTCTCACCCTGTCCACACTCTCAGATCTCTCAGATCCCTGTCCACACTTCTCACAGATCTCTCAGATCCCTGTCCACACTCTCAGATCTCTCAGATCCCTCCCTCCACCCTCCTCCACACTCTCAGATCCCTCCCTCCCCCCTCCCCCCCCCCCCCCCCCCCCCCCCCCCCCCCCCCCCCCCCCCCCCCCCCCCCCCCCCCCCCCCCCCCCCCCCCCCCCCCCCCCCCCCCCCCCCCCCCCCTCTCAGATTCCTTTCTCTGCTCTCAGATCTTTTTCCCCCGCTCTCAGATCCCATTTTCCCCACTGTCCTGAAATGGTGACGACGGTCTGCTATACCAGCATGGAAGAATGTGGGCGTTGAACCTGCACGTAACTAAGTAACGTGTAACTGCAATACACTGAACGAGGCGGCAATAATTGCAGGAGAAGTCTGAGTGACTGTGAGAGCACTTAACACCTCCCTCCATCTCCATCCCTCCACCCGAAAGCCTGCAGGTACTGACTGTCTCATGGGGAAGAAAAGGAATGGTATTGGAGAGACTCTTCGTCTTGTGATGGAATTCTGTTATTTTTTATGGTAATGGCTTGTTCTCAGATGAGTAGTCGGTCTCAGTTAACCAGCTTTTGCATAAAAAGGATGACTTGGATGCTCCTGATAATTGCAGTAGAATCTCTCTTTTCAACATTTGTTGTCAACTATACAGTTATATATTTAACAAGCGCATTTTAAAAATGGATTGATTAAAATGGTACAATCAATGAGGAATAAGCTGGATTTAGGGAAGGATACTGCAAATCATATTCTCACCCTTTTTACAATAGCTAAAAAGGGGGGGGGGGGGGGGGGGGGGAGGGAGGGCTCCTCATCGTAGCCAGCTAAACGTTGTATTTATTGATTTCCCCCAAAGCTTTCAATACTGTGTGCATGGGAAAAAAAATCCACGCTGTTTGACGGAAGATCGGATTGCAAGGTAGTAAAATATTCAATGCTTTAAAATCGATGTGCTATGTTGTTCAAGCAAGTGTGCGAGTAGTGGTGATTTAACAGATGTATTTGTATGTGTTCTCAAAACCGGGACGGGTGTGTTGACGTGTTCTATTTCCTTGTTCTATTTCCTTGTTTGACGTAAATAACCAAACAAAATTTCCAACAATTTAGCATCCAGTATAACCAGACTTCATACAGCTACAAACGCTAGTATTTGCTGATAATGTCGAACCCATGTCTCACAGATGATGTTTACCCATTGTTGAACTTCCTGATTAAGTGAAACGTCTTGATCTTACTGTAAACATGGGCGAATCGACCGTTGTTATCTTTCGTAATGGTGGATACTGTGTCGTGAGTCAAATCTTTCTTCTACTTTCCGTTTTACGGAAATGAACTGAAAACTTTAACCATGTACAAATGAATAGTCATCGATCTGCTAGCAACATTCGGTTTCGTGTGCACAATGCCTGGTCTCGCAGAAAGGGCAAAGAAAAGAACGATAGCAATCATCAAAAAGTTGTGGTCCGTAAGTAAACATTCACCAAAACTCTTTTTTAAGCTTTTCAATTGCCAACTACAACCTCTCTTGACATAAGAAACTGAAATCTGGCGGGTAACAGAAAAATCAAGATTTTACAGAACGAATCCGATTGTTTGACTTCAAACGATTCATGTGTGTCAATCCAACCAACAATATTTTATATACGGCAAAACAGGCAAATGTCCCTTACATGCGGCAACAAACATGAGATCATTTAAACGTTGGCCACGATTTTAATACAGATGGATAGAACTAGATTTCCCAAGCAACCCTTTATCATGCCTCTAATCCTGCAAAGCTAAACATAAACCACGGGCACGTAAAATGGGAATTTTTTTTGTATAGGTTTGGTTTGGGACAAGTCTGAGAAGCCCAGAGACCTTGCAATATGGAATTGTTTATGACAACTTTTAAACGGAGACTTATTGGCTGGCATCCGAACTTAGAGTCATACACAATTAGACTCAGACTCCTTCTGTAATGTCTTATCTTTCGAACTTAGAGTGATACACAATTAGAGTCAGACTCCTGTAATGTCTTATCTTTCGAACTTAGAGTGATACACAATTAGAGTTAGACTCCTGTAATGTCTTATCTTTCGAACTTAGAGTGATACACAATTAGAGTCAGAGTCCTTCTGTAATGTCTTATCTTTCGAACTTAGAGTGATACACAATTAGAGTCAGACTCCTGTAATGTCTTCTCTTTCGAACTTAGAGTGATACACAATTAGAGTCAGACTCCTTCTGTAATGTCTTCTCTTTCGAACTTAGAGTGATACACAATTAGAGTCAGACTCCTGTAATGTCTTATCTTTCGAACTTAGAGTGATACACAATTAGAGTCAGACTCCTTCTGTAATGTCTTAATACACAATTAGAGTCAGACTCCTGTAATGTCTTATCTTTCTGGCAGTCCTTTCCGTGCAGTGCCGTGTGTATCAACATCAGGAACATCAGAGTGTGCAAACACATCTCCGGGATTCAGCATTGGAATGTCTCCATTGGATTGTCTGTTTTCAGTTTATAATTGACTTCAACGGAACTGTGAATTGTCCATTTTGCACTAGTGTGCCTGAAACAGATATCCATTGTTTTGTTTGACATACGTATGAAACGCTTGAAAAAAAAAAAACCGAAAAAAAAACTACATGGACTTCACTGTGCAAGACTGTGTGCTAGGATACGCCTCTGTCTGTGCCATTCTTTTAATGGACTGAAGCAGTGAAGGAAAGCATGAAGACTGGCCCATTATCGATATGTGAATAATGAAGAACAGCGATGCCTAGTAGTTCTCTCCTCTCTCTCTCTCTCTCTCTCTCCTCTCTCTCTCTCTCTCTCTCTCTCTCTCTCTCACACGTGGCGGGGACCTCTGCATTAACATGGAAAAATATATAAATATGTTAGTAACACAGTGTCAAATCATTTTCCAAGCGGAAGTTGTGGTACCACGGTGCTTTCCTTCCAACCCCAACACTACGAAACAAACAGAGAATACCACCCTGAAAAAAAAAAAAAAAAAACCTTTCAATTAAACAAAATAACACGGCATTGACATCAAATGACAAGCCGATCATTGTTTGAAACAATAACATCACACAGAACAATGAAGCAACAACAAACAGAATAGCATGGCATTGACATCACAGGACAAATCGATTTGTTGTTGAGACAAACACAGCACGCCGAACAACCAACCAACCGACGGACCACACTCAGACAGAGTGGACAGCACAATGAGGCTGGCACCACTGCAGAGTGGTTCCATTGCTAGGTGCAAGTTGACAGTCCCATCAATGCTTGACGGTGGGAGGGGAGGAGGAGACTCTTTACTTGACAACACATCAGCAACACACACACACACACACACACACACACACACACACACACACACACACACACACACATATATATATATATATATATATATTTTTTTTTTTTAATTCTCTCTCTCTAAAAGTTCAAATCTTTGCGAAGTCATTATTATAATGACCGAAGAATTGTTAGCCTGCACTTGTTTTCCCCCACTACTTAATTGTTCAGCATTATTATATATATATATATATATATATATATATATATATATATATATATATATGTTGTGTGTGTGTGTGTGTGTGTGTGTGTGTGTGTGTGTGTGTGTGTGTGTGTGTGTGTGTGTGTGTGTGTTTGAACAGCTTAATAGTGGGGCAAAAAACAAGTGCAGGTTAACAATTCCTCCTTTATTATATTAATGACTTGGCAAAGATTTAAATAAGAAAAAAAAATGGAGGGAGGGGGAGAGGGGAGGGGGCAAGATAAAAATAAAGGAAATAAATACTCTAAATGTTAACTTCTTCACTAGCAGAATATGGGGAGCGTCGTAACCCATCTATGAAGACAGAACCATTCGTGTCGCCTGCTCTGAGACCTTTCTTCCGCTGGATCGGACTCGTCAGGGTGACACGGCTGATTGTGTTTGTGCTCCCTTAGCATATCAAACAGAACTATCAGTCTGCAATTCTGTGGTGTTCTCACCACCAAGTATGTATCTATATTGTTGATGCATCCTGTATATTCTGACGTGTTGTTGTTGTGGTTGTTGTTTTTGGTGGTGGTGGCGGTGGTGGTGGTGGTGGTGTATGTGAGTGTGTGTGTGTGTATGTGTGTGTGTGTGTGTGTGTGTGTGTGTGTGTGTGTGTGTGTTTGATTTATTATCTGTTTAAGAGATGACTTCAACGAGATAACAACCCTACTGTGGCCTTTGCGGTCGGCTGGGCCATAAGCAACATCATCTATCTAGCTGTCTGTTGAATGCCGTCTTCGGTGGGTTTGGACCTTGAACTAAATAGAACTAACATCTAACATCGTGGATCTAAATAGAACTAACATCTAACATCGTGGATCAAAATAGAACTAACATCTAACATCGTGGATCTAAATAGAACTAACATCTAACATCGTGGATCAAAATAGAACTAGCATCTAACATCGTGGATCAAAATAGAACTAACATCTAACATCGTGGATCTAAATAGAACTAGCATCTAACATCGTGGATCAAAATAGAACTAACATCTAACATCGTGGATCTAAATAGAACTAGCATCTAACATCGTGGATCAAAATAGATCTAGCATCTAACATCGTGGATCTAAATAGAACTAACATCTAACATCGTGGATCAAAATAGAACTAGCATCTAACATCGTGGATCTAAATAGAACTAACATCTAACATCGGCGAATCAAAATAGAACTAGCATCTAACATCTGGATCAAAATAGAACTAGCATCTAACTTTGTGGATCTATATAGAACTAGCATCTAACATCGTGGATCAAAATAGAACTAGCATCTAACATCGTGGATCTATATAGAACTAGCATCTAACATCGTGGATCTGTATAGAACTAGCATCTAACATCGTGTATCTGTATAGAACTCGCATCTAAACATCGTGTATCTATATAGAACTAGCATCTAACATCGTGGATCTATATAGAACTAGCATCTAACATCGTGTATCTATATAGAACTAACATCTAACATCGTGGATCTATATAGAACTAGCATCTAACATCGTGTATCTATATAGAACTAACATCTAACATCGTGGATCTATATAGAACTAACATCTAACATCGTGGATCAGGACCGCTTTCTGCTTGCTGCCGTTCTCTGTGAAGATTTCAAATCCTCCACCAGCCCCGCCCCCTACTGCCTCCCATCACACACACACACACACACACACACACACACACACACACACACACGCACGCACACACACGCACGCACGCACACACACACACACGCACGCACGCACACACCACACACGCACGCACGCACGCACGCACCACGCACGCACGCACGCACGCGCGCGCACCTTCTTCCCCCATCCCACTGCCCTTTCATCCTTCACCACTCCCATTTATCCAATGCACCGCGCCTTATGCACTGACGCGTTCCACCCAGTCAGGTTTTGCCCAATTAAGTTATCAAGTGTCTTCCAAAGCGTCTTTATTCCCACATGTCTTTCTTTCTTTCTTTTTAAAGCTGTCGTGTCATCCGTGCCAGTCATGGCACCGCACCCTCGCCGTCATTCCCCCCCTTCTCCCCTTTCCCCCCGTGCCACCCTATCCACAGCCACAGCCTGGCCTGTCCTGCCACAGCCGGGGCAACAGCAGTCTACAAGGAATAGTCAAAGTGAAGTCGTCGTGAGGGAACCCACCAGAGGAAACACTGCTCTGCTGCCGAGTCATTTCTAGGGCTGGGATATCGTCGCAAAAACGTATCGATATTATCGCGATATTTTTTGGCCGTATCGATATTTTCAAACGATATATCGGCAAATTTCAAATACCTTTCTTCATGATGAATGTTACAGCTAAAAGCATCAAAAACATGTCTACATAGAGACAGAAACAAAATATAGTGGTGGCAGTATTTTATTCCAAGTGTACAAACACAAATGACTAGAAATAAAACGTTTATTCTGTGCGTGTATACTATACCCGTCGTAATTAGTACACATCAAAAAAGAATTAATAAATTAAAAAAATGCACCATTGCAAGTAAGATCATTTCAAAGATGTTACGCACGTACAAAACTACAAACTAGTAGAAACACCTGTACATATGCGCAGTCATGCATTCACGGCATTAACTGAGATCACTAGGTAATTAAACACTAAAGTAATTGAGAATCAATAAAGTACAAAGTGGTCTTCTTAGCAGTCCTTTCTCAGGAAACGGGATCAAAAGTAGTATCAAAATAGAATGAAATCTGTGCGTGCATGTACTTGAATACCTAGTAAAATAAACTAAAAGTGATTCATATTATAAACCAAAATTACAAGCATGCCAAGCACACATTTTCATAGCATTCACACACAATAAAAGGATCCTCCTTCTCGAAATATCAGCTGAAAGAGAAGATAGCTGTCACATACGCCTACACGAAGTCCGTGCAGTTCGCAGAAGAGCCCACAAATTCTTAGAAACAGTGCTTTCGGTTCTAGTTTCGGTTTTGCTTCTGTTACGGTATATCGGGTCGCCGCAACCCGTATCGATATATCGTATCGTGGCATGTCCGTACCGATATTTTACTACATATCGATATTATCGCCCAGCCCTAGTCATTTCGGTGGTGTTCAGTGGCGCCTATTCAGATCCAGTCTACGCGGGACATCACCTACTAAAGGCCCCTCTGACATCAGTTGCTCGGTCTCGGAGCCAGCGTGGGTGCGTTCTTCCTTCAGAAGCGCCACCACATCCGTCCAGCGACAGTCCCCATGAGTTTGCCGAGAGCGGTGACCTCGTCACGAACTCCAAACAAGCACAGGGTCGTGGAGCGGACACTAATGCCGAGGTCACCCCGAGAGCAGGGCATGCAGGGCTACAGAAGTTTGGAGACCCTTTTATGCTGGTCGATGAGGATGAGAATGATGAAGATGGTGCCATGGATTTCCATTCTGGTCTGAAACTGCGTGACGAGGCTGCAGATTACAGTTACTTTCATTATAAGCTACACACAAAAAGTTAAGGATCACTTTCACAAACATTCATAACTGTCAAAATAAGAAAGTCAATGCGTTGAAGTTTGGCCAACATTTAATTCCATTCTTTAGTGATAACGATACACAATTGCCTTCAATCTCGAGCATCGTTTGGTGTGTACATTTGATTAAAGTGGGTACGTATCCAAATTTGATATCCCAAAGTCATTGAAATCACAAGACAGGGCATACTGATGCTCCCAAAAGCTCAGTAATGCGTGTAAACACCATGGCTGTTCTGGCACTCGACGCAGCGAGTCCTCATCGAGTTGACCAGGTTGGTGAAGATCCTCTGTGGAAGCGCCTGCCACTCAGCCTGCAGCATCTGGTAGAGGTGTTGGGCATCCCTGGGAGGGGGTTGGCTCCTCACTTTGCGATCCAGCTCATCCCAGAGGTTCTCAATCGGGTTGAGATCGGGACTGCATGCTGGCCACTCCATTCTGTTGACTCCAGACTGCTGCAGGAAGTCGTTGACCACCCTTGCCCTGTGGGGGCGAGCATTGTCATCCTGGTAGACAGCCCTCGGTCCCATCTGCTGCAGTGTAGGCACAGCCAGCGGTCGAAGGATCTCATCCGGTATCGGATGCCAGTCAGGTTACCCTGTACATGATACAAGGGTGTTCTGTGGTGAAGGCTGAAGGCCCCCCAGACCATTACAGAACCTCCACCAAAGGCCACCTTTTCTTGGACAGTGGCGTCAGTAAAGCGTTGCCCTGGGCGCCTCCAGACCCTCAGTCGGCCGTTGTTGTGGTGAAGGGTGAAGCGTGATTCATTCACTGAACAGGACCTGGGACCATTGCTGACGTGTCCACCTCACGTGACGTGCGCAGAAGGCGCGGCGTGCTGCCCTATGGGCTGGAGTTAAGCGTGGCCGTACTGCTGGGCGACGAGAACGGAGATTAAACCCATGTAGGCGGTTCCGTATGGTCTGCTGGCTGATGTTGATGTTAGTAGCCACCCTGAACTGCCTTTGAATTATGCTGGAAGAGGCTGTTCTTGTCTGCAGGGCTTGTCGTTCAATGAGACGATCGTCACGTGGGGTTGTCTTCTTCGGTCGACCAGATCTGCATCTTTCATGGACAATCCCAGTGGCTGTGAAGCGTTGAATCAGTTGGACAATGACCGAGATGGACACATGAAGTCGCCTGGCCACTTCGCGCTTGGGAACACCATCTTGGAACCATGCAACAGCTCGTCCCCTATCCAACTCGCTTAATTTTCGTCGTGGAGGCATTGTCAGATCAGGCCTACTACTGGTGGAATGTCTTCTTATATAGCCAAGCGAGCGACAGCATCTCACACGTAAACAGCAGTGCTTGCACGTGCATAATGGTTTTTCCATCTGGCAAGTGCAATGTGTTCAGGCAGAACGGTCCAAAACAAGGTCATTTTTCGCAAGTTTCCGCTTTTCCGTTTGCGGCCCAGCTCAGTAGTAGAGAATCCCGTGCAATTTTCGCACTAACACAACATCGCCCACTTACAGCTGAACAAGAATTCATGACAATTTGGCTGGACTAAGAAATAAATAACAGTAGGGAACCGAGTTTATTACGCACCTGTTTTCACATACCGATCCTTAACTTTTTGTGCGTAGTATATATCCCGAGAACAGATGAGGAATTTTGAGCAACACTCAGAGACGTATCCATTCAGTAAATCAAAGTGTGATTCCATCCCTCCTAATAATTGAGCCCGTAGCAAACTCAGTTCTGGGTCGGAGCCGGTCGGGGCAGAAAATCCCACATGTAAATGGCTCTGAGAGGAATCGAACCCACGACTTCCCAGCCGGGAGTCCGCAACGCTAACCATTTCGCCACGGCAGCTGGTTGGTCCTTCTTATCTACCACGTTTCGCCCTAGATCGGGCGTAATACAACTCGCACGCACAAGTGCGCGTCCGCGCACACGCACGCGTACACACACAGACACACTCTCTGTCTCTGTCTCTCTCTCTCATCGGAGACCTAACAACAGGCAGAGATCTTAGTAATCAAGCTACCATTTACAAGCTTTACCAAATTCAATCGACGGCGTAATCCAAGACATACACCGGTGTCAAATACAAAGGAAAGACAGACAGACAGACAGAGACAAATGAGAAAGTTTAAAGAACCCAGTCTCCGATTCCCTCCTCTCCGAGTTCAAACCCACGTCATCTTCCATATAAACAACATAGACTGAATTTCACTGGAGGTCAGAGCGCACATCATTCTGTTAATATGTACTTCCACATTTTTACCCGCGCAGCACAAATAACAAAGTCTTCTGGTGGCACCACAAATACGATCGAGGTGAACCGCGAATTAGTATTTTATCAAAAGTTTCCATGATTTTAGAGCTGTGTTAAGCGAACTCTCGCGGTTACGCACGAGAACGAATTGGGTAAAACGTGAAGTGGCGAAAGGTGGTATACCCCTGTTACCGTTCTCATTAGTCTGTCTCCCCGCAAGAGTTTTATTTTGTTTGGGGCCGCAGTTATTTTCAGATTCGCCCACTTTCCGGAGAGCCTTACACACTTTTAGCCAGTGTCACAACCATTTATGGCCAGAGGAAAGCCGGCGAGGAAGAAGCAGAGCCATCTCTCTCTCACTCTCACTCTCTCTCTCTCTCTGTCTGCCTGCCAGCCTGCCGGCCTGCCTGTCTCTCTCTCTCTCTCTCTCTGTGTGTGTGTGTGTGTGTGTGTGTGTGTGTGTGTTGTGTGTGTTGTGTGTGTGTGTGTGTGTGTGTGTGTGTGTGTGTGTGTGTGTGTTGTGCGCGGCGCGCGCGTGTGTGTGTGTGTATGTGTGTGCATGGAATGTTATGACGTCTGTCAAAAACTCTTACGCCGCGGCCGTCCACAAATAGACACTGTTAACAAATAGAATGATGTAAAAGAAGGAAGTGATCTTTTCCACTCTCGATCACAGAACAGCTGGCCAATGTTTGGACAAGTATGAATCGCGAGCAGGGTTACGGAATTCAGCAAATCTGCTCGCCAGAGAAGCGCAGATGGAAAACAAACTTCCAAGAATCCAGCCTCAGATCCAGCCAGTTACCCTTCAAAGTCCACTCCATCTTCCATGACAAACAGGACCAAGTGTTCGACGCCGGCAGACGTTCTTTCCTTTATTGCTGGGGAAAAGAGAAGACAACTCCGCTGCCCCCTACATTGGCGCAATGCATGAAAGGTTTTCATACGGTTTTATGCAGTTAGGGTTAAGTTAAGGGGCTAGGGTCTCGTTAGGTTTAGGATAATGTATTCTGTAGTCGTAACGTCCTCGGGTTTTCTCATCAAAGTTCCACCTCTGATGAATAAGCACACTCAGCTGACCTTGTCGTCACGAGCGCTGGAAATCCTTTCTGATTAGGCAGACGTTCTCTACTTAAATCATGAAGAACAAGAGAAGACGACTTACCTCACTGTCTTACACTGCAGCATAATTCATCAGTGTAGGTATTTATCAGGTTTTGTGGAGTTACAGAGTTGGATCATGTATTAATGGAAGGGAGTGTGTGTGTGTGTGTTGGGGGAGGGGGGGGGGGGAGTTGTTCGAAACTGAGGTCAGGGTGCAGTAACCTAGCAGTAGATTTTCTAAAAGTTTGGAGGGGGCAGGGGATACGGAGGGGGGGGGGGGGGGGGGGGGTTGTTAGGGTTCAGATTTTGAGATTTTCTAAAAGCGGCACGGGAAGATGGGTGTGGAACAAGGTGCAGATTTTTTTTTTAAAAACAAGGATGGGGGGGGGGGGGGGGGGGGGGGGAGCTTTCACCCTAGTCAATACGGGGCATTAGAGGCCTCTCCTGGCAGATAATAAATTATCCACTTCGCATTTGTGAATCGCCCTTTTGTCCGAGGGAGGGGGAACCCCCCCCCCCCCCCCCCCCCCTCCCCATCTGCTCCTGAGTCAGGTTTAGGTAAGAAGTTTGTTTAGGGTAAGGATCATGCATTGGAAAGTTCAAGAGTCTTCCGGTTCTCTTATCTAAGTTCCCATTTGTAATGCATACCCCCACTATTATTCTAATTTTGTACTCCTCATTATTGTTGGTTTCCTGTGCACCAAAAGTAGTGACGTCCTTTGAATGTCGGCTTACGTTTAGTGTCACTCTCGGAAACGTGGCAACACTGGATTGCCGAACATGGAAGTGACGTTGTCGACAATGTAATGGCTTCCGTGGTAAGACTAGTTGCTGTTATTAGTAATTCCACATACTGTCCGTATTGCTGTATGTCAAAGGCGTTAAAATCGTCACAGCCAGATGTTATGCTATCAACCAGGCCAATATGGGAACTGCGGTTGTTGTTTTTCTTCCGAGTACATTTATACATAACGGGGACTTATACAATTGATATTTCATGTGTAATACATTCATGGCATATCGTTTGTTGTATATAGAGTTCACACACACACACACACACACACCACACACACACACACACACACACACACACACACGCACGCGCGCGCCGCCCGCACACACGCGCACGCACGCGCGCATATGCGTACACACACACACACACACAAACACACACACAAACACACCGCGCGCACGCGCGCGCATGCACATACGCACACACACACATACACACACACATTCACACACACACAAGTGTGTGCGCGCTTGAACACACACACACACACCACACACACACACACACACACACACACACACACACACACACACACACACTTCTCCCATCTCCCATCCCACCCAGTCGAACCCAGACGTCTGAGCATCGAAAGGGCATTTTTCAAGGTCTGCGAACCAGTGTGCTGGGCCTTCCTCTCGGCGTTCTCAGGCAACTCAATCATTCTAATGCAGGCAATGAACAGCGCTGTTTTCTCCTGCTCTCGGTAGCTGCCGTTGAAGTTGGTCTTCAGAGGAGCGTCCAGTGGCCTGACACCTCATCTTGATGATTCATGGAAAGGAGCATCTTTAGATGCTTCGCAGTCTGGTCTTCCTGTCCGCAGGGACAGGCTGGACAGGGCATCAGCATCAGCTTCCGGTCCACGTGACAGTTCAGTCTGTGATGTCTCGTGCGGAGCCTCCCCAGTACGCTTTGCTGTCCTCTGGTGGCAGGCGTCCTTGCACATCGTTGGCGTTGTAAGTGCCCTGGTGATCCTTGCCCATTCGCCGTGGCTGATTGTCGCACCTGCGTGTGACGCCTGTTCTCTGATTTCACTGACCATCCTACAGGTAGGTGATAAACCAGTCCCCTTGTGTTCTTTGTTCACTACATTCCATGCACGCAAACTGCATGGTTGCCAAGAGGGTAAACAAGACTTAAACAATCCTACCTTAGTCACAAGCTTGCATAATTGATATATGTTTTCTGCTGACATGTTCTTTTCACAAACACACATCAGACCATGAACAATGTGGGCACAGTTCCTGACACCGATGCTACTGTTGAGTTGTTCTCCTCCAGTACCTCTTTCGCCAGACGATCAATCTGCTCATTCCTAGTGACTCCACCATGAGCCGGTATCCACTGCAGCATCACTCCTTGCAGTGCTTTGGTCAGGGTGGTCGTTCGGCCTTCTTATTCGCATGCAGAGCTGGGAGGACATCAGAGAGGCAAACAACTGGCCGACGCTGTGCGTCATGTTAAGGTGTGGATAGTTCAGCGATGTAAGGTCCACTCAAAGGGCCCCTTTAGCCAGACAAGCTTTGAGCGGGGGGTAACTTGTCCTTCAGGGCCTTCGGTCAAGCGGACGTTAACCTCACCATCTATCTACCAGACCCTCTTCCTGCGGCGCCAGGCGGGCTCAATGCAGAGTAGCCATTTTCTCGGACAGATATCGAGAGGTCGATCCCGGCTGCTGCCCATCGTCAAAGCTGCTGTTTTTGCTGCCCAGCACAATGTGGATCAGTTGTTCAGTGTGGTGCAGTGCAGGTCCTGGTATCCCCCGTTATCCTGGAGTTGTTACCCACGTCTGCCATGTCAATATGGGTGGATATGGACGTTAAACTTAAATGGATGTAACCAAGTAACCAGCCACTCTTCCCAGCTCTTTCCTTGTTCATTTGTCTGCTTGTTCACAGAGCTGTAACCCCCGTGCATGGGCACCTCATAGGGAGCGGAGGTGGTGTGGCGGATATGGACTCTTCCGCACTCGGACACAGCTCGACCCTTTGTTGGCACTGAAACTGTTTGCATTCACAAAGTAGTGAGTTCAGCCTAACAAACATAAACATTCAGCATTCTCGCTTTCCATCTGAGCGATGTTGTCGTCCTGGTGATAAAAGAGTGGTATCAGGTTGGTCTTCAGGGTCTTTTGGTGATATAGGTGTAGTGTCAGATAGGTCAGCACTGCTGGACTTCAGAGCCCCCTTAATAAAAAAAAACCCACGTAGATAACTTCCCATTGACAGAGAGTTTCCATCAAAGCAAATTGTGAGATTACCGTCGGATTAAATCGTAGGTTCTCAAGGCCAGATGTCGTTAAACGTAAAGTTTATGGGGCGCTCATTCAAAACTCTCGTAAATTTAAAACCACGGGTTGGAAGATCTTCGTTGATGCAGTTCTGAGGCCAAGATAGTTGAAGTCTTCAAACTTGTGTGTGTAGTTAGCATTTGTAGAACGTTGTAACCCAGTTCACGGTCAGTGTTGACAGAAAGAAAGCGAAGAGAAATCACGTTGGGAGGCGAGTGACAGTCGGGAGGCGAGTGACAGTCGGGAGGCGAGTGACAGTCGAAAGTTTGGACCTTCAAATCTTAGACCGAAAACTATTTTCACACCGAAATCTGTCTGTTTTCACACGGAAATCTGTTTTCACACCGAAATCTGTCTGTTTTCACACGGAAATCTGTCTGTTTTCACACGGAAATCTGTCTGCTTTCACACCGAAGTCTGTCTGTTTTCACACCGAAATCTGTCTGTTTTCACACCGAAATCTGTTTTCACGCCGAATTCTGTCTGTTTTTACACCGAAATCTGTCAGCTTTCACACCGAAATCTGTCTGTTTTCACACCGAAATCTGTCTGCTTTCACACCGAAATCTGTTTTCACACCAAAATCCGTTTTCACACGGAAATGTATGCGGGGTCGCTGGACAACTATTCAGGTGGAACCAGTTGAACTCTGCCAACTCAAGTTGAGTTTTGACCAAAAAAATCTTAATGAAATTCACCTTAATCTTTGATGGAGTGAAAACACGTGAAACGGAAAACCTGTTGGAAGGGAAGTGTATGAGGTGTCCCCTAAACTCCAGTTTTGCAGGTCGGTCCCCTGCCTATACTGTCCACCGGGTGCTTTGCTCGTCTGCCAAGCGTACCGTAACAGCTTCTACCCTCCCACCGAACATACATTCAGATGCCCGAAAATAAGCTGCTATGTATCATATTAAACGGAAAAGAATCAATGATGCAGGTTTCGAGTAAGGCCAGCACTGTAGAAATAAGGCACCAAGTGTGCAGGTTGAAATAGATGATATCGTCGCGATAATGCCCTAAGATGTGGCGACAGCGACGTAATGATCAGATTCAGATTCAGATACAATAATCAGTAGAGATACATGTCCGTCACGTGACTGGTCACATGTAAGGCTACGTCATTGTCCTTGCTACTTACCAGGAAAGCCATCGCAGTGAAAGTGGATTGTGAAGGGTCAAGTCCTTGTTTTGTTACTCACTCTGTTTTTGCTTAACTACGTTGGAATTGCCTTTATCAAATGAATCAGTTAGTGCGGCCTGTGTCTGTCCGTCTGCTGTCTGTCTTTCTATCCGTCTGTTTGTCTGCCTATCAGTCTGTCAGTCTGTCTCTGTCTCTCTCTGTCTTTGTCTCTGTTCTCTCTCTGTCTTAAGCTCCGTCTCTCTCTCTCTCTCTCTCTCTCTCTCTCTCTCTCTCTCTCTTAATCTCTCTCTGTCTCTCTCTCTCTCTCTCTCGCTTAAGCTCCGTTTCTCTCTCTCTTCTCCCTTCCCCATCTCTCTCTCTCTCTCTCTCTCTCTCTCTCTCTCTCTCTCTCTCTCTCTCTTCTCTCGGTCGCTCGTTTAAGCTCCGTTTCTCTCGTTTCTCTCTCTCTCTCTCTCTCTCTCTCTCTCTCTCTCTCTCTCTCTCTCTCTCTCTCTCTCTCTCCAGTCTGAGGATCGATGAGCTGCAACCTGGATGCAGAATGTTTGATTCATTTTCGTCTTGTTGTTGTTGTTGTTGCTGCTGTTGTTGTTTTCACACCCATGTTGTTATTCTGTACATGCTGACTCTCAGATTACTCATTTCAGTATATTTACGTCGATTCAAAACTGCTTAAAATTTCAGTGTAAAGCAAAATGGTTGATATTCTCTGTAGTTAAACCGTATTGGGGAAGAAACAAGTTGCTGCGAGACTCCACAAGTTATTCCGCATCAAAGATCAGCTTAATTAATAACTTGTGTCGAATGATAGTAGGACCTAATTATCTTGAAGCAATGGTGTCGTAAATTCAAACTTTTTTTTTCCAATAAAGTGTGGTATTTCATCTCAGTGCAATTGTTTACTGGCAGTCAGGTTTGAGACTAGATTATAGGACGACTTGGGAATTGGATGTCGTCAATCACGTGACATCGGCAGGGAATGAAATGAAATGAAATGAAATAGTTTAATGAGTTTAGGCCTCTGCCCATTTTCATGGAGTACACAAACATCAATTAATGCAGGGAAAAAATGTACGTATATAGACTTTCATACAAATTAACAGAAGGATGTATCAAATTACACTATCTCAAATACTTGCAACAGTGAGTTTGCGCTCTCGTAATCTAAATGCTTTAAAGAAAAACCATGCAAGTTTTCTTATTGTCGGACCATCTTGACTAGCCATCATGCTTACAAATTTTGCTCTTTGAAAAAAATGTGGGGACGTTTTTCATGATATTTGGCCTTAATGCTGCATATGCTTCACAATTAAAACACATATGTAATTCAGTTTCTTCTAATTCTGGACAAAAAGGGCAACTATTGTCAACGTTTATATATCCAGAAACATAACGGTTTTTATGAATTCTAAGCTCACTTATTCCAAACCGGACTCTGGTAAGGGTGTCTCTAAAACATTTTTGTTGCACACAATCTATGTATGCTTCAGGAATAATTGAAGATTTGAAGAGTGAATATAGATTGAATCTGTTACTTCCATTTATGTTTGACGTCCATTCTTGACAAAATGTGTCTTTAAGTCTTTGTTTGAACAATGACAGGAAGCATGTTTCATTACCTACACCTTGGGCTAACCAGACAAAGCTGAATCCTTGCTTTTGTAGGATGCATCTCAGTTTAGAAACCCAGTTTGTTTTACCTGGATTGTCTAAATTCATCAGCATCTGATATGCTTGTTTTGGCAGGCGTGCCTCTTCCATTTTCAATAAACGAAACCAGTATTTAACAGCACGTACACAACAGTTGATTTGCAACAGGTATCTTCCGAGGTCGCCATAGATCATTTTGTTTGGAGTACGACTAGATACATTCAGAAATTTTTTGCAAGTGAATAAATGTATATTCTCCACAGGATTGTTTTCTGCTATAATGCCCCAAACTTCAGAAGAGTACAGAATATTGGTTGGATTTTGACATCAAAAAGTTTGAAAAAAAAGTTTTCCTGGACATATTATTTAGCTGATTATATATTCTAAATACGTCGAACAGCGCTTTTTTCCCTTTTGTAGCTAATGGTCTGGCGCTTTCATAGGAACTCATAGACGTAAGTGAAAGTGAAACCTAAATAAACGTATCTGTTTACGACTTCCAAAGGAACACCGTTCATAAACCACTTCTCATACCATCGGCAGGGAATGTAGCCCAAAGGACGCAATGATTGACGCCACTGATATTTACGGTAAAGGAGCATTACAGTCAAGTTCACACTATTCATACACCCTCGAATTTCATCTTCAGATCAAAACTGGTGGCATTTTATGGATTCATTTATCATTTTCATTTCATTTCAGACAAAAAAAAAACAAAACACTTTTTTTTTTAAAGTGTTTTGCATTCTTGCCGATATTTTCGTCTGCTTTGCCGGCTTCTCAGACAAGTTGCTTGATTTGTCTCATGATACTGATGATATATGAAAGGGGAGCAGAAAATGAAACGACGATTGCGATTGGATGTAAAAATTCACCTGGCCTGTGATCGTCTGCTACGGAAGCACAATGGGCGAGGCACGGAGCAGATTGAGATCGACTGTTTAGTACTCCCGCCATCAAGGCCACAAAAGGTAAACGACTTGCACATATACATCGTGTCAATCGAGATTAAGTTTAGCAGCGGTAACTTGCTGGATTTTTTTCCACATGAACTTAACTCTTTGTGCATGAGATGTACACTATAAGTCTTGTCGATGATGTCGGGGTGGGGGAGGGCAGGGAGGAGGAAAGGGGGAGGGAGAGGGGTCTTCTAAAATAAAAATAAAAATTTGGATTTTGCCCGTAGCGTACCAGCGATTATTATCAGAATTAAGCAGCCAAACAAAGTTTCAACACGCGTTTCCTATCTGGTGTAACCCAACAAGGAACACACCACACGATTATGTTTAAAACTGAAAGACTCGGTCATATCCACAGAAGGTGCAAATATTGAGAGGGCAACGACCATTTCGACGCTGTAATGCACACACACACACCACACACACACACACACACACACACATACACACACACACACACACACACATGCGCGCACCCAAGGCAAACTATGTCCAGGGCAAAATGCCCACAAAAAATGTGCTACCCGGCTCCGCTGACTGTCAGAACAGTACTGACTATTGTCAGGGAGCCCCAGCGGCCTGCTTTGTGATCATCAACATAGCATTGGAGAATGAGAGAATGTCCATCGTTTCATGGGCCGACGACTAGCAAAGATTCCCTGTCTGACCTATAGGTCTTACAGACTACAGTTATCGAAGACCAGCATTTGAGAAATGGAAAAAAAAAAAGAATGAAGGAAGTAAAGAAACTGATGTGATCGATATTGACTGGATGACACGGGAAAACGACTGAATGAAGCGCCAGCTGGCAGCTCTTCAGTCGGCATACCCAGGTAGGCAGCCGTTGTGTAAACGAGTGTTGATGATAAGTGCAAATGGTGGATGTAGCGCATTGAGTTGTGTAACAAGGAATGCGCTTATAAGTATTATACATTATTATTATTATTATTATTATTATTATTATTATTATTTTAACACGTCTTCACCCGGTCCACAATTCCCACCCACCCACCCAGCCTCCTTCTTCCCTCCTTCCCTCCTTCCCCATTCCCCCCTCCCTCCTTCTTCCTCTGTTCGTCTGTCTCTCTTCATCCACAGCGCTCCAAAGGCCATACTGATTATCACAGGGGCGGACAAGGAGAAAATGAGGGTGATGGTGGTTAGTAATTCACGACTCATTGACAGAATACAGTGAAAGGAAGGGAGAGGTGTGGGGGGGGGGGGGGAGGGCTTGCGGAGAAGGATGGTGATGCATGAGTGGGTGAGGAAATGACCAGCCAGGTGTTGCACGCTAATTGTAGTCGGGTCCATATGGAGGTAGCCGCCAAGTCAGGTGGGGCCTACACTGACTATATTGCCATCTCGTTTCACTTGCCTGCCCAATGTCAGTGTAGATACTAATGACTTGCACATGCAGAGCTGGAAACCTTAACTGTTCCTTGGTAAATGAAGATCTCTCTGTCTGTCTGTCTGTCTGTCTGTCTCTGTTCTGTCTCTCTCTCTCTCTCTCTCTCTCTCTCTCTCTCTCTTCTGTGTGTGTGTGTGTGTGTGTGTGTGTGTGTGTGTGTGTGCGTTGATAAACTGGTAAACTGCTGTAATTCTAGGTGGCAGCGGTGTTACATAATTATGATTTTCTTAAAATGCACTTATCACACGCCCATACACACACACACACACACACACACACACACACACCACAACACACACACACACAGAGGGAGAGAGAGAGAGGGACACACACACACACACACACACACACACACACACACACACACACACACACACACACACACACAGAGAATGTGTCTTCCTGGGATGAACATCTAGGACAAATCCACGTCTCAGTGACAGAATATAGTGAGAGGGAGGGAGAAGCAGGAGGTGGGTGGGTGAGGAGAGTGGGGGGCATGAATACCACAACAGTCTTGTGGGAGTCTGCTGGCTGGCTTTCAAGTGTGGGGCATCCCGTAGGGGAGAGGAGGGGAGGGGGTGAAGCGGGGAGTGGGGGGAGGGGCTGTGTTATCGACTATGTTGTCCGCAGGAGTAGGCTACAACGGTTTAATAAATCAGTTAAGCCAGATTGGTCCTGTTTGGAGAATGTATGCTCGAAAAGTTCGTTTCTGGACTAAATTGAGTTGACACTGAAGATTTATATATATATATATATATATATATATATATATATTACTAGATATACTGGCAGGCTGATGCTAGTAGCCGTTATGACGTCATATTGTCAGAAATCCCTGTTGGTGCATAAAGAATGGCATTCATGTATAACATAGAGTTTACACAGAAAGAAGATGACGCGGAGACAAAGCTGTACTTCATTTCTTCGTCTCTGTCTCTTTTATTTACATCTCTTCCACCAGTGGGGGGGGGGGGGGGGGGGATGTTTTCATCCGCTGTAGTTGATCGGTATGTCAGCAAGACGACGCAATGCCAGGAGGCTGCACACCAAAAATCAATACGGCAAGGCTTTGCGTAAGGAGTCCAGTATTTATAGACAGGCATAATTACATTGTGTTGAGAGGGGGGGGGGGGGGGGGGGGGTCTGAAAGCTAATTTACCTTCTTTTCTTTCATATGCCGATCAAGGTACATGCCAGGTGGTTCCAAGCAGACAGATTAAATGAAAGGAATGGGACTATTTTGGAGAAGCCACCTGGCGCTAAGATAGGGTCACGCGTAAGTGCGAAGGCCTGACATGTGACATCAGGTAAGGCGTAGCTCATGTGTTTCTAGATTGTGAATGGTTTCCTCGGGAGAAATCCCTAAAAACAAGTGAAATGATTGGTTGGGGGAGGGGGGGGGGGTGTTCGTTTGAGTTGTTATCAGTTTGATATCAGTTTCTGGCTCAAAGTTATGCTATACCTCAAAACGCTTACATGGATTATATAGTGATTTAGTGCAAAATCATAATTGTGGCGTGTGGCCAGGAGAACCGATTGTCACCGCGCTGGGTGGGCACAGGGACTGTGGTCCAGAGATGAGAAGTGACGAAACGTTAGTGCCAGTCAGACCAAAAGATGGATCGGAGCCACGAATCGATTCAGCGGGATGAGGATAAATTTTCCACCCGACATCAGCAAAGTGGCTGCTTTATACTTTAATCCTGTCTGCGAAGTGGTGCATTTTCACGGAATACTGAAACTTTCTATGATGTAAAAGTTGACATCCAATAATAGTAATAACAATAATGATGATGATGATGATGATGATGATGGCGATGATGATGATATGACGATAATAATAATAAAGGTAATAGATAGATAGATCTAAGTAGACAGACAGACAAAGGGACATATAGTATTTGTATAGCGCAATTCTAGTTGAAAACAAAGCATTGCGCTTTCATACGTTATTCGGACCCTCATTCATTCACATATAACAGCTATCTCACTACAGAAATTATTACTACACACAATGTAGGAAAAGCATTGTTGTAAATGCTTGGCTGAAAAGAAATGTCAAAATGTTCTTCATATCATATCACAACTAAAGCACAAGGGAAGTGAGTGCAGCCCATTACTACTATTCCTTTCCTCAGCAGCAAAACAAGTTTGTGTGACGGGTGTCTGCAGTACCCCCAATACCCAAGTAGTTTAAACATGTGAAAAAAGTGGGGGTATCGAGTTCTGGTCTGCATGTTTTTTTTTTTGTTTTTTGTTTTTTAAATTTTCGAGCCATATGTAGTCACGTGTCTTACAGCAGGGTCTTTTATTGGCCTAGTTCTTATTCCATGGAGTACAGCTGACAGTCGTACGATAACAACAGCGCAAAACTAGAGTGAAGTCTTGTTACAGTCACAGAGTCACAGGAGTTGTGCGGTATTTCAACCTGCAGCATCGTGTCGTCTCTCTGTTACGGAATATTCCTAGCTCTGGTACTGATCGTGTTCACAGTCAGAAATGGCCAGGTCGGCCAATGCTTTTGGCGCTCAGCATGAAACTGAACTGACTTTCCAGTCGCTGCTCATCTCATATTCTCGTTCTGGTGGCATCAGTGTAGTGCCAGACAAGTCACCGAGTGTAGGCCTGTGTGTGTGAGGCAGTGTGAAGTCTGTGAGAGGGACACAAAAAGTGCTTCACTATTTTCATTGTGTGCCACGTTTTCTTCCAGAATTTCTGTTGCGTGACTGTATTCAAAAACAGAATTTCTCTTGAATCTTGTTGTTTTGAAATCTGCATGTGCGTCTTGTCCAGGGCAACTTCAGATAACTGCAGAGCTGTTGTAGACAACTGACTAGGGCAGTGTGAGATGGTCTCCCTTTCGTTCCCCCCCCCCCCCCCCCCCCCCCCCCCCCCCCCCCCCCCCCCCCCCCCCCCCCCCCCCCCCCCCCCCCCCCGTCTCAGCTTCCGCGACACGTCAGAGACATGACCCCCACGCCGATCCCTCCGGCTCCCCGTCCACAGCTGCAGCCGGCCTTGTCCCGCCACAGGGCTTGACATGGATGACAGGCTGTACAGAGAAAGACAGTTCCATTTCTCATCCTCCATCTTGGTTTCTTGGACGCTGCCTCTCCATTAGGCCTGCTGACGTTTATTTGACCAACTCTTTTACATTTGACCAACTCTTTTACATTTGACCAACTCTTTTACATTTGACCAACTCTTTTACATTTGACCAACTCTTTTACATTTGACCAACTCTTTTACATCTTCCAGCTCACGTCCCCTTTCCTTGCCTACAGTCAAAGTGTTTCGGAATAGTGCTGTTTGGATTTCCTTTTGTTAACGCAATTAATTTCATCTGCATTTGATTTTCTGCAGTCGCCCTCTTACAAGGTTTTCGGAGTAATGTTTTGGTTTCTTTTTGTTAACGTAATTCATTTCATCTGCATTTAATCTTCTGCACTCACTCCCTCAAATAGTGTTTTAGGGTAATGTTTTTATTTCCTCTTGTTGACGTAATTAATTTCTTCTGCATTTAAATTTATGAGTCACCCTCTTACTTAGGCTGTTTCGGGGTAATGTTTTTATTTCTTCTTGTAGACGTAATTCATTTCATCTGCATTTAAATTTATGAGTCACCCTCTTACTTAGGCTTTCGGAGTAATGTTCTTTTGGTTTCCCTTTGTTAACGTGATTCATTTCATTTGCATTGAAGTTCCGCTTTTGTTTCTATTTGTGTTCGATGCGTCTGCTGGTTGGGCTGCGCCCCGTTCCTCCCTATCAGTCTCCTCTTGGTTTGTGACATGCTGAGAGACTCATTTCGTACAATATAGATCATCATTGCTTCAGAAAATGAGAGCAAACACACACACACACACACACGCGCGCGGCGCGCGCACGCGCACGCGCGCACACACACAGACAGACGCGCGCGCGCATGCTTGCATGCACGCTCGCACACAATTGATCGCACGTTTGCTTGCACACAAGCACGCACGCACGCATACGCACCCACACACTCACACTTACACACGCACGCACGCACTTACGTTCGCATGCATACACACACAAATGCTCACACTTACTTACTTTTTTACGCATGCACGCGCGCATGCGCGCGCGCGCGCGCGCGCACGCACACACACACACACACACACACACACACACACACACACACACACACACACACACACACACGTGTCTCATATACATTCGCATATGTTTACACTCTTTGATTAATGCACGTTGAATCTGTGAGTCATACGTAGCCAGTTTGACTATAACACTCCTTTCGTGTGGAACGGAATCAAATTCTTTTTCAAATCAAAATGAATTATATCAGCATCCTTGCCTTCGTCGCGTAACTTTGTTGAATTAACTTCTAATAGTTAAGCCCCGATGTTTTCTGTCTGAATCCATGTTGGCTGGTGAAGTACAATTTATTTCACGCAAAAATAAGAAACTACAACAACTCTGAACTATTTAAAACTATGTCAAACTCACTGGTCGACATTTTCCAGAGTTTGATTTGTTACTTGAGTTTTTCAGTCGCTTCTTATGATATCCGTGTTTTAGGTAACTCAGCGGTTTCTAAAGACTTATTAAACAGTGTATTGAGAAGAGTGGACGCCGTTCCTCACCAATGTCTTTTAGTAGTCTGGATGGAATGTGGTCAGGGCTCTGTGCTTCATTAGGGTCTTGTCTCAGTTTTCAGTTCACTTTTTACAGCATCAAGTGACACCCACATATTACACATAGTTACACCATTTGAATAAGAACATTCGTCTGATTTTGTTATTTCCTCTAAATTACCCCATGTAAAAACAGCGGAAAATTTGTTTGAAGTATCTGCTTCCTAAACCTCATTAACAGCAAGTGTGCCTTCTTTCTTTATTCCTTAAATTTCTTTCTTTATACATTGATTCATTTATTGCGCAAGTGTACTTATACCGCTACATATCTTTGTTGTCTGTTGAACATATCTCCAGAACTCTTTGGGGTTCACGTTACAGTTGTAGTGGCCACATTGTTTTTATCGTATTCTGGCGCTGTTTTGAATTCTTTTGTATATCAGATTATTTGTCTCGCTTTTTTATACCCTTTATAATCTCTTCCGTTTGCAATCGGCTTAAATGCAGATCTGTTTTCCACAAAAGCTCACATGGAATTGGGAAAAAAATCATCACCGTTTTTTTAAAACAAACAAACAAAAATTCAGTCTACTGGAATATTTCTGATGCAAATCTTGTCATTCTATGATGATGATGATGATGATGATGATGATGATTATTATTATATTGGGTATTTATATAGCGCCTATCCTCGGTCACAGACCAAGCTCTAAGCGCTTTACAATAAACACACTACCTCACTCACTCACTCAACGGGCTGCCTACCCAGGTAGAGCCGGCCGAAGAGCAGCCTACTGGCGCTTATTCAGTCATTTCCCGTACCATTCAAATATCAGTCACTCATTTTCATTTATCTCATTTATTCCTCCAGTTTCTCACATAGGATGCATACGATGTTTTATACGTGTCCTCAATTTCCACCGGTACACGATGGCACAGATAACAGTCAGTGACAATTTTTGAGGCTTGGTAAGAAATACCAGGCGGCTATCTTTACTTTACATCAATTTTGCCAGGGCAGCGGGGAACCCCCCTGCTCTTTTCGATTTTCAACTGCCGTGGGTTTTTTAACTGTGCAGGGGGCCAGGAAGGCACACGGGTCCGACTCGCTTATAGTCCCCATCCGATGGACTTGACGTTCAGTTCGATTTGTCATTCAAACTATGATAACGTGTTTCATAGCCTGTAGCCATAGCGGGTAGCATCACTTGGGGTACACCAAGGCGCCTCCTCACGTCGGAAGGGATATCAGAAAAAAGACTGTAATGAGACCTGGATTCCTAAATCCTCTGCGCATTCTCTTGAGACCAGCCGATTAAATGGAGATACCTTGAGTGTTTTGAATGCGTTAATGTAAATAAATATAAATCTTTGAAGCGGCGTCTTATTTTAACGGGACAAGGAATTCGGATCGAAAATCGCCATGGCACGTGGTAATTAAGGAGAAACCCACTACCTCATTGGAGAATGCACAGCACTTCCTGTACTGAAAAGGTTCTTGACGATAAGAGACCCAAAAAAAATGGTGTTTAAAAATTGATGAGTTGATCCGAAAACTTCTCAAGTGTTCAACAGAAAACGCGGAGGCACCTGTAGACGGAGTCACAAGTAAATGATAATGAAGAGTGTGTCTGAAAGGCTACAGACCTAGGCTATGAAGAAGGACTCACGGCTACTATTGAGACAAGACAAGACAAGACAAGACAAAATTCTTTATTTACGAGGATAATAGATAAGCACTGACGTGCTTTTTTACATCCAGTCCTCGCCCTGAGTAGGGACTACAACATGCAGTGAAATCAATTAATGTAAGAAAGCAAAGAAGCAAGCAAAGCGGTCATGTAATCATAGAGGAACATCAAATGAAAATAGAAGAGAAATGAAAACAAAACAAAAAAATAAGAATAATAATAAACAAAACAAACAAAATAATAATAATAAAAGAATAAAATAAAAGTAAAAATGAGAATAACAATAATGAAGAGGAAGGAGAGAGTGGGGCTCGGGAGTGAGGTGGGCTGGGGGAACATATGTAAATGTACTACAACGTACAAGATTGGCATGTATGAAAACAGACAGTGAAGTGAATATGACAAAGTGCGTACATATTTTTGAACACACACATACACGCACGCTCGCACGCGAGAGAGAGAGAGAGAGAGAGGAGAGAGAGAGAGGAGAGAGAGAGAGAGAGAGAGAGAGAGGCAGAGCAAGGCACAACATGTAATCATTTTTCGCAAGGCATGAAAATACGTAGAAGGTATTAAGCAAAGTGAGATGAAATTGGGGGAGGGGGGGGGGGGGGGGGAGGAAAAAAAAAAGAGAGAGAGAGAGAGAGAGAGAGAGAGAGGATGGAAGGGAGAGGAGGAACAGCATGAATGTAACGATTGAAATGGAATGTACTAAAACGTACAACAATTAGCATGTATAAAATCAGACAGTAAAAAAGAATATGACAAAGTATGTACGGAATTCGGAACATACACACGCACGCACGCACAGACAGAGAGAGAAAGAGAGAGAGAGGAGAGAGAGAGACAGACAGACAGAGAGAGAGAGGAGACAGAGAGACAGACAGTGAGAGAGAGAGAGAGAGAGAGAGAAGAGGAGAGGAGAGAGAGAGAGTGAAAAAAGGGCACAACATATAATCTTTTTCATAAGATTATATCCATATGCACACATATATATACCCACACACACATACACATACATGCATATACATATATATATATATATATATATATAATACATATACATATATACATATACACACATACACACGCACATACATATACATGCGCACACGTACACATACATATACACACATACACACACATACATACATACATACATACAACATACATACATACATACACACACACACACACACACATTGGTGATATATATATGTATGTATACATATATACATATATATACATACACATACATATACATATATATATAAATACTTGATACATGATAAAAAGAAGAAAAAAAATAGAAAAGACAAATTGGTTAAGTACATGAAAATGGGATGATTTATGCTTTTGAGATTACTTGTTGGTATTACATGAGAGAGAGAGAGAGAGAGAGAGAGAGAGGAGAGAGAGAGAGAGAGAGAGAGAGAGAGAGATTTTTTTCATATTTAGGCCATTACCCCTAATGAAGAGCAGTAATTGAACAATCATGTCATACAATGTTCCCTGTACCAATTATAAAGTCAGAATAGTATTTTACAAAATAGCAATCTCATGCAACTGAAACGTTTTGTACAACTTAGTCGAAACAGGCTTGGAAATCTGTAAAACTTTGAGAGAGAGGAGAGAGGAGAGAGAGAGAGAGAGAGAGAGAGAGAGAGAGAGAGAGAGGAGTCTTTGATTATCTTGCACGGATGTTTTTTTGTCATTGAACTGGTCTGCAGGCCACCCATTCAAAGATGTACAGACAAAAGCCGAATCTAATGTTTGTGTCCGCCAACGTCCCCAACTCCCACCCCTGTTCTCGCTCCCCCAAAACTATACCCACTCTCTCCCCTTCGCTCTGGCTTCCCCCACCCACCCTCTTCTCCTCATACCACTCCTCCTTTTGCCTGCATCTTCTTTTCCCGGAAGGCCACCCCCACTCTTTTCTCTCCTTCGTTGTCCTTTGGGGAAAACCCACAATAAACAGTTGCAGAGCATGGCAATGTATGTGTTTAAGTTTGATGTTTTTACCATTGCGAAGGTGAAAGGGCGAAAGGTAGCACGGCATATTCACACATGTACTCAAGAAAAGGACCTGGGGGTTGTTTTCGATGACCAATTATCGTTTGACCCACACATAGAGGGAGCTGTGAACAAAGCACACAAGATGGTTAGAATAATCAAGAGAACATTTACATATTTAACCAAAGAAACATTTTTGAAATTGTGCAAGGTGAGGCCCCACCTGGAGTATGGAAATACGATTTGGTCCCCATTCTTAAAGCGACAGTCCCTAGTGCTGGAAGGAGTCCAAAGACGTGCTACAAAGCTGATTAAAGAATGTTCGAAGATGAAGTATAAAGAAAGGTTAAAATATTTAAGACTACATTCAGTGAAAGGGAGAAGAATATGAGGGGGTTTAATTGAAATGTATAAGATTTTTCACGGTGTAGAAGAAGTAGATAAGGACAAACTATTTAAGTTCTCTGGGTATAACAAAACAAGAAATTCAGAGGATAAACTTTTCAAACAACATTGTTCAACAAACCGCAGATTTTACTCCTCCAGTCAGAGAATTATCGAAAATTGGAACTCGTTACCATAAAGTAAAGCATGCACAAAGTGTGAACTCCTTCAAAGGTCTTATTGACACCCACAGGAAATTTGATGAAAAATGTTATGATTACGATGAAAAATAAATGCGCAATCCAAAATATACCAGTTAAAACTAAGATATAAAGGGATGGGGCATATATAGGCTGTACAGCCTCGACTGAAGTCAGCCCCTACCACTACTACAACTGCTAGTACTACATGTACTGGCATGATGTGGCCCTTTGCGGTCGGCTGGGCTATAAACAACATTACCTTACCCTGGCATCGTGCGTGATGATTGCTTAATTTAATTCTGGTCTAAACTCGACTCCATAACTGTGCCTGTTATGCCGATCTGGTTTTATTCAGAGGTGGTTCTTGTTTAAAAAAAAAAAAAAAAAAATCCCACACACAACACACACACACACACACATGGACAGGGGTATGCATTGTTTTGGATCCACTTGACCTATCAAGGGGTCAAGCGGAAGAGAGCCTCGATGCGGTCATTGCGGCCTTCACAATTTGACCCAAAACATATCACACTCGGGCAACGGGTAGCTCTGCAAAGATTGCAAGAAGCACCGACACCGAAAATGCTGCGGAACGTGAGGGATAAAACTTCGTTCTTTTTCCCCAGCTCGTCTTCGTTGATCTCAGTGGCATTCATCTCCATCATGACAAGCATTCCGGGCGTCGAGGAGCCAGCAGACGATTTGAGGTGAGAGAGAAACGTGTACCTCGAACCAACACGCAGTAGTAGGAGTTCGTATGCTGCTCACGAAACGAGACCGATCTGACTGAATGAAGCGGACCGATCGATACCATGTTAACATTCCATCCAGACTCTCACAGCTGGAGCAGTCGCAGACCTTCCATTTATGAATTTGCGTCGTAATTTGCATCAGTTTGTTTAGGCTCAGCGAAGTGGCACGAACGGAGCTGACGAACGAAGTTGATGATCTAACCGCCCCCACCCCCACCCCCCTCCCCCTCCGGTCTCCCTTCCAACCCGCCCTTCCCTGCAACATCAGTTAACTGCATGCCATGTCAGCGTTGAATGTTAACTTCTGGTGGTAGAGGAATTGCATATTTGGCGAAGAGATCTGTATTCCATTTTAAGAAATATTTATATAGTCATACCTTTGGTTTTCTTTCGTTCGTTCGTTCGTTCGTTCGTTCTTTTGCACCAGGTGATTTCAAAAACAAGTCAAACTAGTGTGAATTTCATGAATAATTAATGCAGGTTTTTTTGGTTTTAATCTCTCTCCCCTCTCTCTCTCTCCTTCTCTCTCTCTGTGTGTGTGTGTGTGTGTGTGTGTGTGTGTGTGTGTGTGTGTGTTTCCTATCCTCTCACTCTCTGTCTGTCTCTGTCTCTCTCTCTCTCTGTTCTCTCTCTCTCTCTCTCTCTCACACACACACACACACACACACACACACACACACACACACACACACGCAAGTTACTCTCTCACTCACTCATAGTGATACACTCACATACACTATACAGAGTTATTACCCCATTGCAAGATCTGATGACAAATAACACTGTACACATTACAGACTGGATATGTTACAGACAGACTGATTCTGTTTGCCCTACATCAGCTGGTGTCAAGCAAAGCTAGTGTTTGTTTTTGTATTTGATTATAGATACGAGCATCGTCAACATGTGCCACACCAACCAGTACACACACACACACACACACACACACACACACACACACACACACACACACTCTCTCTCTCTCTCTCTCTCTCTCTCTCTCTCATTTACGCACATGCTCACACTCATAAACACACACACATGCACGCGCGAACACACACACATGTACACACACACACACACACACACATACACACACACACACACACACACACACACACACACACACACACACACGCACACACACTCACATGCTCACACTCATACACACACACGCACACACGAACACACACACACACACACAAACACACACACACACACACCACACACACACACACACACACACACACACACACACACACACACATATCACACACACATACGTCTGTACAACAAGACATGAACTGCATTACATTATACTATCAAAATGTCAACAAGCTAATTCAACATCCATTATAATCTTTGACTAGAACTTGCAAACAAGGTTTGTGAAAATGTGACTGTATTGAAAGCTTGTTTGTAGCACAGAGGTTTGACCAAAAGGTGATTTGACCATGCATACAACACAAGCCTATGATAATATGCGACAGACGTAAACAAAGATGATGGCTTTTATGTTATCAACCCAGCAATCAACAGTGTAACTGTTTTAGCACGTGCACAATGTACAACATCACTTTGCTAGAAGACACAGAAACCAATAAGGGATTTATCGTTTTTGGTACTTTTAAGGCATTCGAAATAATTCAAGTAAAAATATGAAATAAAAAGAAAGAATTTGAACTTGAGCCACAGGGCACTAAAACTAAAAAAGGCTTTTCCCTTTCACCTTAAAAAAGATAGCACATTTTTACAGTAACACTGTTTTAGGCCTCACAAATTGATGCTTTTATTTTCTATGTCTTAAAGTTAACATAATGCACATTTTTACAATAACACTGTTTTAGGCCTCACAAATCAGTGCTTTTATTTTCTATGTCTTAAATTTAAACATAATGGTTAACTCCGTGTGTGTGCATGCATGTGTGTGTTGTGTGTGTGTGTGTGTGTGTGTGTGTGTGAGTGGTGAGAAGAGAGAGAGAGGGTGGGGTGGGAAGAACTGCTCTCCTTTGAGCATGTGGTTCAAATTATACATGAATTGTTTATATACATGTATACAGTGTGTGTGTGTGTGCGTGTGCGTATGTGTGTGTGCATGTGTATGTGTATGAACACTTTATTTTTCTAGTTACATGTATTTAAATTTAGTTGGTAGATATGTTTAAAAAAAATAAAATGATAGTGAGTGTCTTGAAGAAGTCTGAAAAAAGTTGGAATTTT
>CM065722.1:56328930-56333930 GCA_033310375.1 Conus canariensis | reverse complement strand
CTCAGAAATCCTTGTCATAAAAAAATCCAAAAAGAATCTATTTCTAGGCTGAAATTTTGTTCCTGCAAAAAAAAAAGAAGATATTTTGAGAGTCCAGAGTTATGTCCTGTGCATGTGGTGTACTGTGTGTACTGTTGATTGCAGGTGAGTCATTGAATTACATCTGAAAATAGCTTTTTGTCAGCTGTTCCCAAAGCCATCTTTGTACCACAATGTACCAAATTTCTTGTTCCTTTAGAAAGAACTCGGGGGGAGCGTGCCCTTGGACTTCCCTACATTTCATTTTTTTTTTCTTTCCATCAATTCACACTCCTGAAAGAGACATTTGTTCAAAGAAAATGATGGGGAGCCCTGAACCATGATACAACAATAACATTACTATGCACATCCAGTGTCCTGTAAGGCCAAGGGTATTTCACATTTTGTGAACAAATATGGTATGAACAGCCCCCTTCAGATTTAATACATGAAAGTGAGAGGACTGCTCTGCGCCTCTAGCTTTACACACATCATTCAGACATGATAGTGTTTTGTATATTAGCCCCCAGACAATTGGGTGAAAAGTAGTCTGGGTATTTTTACCTGAGCTGTTTGTGTTTGGCCATGAAAATGCTGACCTAAGGCAAGTTTCAAAGCTGCGAGATCTTCAAGTGGCTAGTGGCTAGTCTGTTCTTGCAACAAGAAGTAAGAGGAGCAAAGAAGCAGAGACTTGACAAAGTTAGATGAACACTATGGCCACTTCTTCAAACTCTTCTTGCTGTTGGAGGGGCAGCATTCTGATTGTATCATACACCAGTCACAGGTCATCACTTTTTTTGTGCATCCGTCAGAGGGCATTACTACTGTTGGAACAACACACACACTCGAGCGTGCACGGGCGTGTATACATGGAGATAAGAGAGGTGGTGAGGGAGGTGAAGGGAGGCTGCCACAGGTGGGACAGAACGTCAATTTTCCATGAAAAAAATCGTTCAGTGTAGAAATAGTGGAGAGCAGATAAAGGTACACCAGTTGTTAGGAAAATACTGATTTCTTTGATGAGAAATGTTCCTACAGCAAATCTCAGGTATACAGGTCTTGCAGAGAAAAGGGGGAGTTGGGGGGGGGGGGGGGGGGGGGGGGGGGGGGTCCAGAAGTTCAGAAATCTCCATGCAAAAAAATTGAAAGTAAGGAAGAGTGCCTCAAAGTTTAAAAAAAAACAAAAAAAACAACAACACTTTTCTGAAAGAAAAAAGAAGTGGAAAAAAATTGTTGTCCAAACAGTTGGCAAATATTATAAGACAGTGTGCACAGATTGAGCACTGTTTACTCCACCACCTGCTCAACATCTGTTTGACCAGGTTCTCTCTGTGTGTGTGTGTGTGTGTGTGTGTGTGTGTGTGTGTGTTTGGAAATGAAAATAAGATTTTCTGTTTTCGCTTGCTTTACTTCAGTCAAGGATCACCAGGCAGCGCCAGGTGTAAAGGGGAAAAGAAAGGAGAAAAACCATGTTGACATATCACAATTGTATTTTCATAAGGTATTTCACCGGATATTAGCAATGGTTTTGTTTTGTTAGCAGTTTTATAGGGACAAATGTTTGTTGATCATTGATTTTTTTTATAAAGCTTGCGCAATTTCAACAAGATGAAAGATAGCAAGAAGATGCCTATTTTTCTGAAAAGAAAGACAAAGAAATTATAAGTAATCTAAAGATAAATTACTAGCAAAGAAATAGGTGAGAGACTGATACACAGATAGATGAACGTTAAGACAGGCAGACAAAATCACAAAAAGGGAGAACAGGCAGGCAGAAAATGTACAGTTTTGCTGAATCAGGTCTGTGTGTACATTTCAGTCAGGTCAGGTCCTGGGTCAGAGGTCACCCTGACACAGGCCTGCAGAAGCCTTAGGCTGAGAGATCTGTTAGTTCAGTGTTATCTGGACAACTGGCCAGGGAAAAGGGCATCTGAAAGGGGCATTCCTGGGTGTCCATACCTGGCTGCAGGTAGGCCACAGAGAGGAGGGGGTGGGGGTAAAGCATTCAGGTCTTCCCTCCTGATCCCCCCATGCAGAACTTGATACACAGTTCACTACTCTTTATTACCATGACCCATATTATCAGGTATGGATTTTGATACACTTCCATGCCGCTTCATTTGCTTGAGTCATCATGAACTTAAACTCCTACATTGCTAGATTTGGTGAGGTGTACTATAGTTATATGTAGATGATGATACTTTTGTAGTAAATAATGTTTAGTTAGATAATCCTCTGCTTAGTACAAAGTGCGTCAAGAAGTCAGATCAAGATGATGAAATGTAAATTAAAATAGTTCTTGCTACATTTTGGTAAAACATTTAACATTTGTTTTGAAATAAATGCATACAAAGCAATACTGATTATTGGTCACTTTAAAAATTGTTAGCTTTATTACTTGAAAGTTTTGCTAAAAATGTAAATTACAAATGAAGAGCTTTTACAATTTGGTGACATCTTCTTGCAGGGCATGGCTGGAAAGATTTATGTCATTTTGCCAAGCTTTGTTTTGGTTGTGCTTGTGATTGCTAAGGTAAAGGAAGGATAAGATTATCATGGACACACACGCATGCACACATGCATGCGCACAGATGCATGTGCACACACACACACTCACTCTGTCTCGCTGTCTCACACGCACACGCATGCACACACGCACAGATACTAACGCACGTGTGGGCGCGCGCACACGCACACACACACACACACACACACACACTGTTACACACACAGTGCCACACACACAGGGTCTCTCTCTCTCCATCTCTCTCTCTCTCTCTCTCTCTCTCTCTCTCTCTCACACACACACACACACACACACACACACACTGTTACACACACAGTGCCACACACACAGGGTCTCTCTCTCTCCATCTCTCTCTCTCTCTCTCTCTCTCTCTCTCTCTCTCTCTCACACACACACACACACACACACACACACACACACACACACACACACACACACACACACACTGTTACACACACAGTGCCACACACACAGGGTCTCTCTCTCTCCATCTCTCTCTCTCTCTCTCTCTCTCTCTCTCACACACACACACACACACACACACACACACACACCTACCTGAAAAAGGTGATTACATAAACAGTCTTTGTTTCCATGTGCAATTCAGAAAGGAAATAATTACATGATCTTGTTTCACAGGCCTGATTTTGTCTAACATATGAAAGATTTGGATGAACAGTAAGTCCACGATACAGCATAAACAACACTCTGTTTGAAAAGTGCTTTTTCATAAGGAAAATATCCTTGTTTGGAATGACGTGGGGCCTCCAGTTTGCGGAGGCTTCATGCACATGGTTGCCACAGGCAGCATTAGTATGTAACACAGGCGTTTGGTGGTTTCACCTTGTTAGCAAACATTGCCTTCTGCAGTTTTAAAAGAAAATTAGCATTGATTTCCTGTGTATTTTCTGCTGACAAATCATTTAAATGAAGTTATGAATACTCCAAAATAGTTACTGAGTCTAGCACCACAGTTCAGGTTTGTTTTTGACCGGCTTACCAGAAAATTGGTGGTCATTTTCTGAATTAATAAATCAGCATAAATACCTGATCATTCAGGCTGGTTTTCTTTAAGGTGTCTATTCTGTAGGATCAGCCATCGTTGTACACACACCACCACCTAGTGATTGCAGAAGCCGTGGTCATTGTTGCCTGTGAAGGAAACATTATTTGGGGCAGTATGGATGATTTCAAATTTTGTATGTGGGTATTCTGTGAGTTTGTGTGAGGGCAATAGTGTGTGTGTGTGGGTGGGTGGGAGTGTGTACTGGCATGTGCGTGCATGCATGTATGCATGTTTGTGTATGATTTAAGATAGGAAGAGCAGAGAGAGAGAGAGAGAGAGGTGTGTTGATTATACATCTTTATTTTTTTTATTAGCAGCATCACTGACAGGCAGATAAAACTGTTTTCAATCTCATTCTTGGCCAGAGAGAGGACTGAGAAAGGGAAGAGACAGACACTGAGACAGAGAGAGATGTACAGTGATGTCAAGAACTTCATGGACCAAATCTAAATTCAGCTTGTTGAAAGGAGAGAGAGGCATATATCTTAACTTGAAAAAAAAGATTTTAAGAACACAGGTACACACACACATTCTCTGTCTGTCTGTCTGTCTGTCTGTTTGTCTGTCTGTCTCTGTCAGTCTGTCTGTCTCTTTCTCTCTCTCACATACATGCACACATATGCATGCATGAACACACCACACACACACACACACACACACACACACACCTCATTCTCCCCCCCCCCCCCCTCCCCCCCCCCCCCCCCTCCCCCCCCCCCCCCCCCCCCCCCCCCCCCCCCCCCCCCCCCCCCGCCATTCCTGTATCGATTTTAATGTAGAAATTGGTCTTGGGCCAGTGGTGCAAAACACCATATTAACTGCTGAAATCTAAGATCAAATCCAGCTGACAAAAAAGCGTGAGACAGATGACACATATTGCATTTCACAGTCATGTGTGACTAAGACAGTGTCAGTTCAGTGTTCTATGTTTGTTTTTCATTACAGAAGGAAAGGGGGGGGGGGGGGGGGGGGGAGGACATGGAGGAGAAATTGGGGGGTGAGGTTGAGGGAGGAGGGACAGTGATCACAGCTGTGCAAGTGGTTAGGATGATGTCTTTAATCTGTTTCACACATCAGAAAGCAACAACAATGAAAGAATATAATCAAAAGTTGCCGTTTCAGGCTTGTCTGAAAATGTTAGCAGTTTTGACATCTCTCATCAGACAACCTGTAGAACGCTTTGGAAGTTTCATGGGAATATTTTGAACCATCTGAATCATCAGCAGTGGCCTGATGCAATATAGATCTTTCAGAAATAGAAATGATGTGCAGTCAGTGGTAATGTAACGTGAGGAAATGTGCCAAGTATACAACTTTCAATTCAGCATTTACACAGAGGATGTTTGTTTGTTTTCTTGATGCTTGATTGGGTGGTTTTGTATTCCTAGG
>CM065722.1:56258930-56326430 GCA_033310375.1 Conus canariensis | reverse complement strand
AGTCTCTTTGGAGCAGATATCTGAGTTGACGCCAGTTGCTGTCCTGGTCCCATGACTTTAAATCAAGATGTCTTGTGTGAACACAAAAACTTCTGAATATATATATATTTATTTATTCATTTATGTGTAGGGGTGCCTTTTTCAGTCTCAGGCTGGAAATCCAACCAATAAAAAATGAACCGATTTTCCAGTCCAAGGAAATTTTGTACTTCTCAGCTGCCCCTGGCTTTTCCAGCTCTGGTGGTGCCACTTTTCAGGCTCAGGCTGGAAATCTGGCCAATAAGAAGTCTGAAAATCACCTTAGAGAGGAGTCGTCAATAGTTTGCAAACTGGTTTAAGTATGATTGTTTTCAGGGCCTAGTTTTTTTGTTGTTTTTTTTTTTCCCCTCAGCTTTGCAGTATTCTTGTGTAAACAACAGAAAGCTGATTAACTTGTGCACAGCAAAACTCGATCCCTATTCAAGCCTGTCAGAACCTGATTTCTGTATCATCAGAACCATCTGTCCTTCAGCAGGTTCTGCTGTGTGCTCTGTAGTTTTGCAAGTAGGCAGGTAAGGCCTTGACAAGGTGAGAAAAGTCGTGAGTGAGACCAGATGATTCAGCACTCAAATGAAGCATGAAAAAGAAGGGGAAATGGTTCTGGGTTGATGAATGTAATGATCATGGAATCCAGAACAAATTTGGATCCAGATCAAGCACGTTGTTGTCTGGCTGATGTGAGTAAGCACAGACACACACACAGACACAGACACACACACACACACACCACACACACACCACACGCGCACATGCGCGCGCACGCACACGCGCCACGCACACACAGACACACACACACACAACACGACACACACACACACACACACACACACACATCCACAGGTGCAGTCAAATGAACATCGTCCCAGAAGGCTGAATGGGTTGCCTTCATGGTGGAATTTAAAAGGATCCCATACGCAGAAATCTCATCAAATCTCAAAAGTTCTAGCTAAGAAACGAAGAAGACGAGAGTGAGTAGTAGAGAAAATGGGTGGGCCCAGCAATATTTGACTGTTGAACATCACATTAGGAGTTAAGTAAGGATTGCTAAACCATTCGGGAATTACAGTAGTAGTGGTAGTGAGGAATAAATCTATAAGTAATAATCACAGTGGCAGTGTTATTGCAGTGCTATGCTGTGTAAGTAGTAATAGAACAAGAAAATAGTTAGGGTATTTTGATGATACTGTAACTCTAAAACGAGAACAACAGTATAGGTACAACGTAATAGCATCAACTAATATAATCTGTTGACTGCCGATATATATCACTTACATTATCTGTACTTACATTATCTGTTTTGGTATTGGCTTCTGCTTGCATTTGTATCTCATACATACTAATACTGTCACCAAAATGCTCCACCAGATGAAAGGTGGGAGTATTCCAAGAAGCCCCAGTTAGATAATTGACCGAGCTGTTCACATTGCACAAGGCCAGTGAGACCCAACACAGCCCAGTTGGGTCCTGTTGGTCACCAAGTACCCCCATCCCTCATGTCAGCCTTGGACAAGCTCTGATGCTTGGTGCAGTCTGAAACCAGCAGGGACCAAGTGGGCAGTCCTGACTGGTTGTAGGGCTGAGCCATGTCTGTTGACAGGTCCCTGAGGGCATCAGTGAACATTCATGATGAATTAGGATGGGGGGGGGGGGGGGGGGTTGATGGTCGCCACTCTTCAGTGGCACAAGCATTTCATTCACTCACTGAAGCCACATAAAGGGTAGAAGGGTGGAAGTACACTGATTTTTGTCTCTGATGTCTACATGGTGGCTTGTTTTTCATTGTCAGTGAACTGTTCTCACAGCAGAAATTCAGTTTTTGCTTTGGCATCAAAGGGTTAATAGCAATAGCATTGGAAGCATAGATACCATGGTGCTTAGTCTTAAATGTATTCATAGACAACAGCAAAACAAAGGGAAGTAGTAAACATAAGTATAGTCTTTCTGACATTTATTTAGTGGCTGATTCTGACTTACAGTGGCTGATTCTCAAAGCACAGGGATAAGCAAACAACAACAAAGTGTTTGCAGAAAAAAAATTCTACAATCAAAACAAGGTCATTGTGCACCAGACATCATGGCTGGAACTCATCAGCAGCCACCAGCCAAGAAAAGGAAGAATTCCCTAAGAACTGTGGAAACCATCGGGTCTGATCTGTACCTGTCACATGCTCCAAGGGCATGGTGATTGGGGGGGAGGGGGGGGGCAGTGGAGGGGAGGAGGGATTGGGAGAGATGTGATGGACAATGGGAGTTGAAGGACCGAGTGCATGGGAGGAGGAGGAAGCAGATGGTGGGAGGCTAGAATGGGAGGTAAGGCACGTAGATAGACCTTTGATGCCTCTGCATGTAGACCTACCCATGCGCAAGTGTTTCACAACTGGGTGTATGTGGGTATGTTCGAAGCTGAATTCACATCTGCTGAAGCACATTCTGTTGGCAAAAAATAAATGTGTTGATGCATGTTGTAAGGACATTGCTTCATACAAGTTGAATGCCTTTAGCCATGATTTTTTTTTTTCTTTTGCTGTGTCATCTTCCACTCCACTCCACTAGCATTGCCCCCACACTGTTCATTCTGGCCCTCCTTACACAGCCACACTCTGGTTTGTCCTGCTGCATCCCCAGGATTGCAATCCACAGGGAGCAGTCACTGTCAAGTCGTGATGAGAAAGTCCACCAAAGGAGACACTGCACACTGCTTAGTTACTTTGGAGTGTTCAGTGGTACCTGTTCTGATCCAACATATGCAGGACACTGACTACTTAACCACCTAGTGATGACATTCAGTGCTTAGTCATGGAGTTAGGGTGAGTGAGGGCTCCCCACTGTGGGCATCACCACATCCATGTAGCAACAGTCCCCATCAACTTGCTGATAACAAGGACATTAGCACAAACTCATGAAGAATATGAATTTGGAAAGGAAATCGAAACTGAGGTTACCATAAGGGCAGGGCAAGAAGGGTGACAGAATTTGAGACTTCATGCTAATCATTGAGAATGTGGGTGATGAAGAGGATGCCAGGGAGATCCACTGTGGTCTGAGACACCTTGACAGGGCTGTTCTCTGTGCATGCTTTCTTCATATATCCCAGAGTCAGCCAGGCTTGAGAGATCCAGACACCACACCTCCAGTGTTAGTCAGGAAATTTCTAGCAGCATTCTGAGACAGGCATCCATTAAGTGGATTAAACTCCCACCTGTATGGTTCCAGTGGTCTCAGTTGAGCCCATAGCAAACTCAGCCCTAGGTAGGGGGTGATAGGGGCAGAAAAATCCCACAAATAAATGGCTCTGATGGAAATCAAACCTACAACATAACCAGCTGGGAATTCGCAATGCTAATCTCTGCGCCATGGTGGCTGAACCTGAAGTTCCCAGGTAAAGGAGTAAGGTTGGTGATAGACATTGCTTTAGAGCGATTTTTCAATGGGTGACTGGACTTGGTTTCAGTTTTAGTTGTGGCATTTTTAAGTTGTACATAGCCCTTTTTTAATGTGGCCACAGAGGTGGGCTGGGCTGTGAACATCATGATTTCTTAGGCAGTAGCATCCATAAGGACAGCATGTGCATGCAGGAGAAACCTATATTCTGGACAGATATCTAGGTGATAGAGGGTGGGTAGGATACAAATTGTGAGGTGGAGCAGTAAAAGTATATTTCAGATGGAGGCAGAGGGGAGGGCGGGGGATTAGGGAGTTGTTGGCATGACAACCCGTGAAGATGTAGGAACATTAAAGGGTTGTATGTCTCCCTCTGGGGCCATCAGGATGCTGACAGATGATCCGTGCTGTGCCCTCTTGGCACTGCTGGCTGCTGGTGCCATGCATAATTAATTGGAACATTGCCTCTGGTGTGGTCTATGTGTGTTTGAATTCGTGCATAATTAATTGGAACATTGCCATTAGTGTGATCTTGGTGTATGTGAATTCAGAGGTCAGGAATGATATCAATGATTGCAGATTACAAAGAGGAATTAGGGATGAATGAAAAGTAGTTTTAGAAGGTTGCTTGCTGCTTGTTTCTTTTTTTTCTGTCTGCATGGGTATTGTATATACATGCAAGTGCATTAGTATTTCTCAAGAGTATGTTGGTTTATAAACGAAACCAATGAAGTTTGTTTGTTTGTTTTTGATGAATTTCTTTTCCTTTGCAGGAAAAAAATTCTGAAATTCTTTGATAACCTTTTTTTCAGCAGTCCCAAGCTGTCATCAGTGAGCAAAAAAACTACTGAGTACAATGTAAGTTTGTTTGGCTTTTGCTTTCTGTTGTCTTGTTTCTGCCTTGCATTCTCCATCCTCCTGCGTTTGTCCTGCTAAATCTGCTTTCCAATGCTGACCTACTGGTTACGTTGCTCTGATCTGACAACCTAAGCATTTTGTTGTAAATGCTGCATAGGCCCAGCTGTGCAATCTGCAAGGCTGTTTCCCCCTGAGGCATATATATATGTCTTTTTTCTCTTTAATCTCATGTTTAGTGCTTTGTCACTGTATCATTCCCCTACCTCTCATTCCAGTCCAGTCTCATCTTGTCACACCTCACCACAGGCAGTCCACCGACTGAATCAGGTTGTCCTGAGACAACCTATCAGAGGAGACACTGTGCTGCTGCTGAGTCACTCCTGTGGTTCTCATTGGTGCCTGTTCTTGTCCAGCATACACAGGACATCACTGACCAAGCTCACTTTTTTTCCCCATCTCAACCACTGTGCTACTCCAGTGGCACTACCCCCATGTCGCTCACTTAGGCCCCCCTGTCTACATCACACCCTGGCTTGTCCCTTTGCAGCTGTTCCTGGCAATCCACAGAGGGAATCAAATATCAAGTCATGAAGAGACAAACCACCAGAAGAGACACTGCACTGCTAAGTAGTCACTTCTGTGGTGTTCAGTGGTGCCTGTGCTGATCCACTAGATGCAGGACAGCACCACATAGCCACCCACTGACGAGAATGATTGTTTAGTTGTGGAATCAGCGTGAGAGTCTGAGGAGAGTGCTGCCATGTCCATTCAGCAACAGTCTCTATGAACTAGCCAGCACTGGCCAACTAAGCTCCCTGGTGATGACAGCAATTGCTCATTCATGGAGTTAACGCCAGTGAGTGTTCACCTTTGGAAGGCGCCTCCATGTCCATCTGGAGATGGTTTCCGTGAACAATACCAGCAACTTTTGACACAGTTCACCATTTGGAATCTGAGGCCACCACAACTCAGGTCCGACAGAAGCACCAATGTTGTTGTTGTTGTCATTGTTGTTGTTGTTTTGTTATTGCTGTTTTATAGTGGTAAATGAGGATGATGAAGATGATGCTATAGAGTTCCATTCTGTTCAGACACTTCATGACAGGGCTGTACTTCTCACTTCCTTTCATTAAATATCCTAAAAGCAAAAGTAGAATTATTGATCTGCCGAACGAAGGATCAAAGAAATGACAAAACAGACACAGTGTGTTTTGACCTACTGGGTCTTCATCAGGCAGGACAAACAACACTGTGAAAAGGAACTGAGGAAGGGAGAGGTTGGAGGGAAGAAGGTAAAGAGTAAAGTGATCTTTTCTTTTTTTTTGGTACAGGAAAAATGGAATATTTTCCTTTAACATTTTTTTTTCTCTGCCCACCAACCTCTTCCTTCTTCTCCTCAGTTCCATTCTGTAGTTTAAGCTTTTCACCCACATAGCTGTATTCATCAGATCAGAGAGATCAGTGACTTTTACTTGTCTTTTGTTTCCGGTGTGTTGAATGTTAGTCCTACCTGAATAAAACCCAGTGGATTGTTTCCAGTGTGTTGAATGTTAGTCCTACCTGAATAAAACCCAGTGGATTGTCTCCAGTGTGTTGAATGTTAGTCCTACCTGAATAAAACCCAGTGGATTGTTTCCAATGTGTTGAATGTTAGTCCTACCTGAATAAAACCCAGTGGATTGTTTCCAGTGTGTTGAATGGTAGTCCTACCTGAGTAAAACCAGTGGATTGTTTCCAGTGTGTTGAATGGTAGTCCTACCTGAGTAAAACCCAGTGGATTGTTTCCAGTGTGTTGAATGTTAGTCCTACCTGAATAAAACCCAGTGGATTGTCTCCAGTGTGTTGAATGTTAGTCCTACCTGAATAAAACCCAGTGGATTGTTTCCATGTGTTGAATGTTAGTCCTACCTGAATAAAACCCAGTGGATTGTTTCCAGTGTGTTGAATGGTAGTCCTACCTGAGTAAAACCAATGGATTGTTTCCAGTGTGTTGAATGGTAGTCCTACCTGAGTAAAACCCAGTGGATTGTTTCCAGTGTGTTGAATGTTAGTCCTACCTGAATAAAACCCAGTGGATTGTTTCCAGTGTGTTGAATGGTAGTCCTACCTGAATAAAACCCAATGGATTGTTTCCAGTGTGTTGAATGTTAGTCCTACCTGAATAAAACCCAGTGGATTGTTTCCAGTGTGTTGAATGGTAGTCCTACCTGAGTAAAACCCAATGGATTTAAACATGTTTGTTTTGTAATTCATTCCTTCATTTGGGGGCTCACTAACTATATTTTTGCTTTTATGTTTCAATTCCCGCCAAGAGTCGCCTCACTTTTAAACCAGAAAATATTCTGACGAAGTCAAGCCCAAGAGATACAGACACCTTACTTATTAGAAATATTTGAACTGTAAATTAAGTGGATTTGGGGGGGGGGGGGGGGAGGTTAGTGTTCCTATTTGAGCCTGTAGCTCCTCCATCACAACAGGGTAAGAGCCTTGTGCTAGTAGGACCGAAGTGTCACTTGAGTTTGCTTTGTCACGCATGGTTATTGTCATCGGCAGGGAGCTTTGTACTACTACTAATTAGTGCCCTGCTCATGTTGGATCAGAACGGTCATCACTGATGTGACTTGGAAGCCGTGTAGGATCCTATCTGGTGGGTTGCCTGATCGTGACCTTAAACTGATTGCTACTTGTAGACTGTTGGTGCTGGGGCTGCAGCAGGAGGAGTCTGGGTGTGGTCGTGTATGGGGGAGGCTGAATGAAAAGTGTGGGAGTGATGGCACTAGAGGCAGGGAACATGAGACTACAGAAAAAGGGGAGGAGACTGTGTCAGACAGGCCAGTGTTCAGAGGGAATATATACTGGGAGGCTTCTTACAAGTTACAGGAAGGTTTCAGTCAGCGAACCAGTTAAATTCATGTTGGATGTTAGAGAAACTTGTTCCCACTCTTCAGCTTTGGTCTGTGGATGATTCTATTGCCTCTGTCGAGGGGATCATGTTTTCAACCATATCTGTCCGTTGATTTGTCTGTCAGCGGGTTTATGCTAAAATGACTGAATCTGTTTTAACCAAACTTCATCAACACATAGAATGTGGCCCAGCATCAAAGCCAATGAATGTTGGTGCGGATCTGCCTGGATATGGATCAAATGGCGGATCCATGATTATTCAGCAAGATTATTTCAAAGATCACTCGGCAGAAGCTGTAAAACCAAATTGAACCAGTCATGGTTGAAAGGTGGAGAGATGGCTCAAGAACAAAGCCATTAAATTCCGGCTCAGATCCATGATGCAGATTGGAATTGAAGGGCAAGTATAGGATTGGTTCATTTTATGGATGACATGATGTATTTGATGCTGAACATGATCTCTATGCAGGTACTATCATGAATCGATAACGTACTATTATGAATTGATAAATTAAAATGATATATATTCAGGACTGTTTAAACTTGTATTTGTCATGACCTTTAATAAAAAAAGGAAAAAGTGCACAGGAATCAAGACCTTCAGTTTGTACCAGCTATCAGACTTTTAACTACTGTTCCACCCTGTCATGGCTGTCCACCATGCTGCTCTTAATTACCCATCCATCCTTTTCCCACCCTTCTCCATTGACCTTACATAGTGTTCCTGTATCAGGTGTGTGGGAAGTTTTGATGGGCCATTGGAGAAGGCACCATTTGGGGGAAGTTGCCACCATTGTGGATCTGCCTGGGTTTGCCTCTCAAAAGTAAGGATACAAATTTTTGGAGCTTTGTATCAAGTGCACCAGTAAATGACAGTGATGGGTGACTATCCGTTCAACGTGATTGAAAGCTATGTAGCGGCCCAAGGATTGCTCAATCAATAATGATAGCTCAGAAATCTATGGAGACTATATGAATACATATGCGCTGGCTTTGAACTAGAGTGGCAGCGTGTTGGAAGACCTGTTGGCTTAGTATTTATGGATGGATTCCGCATTTACCAGAATGGCGTAAGTGACCATAGTGGTCAATTATAAAGATGATGACACAGAATCAGACACTTTCACACCAAATTTATGACATGGGTTCAGATGTGAAATGTTTTCGGGGTAATTAAAAGAAAGTAACTGACTTTAGAAAAGTAACAGGTTTCAAATTTTAATTTTACAGTTTTGGATATAAAATTTGTAGTTATGGAAATGCGACACCAAAAAAAGTTGGTTATTGGAAGGCAAACTTTGATGTGATGCCCAAAAAGTTGGTTGTTGGAAGATGAACTTAACCTTTAAGCCAAAGTATCTGGCTTCCACACTCAGCTGAGCTATACACAGTCAACAGTAAATAAATTGTGATGATGACTTGTCTACTGTTTGTGTGTGCAGCTACCTCCCCATGTTAGCAAGTCCAAGAACACCAAGTTCCACAAACTGTTCAAGAATGTTCCTATGGAGGAGTACCCCATTGACAGTGAGTGTGTGTTTGTGCGTCTGAGGGGGAGGGGGGAAGAGAGACACTGGGGGATGGGGATGGAAGGGAGACAGAGAGGAAGAACAAGGACACTTTCAAACTGTAAGGAAACTTGTTTAAGGGATGAGCACCAGACCTGGTAACACTGTTACGAATTCCAGTGGGTGTTACTGTGCACTGGCTCTATGTGGAGTTACGCTAGGCCCTATCCATAGTGATCCCTGACCCTCCCCTTCCTCCTCTCCACATGTATTATTTTCTTCCATTATGGGATGATGTTTTACGTCAGCTTGCAGCTGCATTGTAGCAGAGCTTTCAGTCAAGAGCACCTGCGAAGGCTTCTTTACAGCATCATCACACTTTGGTTTGATTTCTGCTGGAGATGCTGGTCATCCTCTGAGCACCTGCTGTCAGGCTCCCCCTACAGTCTCTTTGTCCTTGGAAAAGGGATTGTCCATGGGTGAGAAAAGTGCCAGCTTGTGTCTGATTTCTGTTGATCTGACTGGCCATGGATTGTGCTGTAACTTCACAGACATTTTAAACATATACACATTCATTGGCATACTAAGCATACAAAAAAGGCATGCCTTCTTCCCTCCCATCATACCAGTACTCCCATTCCTGGCAACAACTTTTTCAGCTTTGCTTAAAACCTGTTGCCGTGCTCCTTTTGCCCAGTAAGTTTTTTGGCAAGTGCACGTTCATTTGGAAGCTTTGTGGATATCTCAAACTGAAAAAAGAAGAGAAAAAAAAAAATTATGAACCCCCTCCCTTTTCCCTTTCCTCTTCACCTCACTTCCATTCCTCACCCCCCCCCACCCCCCCACCCCCCCCCCCCCCCCCCCACCACCCCCTTCTCCTCCTGGCCGAAGTAGTGTGCTCCTGATGATGAATGTGAGGTGTAACAGTGGGAGTGTAGAGCATGTGGATTCTTTGAGAGAACTTTATTTCTGCAGGGGTGTGTGTTTTTTCTTCAGGCTATTTCTGTTCCAGCAGAACCGTTTGGCATCATGTACTATACCAAGTCAAATGTATGCAGGCTGTAATCAGTTTTTTCACTCTCTATGGAAGAACTTTTGCGGCTAACTCAGTTCTATGATGCCCATATAACGCTTCACACTTCTGGTGTACAGTGCACGGCCAGATCTATTTCCTTGCGTTTTGTGGCCAAAGGCTGAGCAAGGCGATCCTTTCAGGCTTTTGCTCTCTCTCGCCTGTCCACATTGTTGTTCCTTTCTTCTGTTTGGTGGTTCACACTTAGCCCTCCACAGCAGTAATAGTCAGATAGATTGGGTGTACTAGCCCTCAGTTTGACTCAGTTCTTTAGTGTCTTATTTCTATTTCATACCCTGTTTTCCCCCCTTGTCTTACCAGCTCAATGCCTATACCAAGGGCTGAAGGCTTCAGGGGTGTTATATTCATCATGGATGACACAGCTGTTGTCGCTTCCAGGTTTCCCTCTTCGGTCCATTACAGATGATGCCCTCCGCTTCTTTTCAAATCCTTAGTAGTTTAACATGATGCCAGAATGGGGAGTTTTTGAATGTAGCCATCTGTTCGACCATGTCCTATTCTAATTCCCACCCATTCCTTCCTGGTTCTGACCCACATGATCCTCGAGGGGTTCTTTCTGTGGGCAATGGAAGGGAAGGAAATGGAAGCAGCAGTAGGCTGTCAACTGGGAGTGGGTGAAGTGGATGTCTTTATTTTAGGTACCCAAGGAGTTATCAAACTTCCTGTAAATTCAGATTCTTGCGGTGGTTTGTGTTTTTCAGAGTATTCTTGTACATTTAAAGTTAATGTGTGTGTGTGTCACTGTGTGTGAGTGTGTGTGTGTGTGTGTGTGTGTGTGTGTGTGTGTGTCACTGTGTGTGTGTGTGCATGTGTGTGTGTGTGTGTGTGTGTGTGTTGCCATGATAGTTTGCGATTGTCAGTGCAATTCCATCAATACTAATATGAATTGTTATGATGGTTTGCCTTTGTCAGTCTATTCCTGTACCTTCAACAAATATATCTAATATAACATTCTTCTGCTGGTATGGTCTTTGTCAGTGTGTTCCAGCATGTGAAGATGATGTATTAATGTCAAAAGTTCCGTCTGTGTGTTTGTCAGTGTATTCTTGTTGCTATGAAGATAATGTATTAATTACAAAAGTCCTATCTGTGTGAGTGGTAGAGTTTATTCCTGTTGCTATGAAAAAGCTGAATTAATGTCACAGATCCTGTTTATTTGTCAGCGTATTCCTGTTACTCTGAAGATGATGTATTAATGACAATGGTCCTGTCTATTTGTCAGCGTATTCCTGTTACTATGAAGATGATGTATTAATGACAATGGTCCTGTCTATTTGTCAGCGTATTCCTGTTACTATGAAGAGGATGTATTAATGACAATGGTCCTGTCTATTTGTCAGCGTATTCCTGTTACTATGAAGAGGATGTATTAATGACAATGGTCCTGTCTATTTGTCAGCGTATTCCTGTAACTATGAAGAGGATGTATTAATGATAAAGATCCTGTCTATTTGTCAGCGTATTCCTGTCACTATGAAGATGATGTATTAATGATAACGGACCTGTCTATTTGTCAGCGTATTCCTGTCACTATGAAGATGATGTATTAATGATAAAGATCCTGTCTATTTATCAGAGTATTCCTGTTACTATGAAGAGGATGTATTAATGACAACGGACCTGTCTATTTGTCAGCGTATTCCTGTCACTATGAAGATGATGTATTAATGATAAAGATCCTGTCTATTTGTCAGCGTATTCTTGTTACTATGAAGATGATGTATTAATGGTAAAGATCCTGTCTATTTGTCAGTGTATTCCTGTCACTATGAAGATGACGTATTAATGGTAAAGATCCTGTCTATTTGTCAGTGTATTCCTGTCACTGTGAAGATGATGTATTAATGATAAAGATCCTGTCTATTTGTCAGTGTATTCCTGTCACTATGAAGATGATGTATTAATGGTAAAGATCCTGTCTATTTGTCAGTGTATTCCTGTCACTATGAAGATGATGTATTAATGGTAAAGATCCTGTCTATTTGTCAGTGTATTCCTGTCACTATGAAGATGATGTATTAATGGTAAAGATCCTGTCTATTTGTCAGTGTATTCCTGTCACTATGAAGATAATGTATTAATGGTAAAGATCCTGTCTATTTGTCAGTGTATTCCTGTCACTGTGAAGATGATGTATTAATGATAAAGATCCTGTCTATTTGTCAGTGTATTCCTGTCACTATGAAGATGATGTATTAATGGTAAAGATCCTGTCTATTTGTCAGTGTATTCCTGTCACTATGAAGATGATGTATTAATGGTAAAGATCCTGTCTATTTGTCAGTGTATTCCTGTCACTATGAAGATGATGTATTAATGATAAAGATCCTGTCTATTTGTCAGTGTATTCCTGTCACTATGAAGATGATGTATTAATGGTAAAGATCCTGTCTATTTGTCAGTGTATTCCTGTCACTATGAAGATGATGTATTAATGGTAAAGATCCTGTCTATTTGTCAGTGTATTCCTGTCACTATGAAGATGATGTATTAATGATAAAGATCCTGTCTATTTGTCAGTGTATTCCTGTCACTATGAAGATGATGTATTAATGGTAAAGATCCTGTCTGTTTGTCAGTGTATTCCTGTCACTATGAAGATGATGTATTAATGGTAAAGATCCTGTCTATTTGTCAGTGTATTCCTGTCACTATGAAGATGATGTATTAATGATAAAGATCCTGTCTATTTGTCAGTGTATTCCTGTCACTATGAAGATGATGTATTAATGGTAAAGATCCTGTCTATTTGTCAGTGTATTCCTGTCACTATGAAGATGATGTATTAATGATAAAGATCCTGTCTATTTGTCAGTGTATTCCTGTCACTATGAAGATGATGTATTAATGGTAAAGATCATGTCTGTTTGTCAGCATATTCCTGTCACTGTGAAGATGATGTATTAATGATAAAGATCTGTCTGTTTGTCAAGTATTCCTGTTACTATGAAGATGATGTATTAATGATAAAGGACTGTCTATTTGTCAGTGTATTCCTGTCACTATGAAGATGATGTATTAATGAAAAGATCCTGTCTTTTGTCAGCGTATTCCTGTTACTATGAAGATGATGTATTAATGATAAAGATCCTGTCTTTTGTCAGCATATTCCTGTTACTATGAAGATGATGTATTAATGATAAAGATCCTGTCTATTTGTCAGCATATTCCTGTTACTATGAAGATGATGTATTAATGATAAAGATCCTGTCTATTTGTCAGTGTATTCCTGTTACTATGAAGATGATGTATTAATGACAACGGAGCTGTCTATTTGTCAGTGTATTCCTGTCACTATGAAGATGATGTATTAATGACAATGGTCCTGTTACTATGAAGAAGGTCATGTGCCTATTTGTCCGCGTATTCCTGTCACTATGAAGATGATGTATGAAGGTCATGGGTCCTGTCTGTCTGTCAGCATATTCCTGTGCCTTCAAAGGGGACATACTGCTGCAGGGCCTGATGTATGTGTCTCAGAACTGGATCTGTTTCTACTCCAAGATCAGGGCGCGGGGCAGACTGGTAAACCAGGCATTACATTTGGAAGTTTTTTCTCTCATTTGCATTTATAGATGAAATATTTGGCTAGAAGTAAAATGAAGTCAAAGGGTTCATCACTTCTAAAATTATTTGAATGTCCAAATAATGCCAATTCAACAGACAAATATAAAGAATCCGCATGCTGACATTTTCCTTTTATTGTTGCTTGAAGTTGTTGCCAAAAATGTGCTGCATGTTCACACAACCAAAATAGATGCTCAATGTTTTCTCTTTCTGTATTACAAAATGTACAGTGATCATTCGGTTCAATTCTCATTTTTGTTTTGTCATCACTTTTGATATCCTTCCCGTGTCCCTTGTCAGTGTAGTGTTCCACCTTTGTGTTGTAGCTGGAAATCCCTCTGGAGAAGGTGATCAGCATCACCAGGGAAAAGCTGGCGCTCATCATCCCCAACGCTATTGGCATCCAGGTGGCCGACCAGAAGGTGGGTGAGGTCAGGGTGCGATGATAATGTTTGGTTCTGTAAAGGAATTCGTCATTGCAATAACAGAATTCCTATGGAGAAGCTGAAGTACCTGTTTCAAGGCCTAAGTAGTTTGTAACAAGATGAAAGCATATAAACGTACTCCCAGTTTATCCTGAATACACGTGAGATATTCCATAAAGAGGAAAAACTGTCTTGGGCGGTGTAACCGTTAGTAATGGCTATTCTGGTAAACATCGGCCATCGTCTGTGACCTATAATGAATATACTTAACAAATTTTCAGAAAGATCAGCCAAATGCTTTCTGAGATTTTCCATAAAGAAGAAAACCATTATGGGCCGTTAGTAACGGCTATAACAGTAAACTTAAACATCGGGCATCATCCTTGACCCATAATAAACATACCTACAAATTGTCAGAAATATCGGCCACGTACTTTCGGTGAGAGTATTACCATAAAGTGAAGAATAAAATCCAATAAATGTCTGTTTTAATCCAAGCCGTTAGTAAAATCGGCGTCGTGTAAACGGATAACTACACTTAAACATCGGGCATCATCCGTAACCCAGAGTGAACATACCTGCTAATGTTCACAAAGATCAGCCAAGTACTTTCTGAGATATTCCATAAAGAAAAAAAACAACGTTACAGGCCGTTGCAGCCGTTAGTAACGGCTATAACGGTAAACTAAAACATCAGGCATCATCCGTGACCCATAATGAACATACCTACAAATTTTCAGAAAGATCGGCCAAGTGCTTTCTGAGATATTCTATAAAGAAGAAAAACTGTTACAGGCCATTACAGCCGTTAGTAACGGATATAACGGGGTAAACTAAAACATCGGGCATCATCCGTGACCCATAATGAACATACCGGCTAATTTTCACAAAGATCGGCAAGTACTTTCTGAGATATTCCATAAAGAAGAAAAACCATTACAGATGTTAGTAACGGCTGTAACGGTAAACTAAAGCATCGGGCATCATCCTTGACCCATAATGAACATACCTAGAAATTTTCAGAATGATCGGCCAAGTACTTTGATACATTGTATAAAGAAGAAAAAGCGTTACAGGCTGTTACAGCCGTTAGTAACAGCTATAAGGGTAAACTAAAACATCAGGCATCATCCGTGACCCATAATGAACATACCTGCTAATTTTCACAAAGATCGGCCAAGTACTTTCTGAGATATTCCATGGAGAAGAAAAAGCGTTACAGGCTGTTACAGCCGTTAGTAATGGCTGTAACGGTAAACTAAAACATCGGGCATCATCGTTGACCCATAATGAATATACCTACAAATTTTCAGAAAGATCGGCCCAGTAGTTTTGTCTGGAGTGAGTGGAACACATTTTGACCACGGACACACACACACACACACACACACACACACACACACACAGCATTTCTTCGTTCCCATTCTAAAGTACTCCCTGTTCTTTAAGAACTGGGAGTACAAAAACTGCCCAGGGTTTGTAAAAGTTTTTGAATTTGATGTAGTTCCACCCCACCTCTTCTCTCCCCCTCCCCTCCCCCCAAAGACAAAAAAAAAGAGAAAAATGGTTCAGTACTTTCATAGGAACTTTGCCCCTACCAATACTGGATCATGATGAGTGAGTTCTGCTTTCATTGGAACTTGGCCCCTACCAATACTGGATCATAATGAGCGAGTTCTGCTTTCATTGGACCTTGGCCCCTACCAATACTGGATCATAATGAGCGATTCTGCTTTCATTGGACCTTGGCCCCTACCAATACTGGATCATGATGAGTGAGTTCTGCTTTCATTGGAACTTGGCCCCTACCAATACTGGATCATGATGAGTGAGTTCTGCTTTCATTGGAACTTGGCCCCTACCAATACTGGATCATGATGAGTGAGTTCTGCTTTCATTGGAACTTGGCCCCTACCAATACTGGATCATGATGAGTGAGTTCTGCTTTCATTGGAACTTGGCCCCTACCAATACTGGATCATGATGAGTGAGTTCTGCTTTCATTAGAACTTGGCCCCTACCAATACTGGATCATGATGAGTGAATTTTACTTTCATCGGAAATCGGCCCATGCCAGTCCTAGTGTTATGAAGAGTGGCTTCTGCTTTCATTGGAAATTAGCTCCTGACAATACTAAAATCATGGTGAGTGTATTTTCGTTCAGTTGAAAATTGGCCCCCAGTATCTTGATGTACCTATTGAAGTGGATATCCCCAACGCTGAAATCAAGGCAAGATTATATGCAAATTCTCTCTTTTTCAGTGTGACTTTTAAGCATTATTTGATATTCTGAGTTTGGAAAAGGTTTAATTTTGTCCTGAAAGTTTGAGAAACGTTTGTAATGTTAGTGCCCTGTATGAAGTACAACCTGGGTCATATGTTTGCGATGGTATTGCCTAATATGAAACGTTTGTAATGTTAGTGCCCTGTATGAAGTACAACCTGGGTCAGATGTTTGCGATGATATTGCCTAATATGAAATGTCAGCTGTCACAGTGGCGAGATTCAGTTGTGATTTTGTTGTTTGAGCGGTTTGAAAGTAAAATGTCAGCTATCATTATAGGTGTGTATTATGTTTGTTGTTGACTTTTTACATTATTTTTTTTTACTTGTGGGTGAAAACAAAATTCAAGAGAAATGGCAGGTACCATCTGCGTTGCTTAGTTCTGTCTGCCACAAAAGTGGTACTAGTTTAGCAATGATGTGAATTGGTGTTCATTTTTTGGATATCCTGTAGTGTGTGCAGGTGTGTGTTTGGGGTGGGGGTCGGGGGACAGGACTTCCTTTTTGGGGGGGCATACTGACAGCCCCAAGAATGCCTTGTGTGGTGGCTGGGCTGGCCTGTCATGACACTGATCTGATGTGGCTTGCAGTATGTGTTTGGCTCCTTCATCTCTAGAGACAACACCTACAAGCTTTTGGTGACCTTGTGGAAACACTCTCAGGACTCGGTAAGTACAGGGGCAGAGTTAAGTTGCGTTGTAATAGATCTTAAAGACTGAGTTCGCAGGGTCTAGCAATTCTGAGGGCTTTGTTTGGTGCAAACGTCATAAACCAGAGAGTATGCTTTATTACAGGAACATCTTTTTGTGCAAGGAGATGGCATACTCACTCTTGTGTCGGTATTCTGTTTTCAAATGGTACACTTAAAACCAGTCAGTTTAGTTTTGATCATATTTAGTTGGTCAGAAAGTAAGGGGTTTGGATTTTTTTTTTTCAGATTTACTATAGTATCTTTAGAGTACCAGATGTTCCCTTTTTCTCAAATTCTGAAAAGGGTAAGGCATTATGAAGTGTGATGTATATGGCAAAATCAGTTGAGGCAGCCAGCTGTGTAATTAGCCTGGACACACATCATCTCTGGTCCTGTTCAGGGTCTGTATCTATGTTAGCCTGGACACACATCATCACTGGTCCTGTTCAGGGTCTGTATCTACAGAGCTCAAGGCAGTGTGAGCATTAGTCCAGCTAAAAGACTTCAGCAAGTTCCTGTCCTGTATACTGAAGTGTGGCCTTGTTTTACATGGTCTCAAATATCATTTGTAGGTTAACCTCCATGTGCATATTGCGTTTCTGCACCAAGGGAAATGAATGTGCCTTTGGTTTGATAATGCTTGATTGATGTGGGCCCCCAAAGGGTCCAGGGCCAGAATCAAAGTCATGTGAGGAGGGAGACCAGCAGATGAGTGCCTGTCAACATGATTACATGCACTCTTACATACTTAGAGAATGACTGTATTGTAGAGAAATTGTATTAGATGCACCCACTGAAATGCATAAGACATGGGACTGAACAGTTCAAACATCAGATAATAAATATAATGAATAGTTGAGGATTGTGTGCATCATATTGCACATTTACATGAGCATACGTTTAAGCCGTTCTATATAGGCACATGAATGCACATAGATACATATGCACACATGCACGCACACACGCACACACACGCATGTACATGCATGCATACATGCATGCACATATACATGCACACTCATACACATACATGCACACGTGTGCGCGCACGCATGCACATAGTACACACTCACACACGCATATACATTACTTTCTAACACAATTCAGAGGTTTGTGTTCTGTCATGAAACATCGTATAGAATTCTTTACTTTCTCCATGTGATATGTGTTGATTTGACCGTCATAGTTTACACATTGTGCTGAACACATTTGTTTCTGTTCTGCTCTGTCCTTTCTCAGACTGACTCCACCAATACTAAAGAAAATGAACTGTCCGGCTATGATGAGTTTGTAAGTGTTGAAGGCTACCATCTTTTTTTTTGCCTGCTGCATCGCCCAAGTATGCCTTTTCCCCCTCCTCCTTCCCGTCCTAGGAGGCAGGATGGAGCCCCTGTATCTAGCAGTTTTGTTTTGTTTGTTTTTGCACTTGTGGTGACCCTCGGCTCTTGCATGAAACGTCCTGTATGTAATGAAAACAGCATGCCCCATGCAAAATGGGTGGTGAATCGTTAAACGGGAGGTTTGTTTCAGGAGTTTGTGGGTGAGTGTATATGTGGGGGGTTATGCGGTTGTAGGTGTGTGTGTGTAAATATGTGTGTGTGTGTGTGTTATGTATGTGTGTGCATGTTTGCATGTGTGTTTAGAGATGAATGTGTGTAGATATATAAGTGTTTGTGTGTGTGGATGGATGTATGTGTTTAGATTTCTAAAAGTGTGTGTGTATGTGTTTTAGATGCTTGTCTGTGTACTTATAGGTGGAGGTATTTGTTGTAGATGTGTAAGTATGAAAGTGTGTGTGTGTGTGTGTGTGTGTGTGTGTGTGTGTGTGTGTGTGTGTGTTTGCATGTGTGTTTGGAGATGAATGTGTGTAGATATATAAGTGTGTGTGTGTGTGTGTGTGTGGATGGATGTATGTGTTTAGATTTCTAAAAGTGTGTGTGTATGTGTTTTAGATGCTTGTCTGTGTACTTATAGGTGGAGGTATTTGTTGTAGATGTGTAAGTATGAAAGTGTGTGTGTGTGTGTGTGTGTGTGTGTGTGTGTGTGTGTGTGTGTGTGTGTGTGTGTGTGCATGTGTGTTTGGAGATGAATGTGTGTAGATATATAAGAGTGTGTGTGTGTGTGGATGTATGTGTTTAGATTTCTAAAAGTGTGTGTGTATGTGTTTTAGATGCTTGTCTGTGTACTTATAGGTGGAGGTATTTGTTGTAGACGTGTAAGTATGAAAGTGTGTGTGTGTGTGTGTGCAGACCAATATATGTTTATTGTTGTATCTGTGTGTGTGTGTGTGTGTGTATGTGTGTGTAAATGTATGTATGTATGTGTGATTGTATGTGAGTGTAGACATGTGTGTATTGATGTGTACTTGAATTTTTTTTAATGTATATATGTTTTTTGAAATGTATCTCTGTCAGCATTTTTTTTTTATTACTAGGTTTGGACTAGTGCTTGAAAAATCTGGCTAGTGAAAGCAAATTTTTTAGTAGTTAGCCCAAATTTTTTTCTGGCCAAACAGTTAAATAAAAAACTAGCTACACAATCAGAATAGATGTTTTATAGATCTGAATTGCTCCACGCCAAGGCTCAGCATTAAGCTGCATGTATTATGCTTGTTTTCATGAACCCACCTTTTGCAAGTGAATGCTATTTTGACTTGCCAGATGTTTTTTTCTTCTTGCAATGGCAAGTGAAATGCTTGTCAGTTTCAGAGCTAGCATGTATATGTTTGTACAGGTATGTATGTGCGTGTAGGTTATGTGTTCTTAGAGTTTTGAATCTATGGGTTTGTATGTTTTTCTTTTGCAGACGTCGGTGTGTATGTGTGTGTGTGTGTGTGTTTATGGATATGTCTTTGGATGCATTTGTTTGTAGATGTATGTGTCTGTGTGTTTGTAGATCTGTATATTTGCAGACAAGTATATATTTGTGTGAATGGATGGATGTATAGAAGAAGTATATGTGTGCATGTAAGATGTGTATGTCTGTGAAAATTTGTAGGTGTTTGTAGACATAATGTTTGTATATGTTTGTAGATGTGGATACATATCTGTATGCGTATTGTTTGTAGACCAATGTGCATATATATATATATATATATATATAGAAAATATAAAAACAGATAACCTCTCAAGACACAAGTGCTGAGGGCCAGTTCTTGGAATGAATCCGCAAGGGACTAAATTACAATAAACTAATAAATTCCAAGGATAAGTACCGAGCACCATTCCAGCAACTTACAGAGCAGCTAGGTGTTGCAATGACTGCAAGAAATATTCAATTATAAACAAAGCTTGCTCTTATGTCTTAGATTGAAGAAATAGGGGGAGATAAGCATTCATATCTGCAGTGGTAGATCATTCTGCCAACTAACAGTATGTGCTTGAGTGGGTGAATGGGGAAAAATAAAATAAATGCTTCTCAAAATGAGCCTTTAGCAAGCTTATAGTCTCCAAGTGGGAGACGATCTCCAATGGGGAGAAAACCCACTAACATATAACTCCTGGTCAGATACCGATATTTCGAAACCTGATTGTTTCTCCTCAGTGACCGCGGAAAGTGGTAATTTGACTCCTCTGCCTTTTCGGTTTTCCCCATTCACCCACTCAAGCACATACTGTTAGTTGGCAGAATGATCTACCACTGCAGATATGAATGCTTATCTCCCCCTATTTCTTCAATCTAAGACATAAGAGCAAGCTTTGTTTATAATTGAATATTTCTTGCAGTCATTGCAACACCTAGCTGCGCTGTAAGTTGCTGGAATGGTGCTCGGTACTTATCCTTGGAATTTATTAGTTTATTGTAATTTAGTCCCTTGCGGATTCATTCCAAGAACTGGCCCTCAGCACTTGTGTCTTGAGAGGTTATCTGTTTTTATATTTTCTACTTTTCGCAAGAAAATGTAGCTTGTTTTGCTCTTTCATGATTTTCTTTTGCTTCTTAGGTGGCACCTTTGGTTGGTTTTTTGAAAACTCAACAAACATACTACGGTATTGCACACCAGCCTTTTCTGGGATAGCATTCTTCTTAAAACCGAAAAGGCAGAGGAGTCAAATTACCACTTTCCGCGGTCACTGAGGAGAAACAATCAGGTTTCGAAATATCGGTATCTGACCAGGAGTTATATGTTAGTGGGTTTTCTCCCCATTGGAGATCGTCTCCCACTTGGAGACTATAAGCTTGTGAAGGCTCATTTTGAGAAGCATTTATTTTATTTTTCCCCATTCACCCACTCAAGCACATACTGTTAGTTGGCAGAATGATCTACCACTGCAGATATGAATGCTTATCTCCCCCTATTTCTTCAATCTAAGACATAAGAGCAAGCTTTGTTTATAATTGAATATATATATATATATATATATATGTGTGTGTGTGTGTTAATATATATGCCTATATGTATTTGTTTATGTGTTTGTAGGTATTTGTGTTTGTTCATGGATGTGCATATGTGTTTGTTAATTCATGTATGTGTTTGCAGGCATGTGTATGTGTGTATTTATAGGTGTATGATGTTTGTATAAGACATTATGTATTTGTCTATCTTTAAACATACACAAATGTTTGTGGATGTATATATGTATGAGTAGAGGTTCATTAAACCTAATGTAAGTAACTATGTGTTTCATACACATGTATATACATGTATTTATGTGTGTATAGATATATGTTTATGTTTGTAGATGAACAGATTTGTAGTCCTAGAGTGTGAGTCTCTTTATTACCAGGTGTGGATGTTTATAGTCTTTAGCTGTGTGTATTCGTTTGTGTTTGCCTGTGTCTGTTTATTGCCGGTGTATGTGTTAGTTGGTATGTGTATAGAAAAGTGAGTTGTGGTTACCTGCATGTTGTTACTGGGATGTGTGTGTGTGTATGTGTGTGTGTGTGTGTGTGTGTGTGTGTGTGTGAGAAAAGGCATGGTGCATGTTATATGGTTTGTTTACAGTGCTGATTTGTCCATGTTTGTGACGTAGTGGGGTGAGGGGGGTGTGATTTGACAGCTGACAGTCAGCTGATGGCATTGTACTGGAGTAAAGCCTGAGCCAGGCTTAGTTGACATGGCTGTAGTTGGTTTGGTCGTAGTTAGTTCGCAGTCTGGAACGCAATCTGTCAACACTAAACGCTATCCCCCTCTGACAATGCATGATTTTTTTTTTCTTTGTCATTGTATGCGTATCGTTGAGAAATGTGCTCATGTGTATTTTACAGCGTTTAATGTGTGCATATATTTTGAGAAAGTGTGCCAGAAATGGAATAGATAGTCAGCTGTTTGTGCATGATTCCATTTTTTTTTTTATATATTGTAGGTTCTTGGATAGTTGTGTAGTGGACTGGGTTGACCAGTTGCACCGTGGAGGGGTTTGTGCTGTGGACTCTGTCCCACTGACATTTGTCCTGCAGGATGCAGGCCATGTTTGCATTCCCTGATATTGCAACTACAGAGGATTTCAGGCTTCAGTCATTGAAGGCTTTGTCATGAACAGTGCACATACTCTCCACACCCATTGCCTGTCTGTCTGCGTGTCGGTCTACCTGTCTGCCTGTCTCCCTTCCTCCTCCTTCTTCCTGCTCGTCTCTCTCTTTCACTCTTATCTGTCTGTGCCTCTCTTTCTCTCTTATCTGTCTGTGCCTCTCTTTCTCTCTCTCAAAATGTCGTAAATGTTAGCTGTTACCCTCATATCTGCTCTTGAAGAGAAACAAAAAATGTTGGAAAAAATATGGTTGCAGTACTCCATTTCCTGATCAGCGGGATGATAGCTGTTTGGTGGGGAGGAGGGGAATTCCCCAGCCCCCTTTTTCTTCACATTCTGGCATTGACTCCAGCCTCAGCCAGCTGCCTGAGAACTGCCTTCACACATCCAAACCAGCCTTAGTAGGCCATTAGATCATCACATGCACTGTGGGATTTTCCATCATCTACTACGTCAGACTCGCCACACAGTCAGTGGATGAGAGTTTCCTACAAAAGTCTGGCACAACTGATGAAATGCTGGTGCTAATTTAGATGCAAGACAGCTCCAGTTCAGTTCAGTTCATGTTGTTTACAGCACAGCCGACCACTAGGGTCCCTGCTCGAGTAAAAGCCTGTAGAAAGACAAATACTAGGGAAAGTTTCTGTGTAAGAAATGCGAATGCTAAAGGGTTAAACATAGGTAAGGTAAAATCACTGTGTTGTGATAGGGGTGGGGATGGAGGGTCATGGACCTGAGTGATGATTTATGACACCCTGTCCTCCTCCCTCTGTCCACCCATTCACCCTGCTTTGCCATGGGCACACTGCCCCTTCCCTCTCCCTTTCTCCCTCCCCATCATGATCCCTTGTCATGTGCCCCTCCTTTGTGTCTGTTTTACACCCTGGGTATTTTCCTGCCCCATATTGTGCCACAGTTGAATACCCTAAGCATGCCCCTCAGCTCACTATGAAAATTGTTTGCCTTTTGGGTGGTGGTGTTGGTCAGGTATGCTGTGTGTGCCCTTTATGGGTACTGACTTTAATGGATGCATGTTTGCACTCACAGATATGAATGTGCCTGCATACATGCTTACCGCATACACACGCACACACACACACACGCACGCACGCACGCATGCACACACTCTCTTGTAAACACATGCGTATGTGGACGAACTCATTCATGCATGTATATTTGTTTATCCAGACATGCATCTCCACACCATGCTTGTGCACTCATAGTCTGTTTCACTTGAAAGTAAAAAGATATAGATGCCAATCAAGTACATTAACCTTTTATGTACTGTTCCGCCCATCTGCCATATTGTACTTAACCAGTGATTTGCCTGATTCCATCCGTCTCCATTAGCCCTACATGTCATTTCCATCTGGGGTAATGGGGAAGCTTTGAGCGTTAAGACATTCCTTTCCCTTTTGAAGACGGTGTTTGATAAAGAGGTGATTCACGGTGTTTGATAAAGAGGTGATTCACCTCTTTATAAGAATTTCTTTTAACTCGTGTCAAGTGGGACAATGAGGGACAATGATAGGTGGCTGTCCAACACAATTGTGGACAGTTTGGTAGCCTTGGCACTGCTGCATTATTGATAACCACAGTTGAGAAAGCCACCTGAACTGTATTGGTATGCTTCCACTGGCTTCAGGCTTCAGCGGTAGAATGTAAGGGAACCATTCAGCTTCATGATAATGGATCGGATACTGTGTTTACCTTGAAAGGTATAATTGATCACATGGGTCAATAACGAATGACCAAATATAATTGATCACATGGGTCAATAATGAATGACCAACTCAAAAACAGTGACATTCACAGCAGCTACTTTCACAACTGTGAGGTTTATGTACCAAACTTTATATGTTTAGTTGCATTGTTTTGTTTTGGGTGATTTAAGAAGAAAAAAGTAACCACCTTCAAAATTTCGTTCGACACTTTTGGAAATCTAAAACTGGTAGCGCAAAAAAAAAAGAAAAAAAGATTTAGTTGTTCAAAGGTTATAACGTGGATGAATGTGGGAGGAACCGGTCCAAATGGGAAAGAAAAAGGAAAATACTAACACTTGTATTCTGTTGTAATTCTTAATCTCTGTAGCTTTGTATGTTTTTTTTTGTGTGTGTGTGTTTTCTTCAGTATCTTCCTTACCTTAGCTTTGTGAAGCAAGTAGGAGAATGAGAGACAGTAGTCTGCTTGCTTCACTGCACATGTGGCATATGTGTGCCTGTGTTGAAAGTGTACAGTATACAGAAAGGTGGCACTTTAAATACATAGATACTCACACCAGCTCTGGTGCTGCTGGGTTTAGCATTGCAGGTTGTGGGCTGGGAGGTTGTGTAGACGTCAGAGCTGCCAAGTGCTATGCTTCTTGCGTAGCATGCTACAGATTCCATAGACAGTGTTATGCTGCACACTTTATGACAAAATGCTACAACAAAAATCAAGATTAAAAAAAAAAATGATTGAAAAAACACACACACTTCACAGACTTAGCAGCTGCTTACACAGAACCAGTGCAGATGAAAAGAAAAGTTGCCAGGTTCACTGAGGAGAAGAAGAAAAAGCAGAAAAAAATAGCTATTGGCAATCACGATTTTGCTGCCTTAGTGATTGGATTCATTGTCTGACATTTTAATTTTTTTGCAGGTCAAGTTGAAACCATGTAATTACTTGTGAGTTTTCATCTCTTAGTCCATCACTATGACAAGTGTGAACCAGAGTGCTCTTGTGACATCACATGCAAGTGCTGTGCTTCAGTTTGGAATGCTACAGTGAACATGTCAGAATGCTGCACTGTGTGCTTTGGAGCCCGTGGCAGGTGTGAGCAGCGTCCCATCACAACAGTTTTAGTTGTGGGATGATTTGCCCTGGGTGGCTGCTGACCTGAGCTGAGCAGGCGTAGAACTGGCATGGGAAGACTGCAGCACTCAGAGGAGTGTCAGCCATTGAGGGGGATTGTATCTCTGAGAGAGATGCTCAGATTTCCTGATCAGTACTGCTGGAGTTGTATCTCTCAGGCCTAGATGATGCAAGGACAAATGTTGTGAAAAGAAGCTCAGAGTGCAACTCTGTTGTCTTAGCATGATCTTCATCATTTCATTGAATAGTTTAAATGAAAAAAAACTCTTACATGTCATGGCCCTTCATGCCAAGCTGCGTGAGCTCAGTTTAGATTTCTTTTTGATGTCCATGGCCATGTTGAGTTCATGTTGAAGTTGTTGCTGTTGGCATATTCATAGGAAGTGCTGGTAGGTACATGTTGGTGGCACCCTCCAGTGGGGAACAGTCACACAAGCTGCGTGATTTAGCCATCGTCTGTTGGTTCAGAACAGGCAGCACTGAACACCACCAAACTGATTCGATCACAGTGCAGTGTCTCCTTGGTGGGGTGGGTGGTGATGGGGGCGGGGGGGGGGGGGGGGGAGGTGGGGGAGGTTTGCTTTACAGTTACCCAGTTTTGAAAACATAAAGCCTGTATGTGACTTTATATGGAGATGCCAGAGAGGGGGATGTGGCAATAAGGCCTCAAGACAGGCCACAAAATATGAAAGAGCAAAAATAAATAAATAGGTAAACAGACAGATAAATGAAATTGAAAGTAACATAGGTGTGGTATCATGCTACTTTGACACCAGTGGTCCCATACAGATCCTCTGCATGCAGTGACTCACTTCAAGTAATAAGAAAATACTGTAACACCATCTAAGACGGGGAAAGGGCAGTTTTCCTGTTTGCAGGGAACGGTTTAAATGTGGATAATCTGTATTCCTTTCTGGGAGCTGTTTCTGTTATGGTTGTTATGTTACTAGTGTGGTGACGATGTTGGAAACCCAAGAACTCAGCCCTGAAAAAGATCGGACATTAGCCCATGTGGGGTGTTGCAGGCCAACAAGGCGGGGCGCTCAGGGCTGGTCAGCAGTTCCCATCCGGAAGACGAGATCACACACAGTGCTGACGTCAGTGGTGAGTCGGACAGCACTGACGACAATGAGAGCGAAATGCAGGAGACGGACGCCTTGCTGGAGACAGCCCAGTCCTCCACGCAGTCCTCCACCTCCACTAGTCGCATCACGGAGCCGGGGGGGATGCCAAAAGTCTGCCAGAGAAAATGTCATCTGGGATGTTCTCATTGCGCTGTGAGTATGCAAAGGGAGTGGTGAGTGAGTGTGGGAAGCAGATGAGGGACTTGGGGGAGAAGGGGGAGGGGGGGGGATGGAGCATGAGGATGCTGAAAGGCAGCTTTAACCTGGGTGGAACATTCTAAGTGTCCTGTCGGTATGCTTACGTCAGTCAAACCTGAGGAAATGTCGGCTGCAGTGCTCTCAGTATGCTGTGAATATTAGGGGTGAGGAGAGGTGGGGAGGAGGAGGGAGATGTGAAATTCAATGCCAGCTGAAGAAAATTCCCATTGGACTGTTCTCATTACAATGTGAGTATTGCGGGGAAGGAGGGGGTTGGAAGAAGCATATGAACATCAGCCTGAACTGGAGGAAATGTCCACAGAAATGATATCATCATTCTGTAGTTGTTTTAGAGGACTGACAGTTTATCAGTACTGAGAAGGTCTCATGGAATGATAATCGCTGTAAGTACTTGGAGGGAGGGGGGGAGCTGAAAGTTTACCTGAACATGAAAACAATGCAGACTGCAGTGTTCTCATTTCATAATCTGTCATTAAGATAACTTAAATTTGATAATATCTCTACTGAGATGTTCACAGTGTACTGAGAGTAGGAGGGAAGATGTTCAAAGCTGGCCCAAACCTGAGAAAATGTTTACTGATATGTTTTCACTGCAGTTAGGTAGGCTCATAATAGTTTGTCAAATCTGTATTGTAAGACAGTATTTAACTGTACACTGCATTGACCAAAAAAATCATTTGCTGCTGTTTGGAAAGGACAACAACAACAACAACAACAACAACAACAACAACTTTGATCAGCCACACCACCTCACTTGAGGTGATGGTTTAAAACAACTTTCAGCAGTGCAGTTTGTGCACTGGCCCTGACCACTGGCATTGAAGTCACACTCATGACCAGCACACCCACATCTCTTCTTTGTGTCAATTTGATTCCTCACCACGACCTTTGGCATCTGCCATTGGTGAGATATCGGTGTTTGAGAACATGTTCAGTCCTACAGTAAGATAGTCACATTCCAGATTTTTGTTGTTGTCTGTCTCTGCTGGCACAGTGTGGCTTACTCTTGTATCATGGATAGTGTGAGGTTACACTTGCAGGCAAGTTTTCACAGTTTTGTTTGTTTGTTGGCTTGTTTTTTAGTTCATGTGTTTGCCAGTTTAAAGCCCCATCTGAAGGACATGGAGAGGGGGGGAGGGTTGTAGTCTACATGACATGAACTCCAGAAAGAGACGGTCACATCTAACTTGGTTGTGTCCTGCTGGAATTGAACCCACTTCGATTCCCGTTGGAGCCATCTATTTATGGGATTTTTCTGACCTGACCAGTCCTGCCCACAGTTTAGTTGCAATGGCCTCAACTGGAAAGACTGGGACCACACAGCTGAGTTTCTTCTGTTTAATGAATGCGTATGTGAGGGTGCTGCTCAAATTTCCTGACCAGCACTGCAGCTGTCTGTATCTCACGGGAACTGGTTGACACGGGTATATATTATGAAAGAAAGTGTCGAGTACAGCCCTGTCATGCAGTCTCAGACCAGAGTGGAAATCGGAAGCATCACCTTCATCATCCTCATTCTCATCAGTCAGCATAAGAAAAAGTCTCAAAATTCTCTAGCTCTTTATGCTGTGGTGACCTCAATTTGGATTTCCTTTCTGTATCTATCCTCTTGGTGTGATTCTGTTAGGACAAAAACATTGGGAACTGTCATTGAACAGACATGGTGGCACCCTCATGAGGGAGAGGTCACTCTTGCTTGCTGTGCGATTAAGTAATGATTGTCATCGGTAAGGCGCTTAACAGATGGTGTCCTGTGTCTGTTGGATCACAACTGAAGTGACTCAGCAGCAGTGCAGTGTCTCGCTTGGTGGGTTGCCTTATGAGGACGTGACATTGGCTGCCTGTGGATCACTGATGTGTGGGGACAAGTCTGGCTGTGGCTGTGGATAGGGAGCCGGAATGAGTGGCATGGGTGCAGCAGTGTCACTCAGGTTGCACAGAAGATCAGACTGCAGGAAAAGAAGAAAGGAATTTAAGCCACAGACCTTTGGATCAAGAGAATGTTGAAGTATTTTTGAAGATGTCAAGCTCTGGCTAATACAAGTATGATAAAGCAAATACTGAGGATGATGTAGGTGTTTTTTTTTTTTATTGTGTAAAGAGTGTGCCTTACTACTGGCACCAATCCATGCTTCAGAAGATTCTAACAGATGCATACTATATTGTGCCAGGTTTTCTGAAAGAATTTTTTTAGATAGTGAACATGAAATTGAATTGTTGCTGCTTTTGTTCGCTGTTGAATTAGCCCTGAAATATTGTCAAGAATCTGAGCTGGTGATAAGAATTTGTGATATATGCAATTATTTTTTTTTTCTTAACTTGCAACAATGATTTGACAATGTATGCATTCAGTGCACAATGCATTTGATGTGAATATAGTGTCTACAAACATTTGTATTTCATGCTAGCCTTGAACAGACTGTTGATATATTTTACACTGCAACAAAAATATTCATTTAGTATTTCAAGGCAAAACATATACTTGAAAGCAGTTAGATTGTTTCTGCAGAGACAGCTATGAACACTGACATGAAAATGGTAAGGAATAGTTGTATCTTTCTGGGACAAAATGTTGTCTAGAATTCAAGTTTCCATCTGCAAAAAAAACAGGAAACATTCATTTGAAAGCGTGTAAAGAATCCTCCAGAACTTGTGTCAAAAACAGTTTTCAGAGAAGTCTGAGGACAAATCACCATCCCATGTGATATCAACAATAAATCAGACAATTCAGCTGATTGTTACCTGTAGTGTGAGCTACAGGAAGACTGGGACCACACAGTTGAGTTCTTTCTGCATAGTTGATGGGTCTCTAGAGAGTGTGGCTCAAATAGCCTGACCAACACTGCAGATGTACTGTGAAAAAGGAGTATAGAATAAAGCCCTATCCTACTCTAGAATGGACTTTCATAGCGTCATCTTCATCCCGTTCATTCTCCTCGATCAGCATTAAAGAGTCCTGCATTCTATGGCCCTTCATGCCCTGCTTTTGATGATTGGACTTTCACATACAATGCCCTGGGAGTTTGAGTCGGAGTCATCAGCGTCCACAAGTTGCATGGAGACTATTGATGAACAGATGTGCTGGTGCCCTTTTGAGAGGACGTCACTCACACTGACTGAGCAATAGGCAATAATTGTTGGTAGGGGGCTCAGCTGGTGCAGTTCTTCATATGTTGAATCAGAACAGGCGCCTTTGAACAGCAATGAAGTGACTGAGCAGCAGGGCTGTGTGTCCTGTGGTGGGTTGTGTCTCATGATGATGTGCTGTTGACTGCTGCCTGTGGATTGCCCTGCTGGACATCTGTGACAGGACAGTCTGGAGGCAGCTTAGGTGGAGGTGGCTGGAAGGGTCGAGTAGTGTGGGTGTGGTCATGACCTTGAAGAAGACAACAACAGACAACTGGTCTTAATTCTTCATGCGATTAGCATGCAGTCAGATGTGTGTGTCTGTGTGTGTGTGCATGGTTTTGAAGTGTGTACCAGCGGTGTGTGCCTATACATGTCTGATTCCAGGTATTATAGACTGCAGGAGGGTGTTCGACCTGTTATCCTGGTTTACTGTCCGACTTCAGACGTAAGTTTGGGGCTGTGTGTGTGTGTGTGTGTGTGTGTGTGTGTGTGTGTGTGTGTGTGTGTGTGTGTGTGCGTGCCTGAAACTTTGTTTCTGCATGTGGCTGTGCCATCATCAGAGAGAGCATTTTTCTATGAACAGTCATCTCTGCTGTCTCTTTGTCAGTTATACAAGCAAAGGCTATTTGCAAAAGATAACTGTGTGAGAAAAGATCTTTATGGAACAAAATGACAGGAAAGGATGATATAGTTGAAATCAGAGCCTAGTGGTTAACAGTTTTACTTAGATATTGGATTCTTCTTTGTTGAAAAACAAAATGACATGAAAGGATGATATAGTTGAAATCAGGGCCAAGTGGTTAACAGTTTTACTTAGATATTGGATTCTTCTTTGTTGGAAGTTTTCCTGTGGCTTACTCTATGCATGCAATTCTGGTTTTGTTGTGGGTTTTTTTATGTGTGTGTGAGGCACATTGATGTGATTTTTTTTTTCATGATTCCTATTCTTATTTATGGCCTGATTGGTGGAAAATTGTTTGGAATCAGTCTCTTGGGAAATGTGTACATGTTTCTATTGTTGATATGCTGGTGGTCCTGGCTTGGCTGGGCTATAAACAATGTGACTTCATCAGTGTGTGTGCAAGAGAGGATTGTAGCCATGCTGGAGATAATGATCAGATCTGTGTTGCTCACAAACTGGTTAGGCAGAAGTCAAAGGTCCCCATCCTTGATCTGAATTAGATTTAACATCATAGTTGACCTGGGTATCTGATGGAGAATTCTTTCTAGGACAGTTAAACATCACACCAGGCCACCCCCGCTCTCACCTAACCAACAACCTCACCACCTCCTCCTTCCTTTTCAAGTCTTATCCACACTCCAGTACCCTACCACCCTCACTTTCAGCCTTCAAAAATATTCTTGGACTTAACGACCCAAATGGCAGACATGAAGTTCCATTTAACTTGAACCAGGATGCGAATCATTTTGCTGTGTCTGTACTTGCTGGTGGGGAGGGCAGTGTGTGTGTGTGTGTGTGGGTGGGGGGGGGGGGGGAGGGGGGAGGGACAAGGGGGGGGAGGATAATGGGGAGTGAAGAGTAGAAAGATGGGTAAAATGATAAGACAATTGATCCTATCTTGGCTGGATTACAGAGTTTGAGGTCTCCTGTTGAGACGTAGGTCAGGCAAAGTTGTCCTGAGAAGGGCAGCTTTTATACTTCCAGGCTCCTTTAGTCTGTGGTTAAAGATTTTGTCCGTAGGTCGGAGTCAGTTTGAACCAGATTTGACTACAGACCACAGAACCCTGGAAGCAGATGGCATGGCTTCGGGGAGTAAAACTTAGGGAAACAAAGTAATGCAGGCAGATTAAAAAGCAGCATATTGTTAGGTAATGATAATAATAACAGTACCAGCCGCCATGGCAAAGTGGTTAGCGTTGCAGACTTATGACTGTGAGGTCGTGGGTTCGATTCCCATCAGAGCCATGTGGGATTTTTCTGTCCCGACTGGCTCATACCCAGAATTGAGTTTGCTACGGGATCAGTTAGGAAGACTGGGACCACACAGTCGAGTTTCATTCACTTAATGGATGCATCTCTGAGAGTGTTGCTCAAAATTCCTGACCAGCACTGCAGGTGTCTGTATCTCTCAGGTCTGGTTGATGCTGGGATATACTTTGAAAGTAAGCATAGAGTACAGCCCTGTCATGCAGTCTCAGACCGGAATGGAAATCTGTGGCATCATCTTCATCATCCACATTCTCATCAATCAGCATAAAAAAAAGTCAAATTTTGTGGCACTTCTTGCCCTGCTCTCATGATGACCTCAGTTTCAATGTCCTCTCCATGTCTGTGGCCTCGGTAAGGTTCACCAGTATCGGTAAGATCATGGGGACTGTCGTTGGAGGGACGTGGTGGCGTCCTCTGGAGGGAGAGCTCACTCACACCAGCTCTGCAACTAAGCAGTTATTGTTGTCAGTAAAGGGCTTAGTAGGTGGTATCCTGATTATGTTGGATCAGAACAGGCATCACTGAACACCACCAAAGTGATTCGGCAACTGCAGTGTTTCCTCCGGTGGGTTGCCTCTTGACGACTTGATATTACCTGCTCCCTGTGGATTGCTGGTGCTGAGGCTGCAGCAAGTCAGGCCGGGCTGTGGCAGTGGACGGGGTATTGGAATGAGTGGTGTGGGTACAGTGGCACTGAGATGGCACAGAAGATGGGACAGAAAAGAAAAAAAATTTTTTGGTAATATATTAACCCGTTGACTGCCCTTGCACGAATGGCGTTCAAGGTGGTTTTTGAAAGGCTCTGTGCTGCATATCGAACGCCATTCGAGGTAATTTCTTCATCAAAATTCGGCGATTTAAAGAAGGGAGGCAAGGAGAAAAAAATGGTTTAAATGGTTGTAGGGACCCTGAAGGACGGTTTCTTCCTTATCATGGGTCGCTGACTGACCGGCTCGCCTCCGTTCGGATGATAATACTTCGGCAAGGTTCGGCTGAGTCATTTTGGGTTCAAGATGGCGAGTCGAGCAGACAGTTCGTTCAGGCATGTGCTGTTTTCAAACGATCTAATGCTCTTGAAGTGCTTCAAGAAGTTATCCGAGACCGTGAAGGCGCTGACGAAGACTTCAGAGAAGTGGAACGAAGCGATTGGGAGGAGGAAGAAAGCGATCACAATCAACACCACCCTTTGCTGTCGGAGATTGGTGTTGATGACGAAGCTGATCCCTGACTTCGAACCAAGCGATACCGGCGCAAGTGGGGCCGAATAGGAGAGTGACGAGCCGATTCCGTCTATGTCGACTGCCCCTCCCTCCTTTCATGAGAGGTTGGGAAGGGAGTCGAGGAAGGGGATGAGGTTCAGGACAATGGCGAGGGTCCAGTGTGAGGGGGCGTGGCAGAGGAAGAGGGCGAGTTTTACCAGGACGGGAGTGTCCCTTATGATATGGGTTGCTAAACATTTTATGCATTGTCAGATGTTTGTCCTGAAGTTCAAAGGATACTAACACCAGTTTTTGTGGTATTTCATTGTGATTTTAGTGCTATAGTTTTGTTTATGTTCTGAAAGTGTCTGTTTTTCAAACAAAACATTCATCATTATATATATTTTTAGTCTACTCATTACAAACAAAATCAAACTATTGTGATATCTGGCTGTAGCCAAGGATATAACAAGAAAATTTCCCAAGTATCTAAGATATATGTCAAGAATTGAAAGAGCAGTAGGCATATTAGTGAACCTACCTAAGAAAACAAAATTGTGTCCCTTAATACCTGAATTGTACTGTACCCCAGAAATACATGGATTTATCATGTAAAACAACAATTTTGGGTTGTAAATTCACTACCAAATATTTACACAGGTGTTCAGTAAACACTGAAACCACTTTTTGCTGGGTTTGTATGTTTTTTGTTTTGCTGCTTGGGGTTTTGTATGCTTGCAAAATATAATTTTTTTTTAAAGTTGAATTATAAGATTATTTATTATACTCAGAATGAACAAAATCAAACATAATTTGCAGGTATTATACCCCTGGGTATAAGAAGAAAACATGCCAAAAATCTAAGAGATATCTCCACAAATAAATGAGCACTGATCAGATTAGTGAACCTACCGCAAAAAGTCAAATTTTGCTCTGGCACACAGAAGTACAAAACTGATACAAAATAGCGGCAGTCAAGGGGTTAATGAGAAATGAATACTAATTGTAAAATAGTTTTGATAATAAACCTAAAGGAGTCATTCACCGGAGACTAAATTTTGCACCCAGATCAAAGAGTAACTGTTCGTCCTTCGTTTTCATTGTCTTCAATGTTAATTGTCTTGCCTGAAGAAGACCCAATAGGTAGAAACATGTTGTTTTTTTTGTTTTTTTAATTGGTTTGTTCCTTCATTTGTTGTGTTTCCTAAGGAAAGGGACCCGGGTCAGAACTTAAGAAACAAAAAATTGCATTTTAGTGTGAATATTATTGTCCATCTTTATGGCGGAGATTTTGTGTGTGCTTGTGGATGGTTTTATTGTGATAATGTGTGTGTTTGTGTGTTTGTGTGTGTGTGTGTGTGTGTGTGTGTGTGTGTGTGTGTGTGTGTGTGTGTGTGTGTGTGTGTGTGCAGGATACCCAGGACCAACCTGCTGCTGGCAATATGTGGCATCATGTGAGTTGAACAGCTTTCACTTCTCATCATTAGTCCACCATTCATTGTGGACCTTTGAAACTACTAGTCAAGTATTCTGCAGTGAACTCATGAGTCAGATGAAGACTGGATAGGATGTCCTTTGAGAATTGTAGATATTTTAACTGAAGTAGATAGCAATGTTGAAAGGGGTATTGTAGATATTTAAACTACCAAATTGTTTTTTGAAAAAATTTCCTTAGGCTAGCAGATTTTTTTTATTTTAAATGCTACTGAGAGGTTTACTTTTAATGTGAAAAAAATCCAGTAGGTACAAATTACACCTTCTTTTGTATAGGAACTGAGCAGAAGGTGCAGTTTGATGTGCATGTGTTTGATGGCTGCTGATGTCTGCGGTTGACCCCTGCAGTCACTCCACTGCACTGCTTTGATTCAGCTCATGCCACTGACTATGTCTGGGTCACAGAGTCATTGTCACCAGTTGGAGTTACGGCTCATTGGATAGTGTACACTGATGTCTGAGTTGTCCACTTAGCAACCCTTTGCTGCCAAACTGTCAACAGCCTTGTTACAAATGTACTGTGTGCTGTCACTGCTCCTTGTTGCTGGTCACATTGAGTACAAGGTTAAAATGAAGAGGTTGAAACTCATTTAGCTGCTGTGGAGGCATAGTAAATGGTGACAGTAGGAATGAAAGCTAGCAGCTTGAAATCCTGTGTTTCAGATAGTGACAGGCTACTGGCATGATGATGTTCTGGTGCTGTGTATTCAGGATGGTGTTCATGATGATGATGATGTTCTGGTGCTGTGTGTTCAGGATGGTGTTCCTGATGATGATGATGTCCTGGTGCTGTGTGTTCAGGATGGTGTTCCTGATGATGATGATGATGATGATATTCTGGTGCTGTGTGTTCAGGGTGGTGTTCCTGATGATGATGATGATGATGATGATGTTCTGGTGCTGTGTGTTCAGGATGGTGTTCCTGATGATGATGATGTCCTGGTGCTGTGTGTTCAGGATGGTGTTCCGGATGATGATGATGATGATGATATTCTGGTGCTGTGTGTTCAGGGTGGTGTTCCTGATGATGATGATGATGATGTTCTGATGCTGTGTGTTCAGGATGGTGTTCCTGATGATGATGATGTCCTGGTGCTGTGTGTTCAGGATGATGTTCCTGATGATGATGATGTTCTGGTGCTGTGTGTTCAGGATGGTGTTCCTGATGATGATGATGTTCTGGTGCTGTGTGTTCAGGATGGTGTTCCTGATGATGATGATGTCCTGGTGCTGTGTGTTCAGGATGGTGTTCATGATGATGATGATGTTCTGGTGCTTTGTTCAGGATGGTGTTCCTGATGATGATGATGTCCTGGTGCTGTGTGTTCAGGATGGTGTTCTTGATGATGATGATGTTCTGGTGCTGTGTTCAGGGTGCTGTTCCTGATGATGTCGGCAGCGGGGCTGGCCTACAAGATCGTTCTGCTGCAGACACGGGTGGAGATGAGCAATCTGTGGGGTCCTGGCAGGCAGCACAGCTTAAGGTAACCTCACACTGCTTGTTGGAGCCAGAGCCACAGGACCCTACCCCCCGACCCCGCGTTTTGTTTTGTCATCCATGGCAAAGGAATGTGCAGGTTTCTCAGGCAGGGTAACAGTGGTTTAGTTTTTTCATTTGACAGAGCTTTGGCTTTTGCTTTATCCATCTGGGAGAAACTGTTTGGTACATTTGAAAAGTGAACATGACTCCTCTGCTGCCACCATTTATTCACACCATCCTTCTCAGATACACACATGTCAGTACAGCAGCTGTAAAGTACATACTAAATGAGAAAATAAAAAGGTATTAACATAGTTGTTTTTTTTTTTTTTTTTTTGACATCTTTAAACTCCCACTCCCCACTCCTACCACATACAAATATGTCCTCTTTTATATATACATGTTTAGGGGGGAAAGGCAACCATGAAAGACATATACACATACATGAATACATCTAGAGTGTTACTATTCTTAGACTGCCCATGCCCCTCCCCCAAGGGCTCCCCTAGCCCCTGTCCTTCCTTTCCTCCTTCGCCTCTCTCTTCTCCCAGGAGCACCACTACCACTTCAGTCACACATACTCATTCACATCAGCACATAGGCATGAGTGCAAACGCAGATACCTCCATCAACACGAAGTTTGCTGCTTTATCTTCTTTCTTGTCATCCATGCCGAAGAACACTGAGCACATTATGACACATGCTTTGTTATCCATGACCATGGTATACACATTGCCTGATCAAGTATAGGTGAACACCGCACCAGTCATGAAAGGCTTCCATTCAGTAGGGGCGATCACTTCACCAGTCATGAAAGGCTTCCATCCAGTAGGGGTGATCACTTCACCAGTCATGAAAGGCTTCCATCCAGTAGGGGTGATCACTTCACCAGTCATGAAAGGCTTCCATCCAGTAGGGGTGATCACTTCACCAGTCATAAAAAAAGCTTCCATCCAGTGGAGGCGATCACTTCACCAGTCATGAAAGGCTTCCATCCAGTAGGGGTGATCACTTCACCAGTCATGAAAGGCTTCCATCCACTTCAGTCATGAAAGGCTTCCATCCACTTCACCAGTCATGAAAGGCTTCCATCCACTTCACCAGTCATGAAAGGCTTCCATCCACTTCACCAGTCATGAAAGGCTTCCATCCACTTCACCAGTCATGAAAGGCTTCCATCCAGTAGGGGCGATCACTTCACCAGTCATAAAAAAGGCATCCATCCAGTAGGGGTAATCCAAACTACTTGAAACACCTCTACCAAATTGCCATCACTCCAGAACTTGGAAGACATTGTAGGGAATGGCCAGAAGGCAAAACCAACACAGAAATTCAGATGCAGGTAGAAGACCTTTGCACAAAAGATGATATTGTAATGTAAACTGATGGTTTTGTTACCAAAGGTAAGTCAGGCTGGGGATACACAGTGAAGCAAAATGGCTGAACTATCCAGGAGAACAATGGTGCGCACAGTTTAACAACTTCAAGTCTAACAGTGGAGGTAGAAGCAGTGACACAAGCACTCCACTGGCTTTCATCCACAAGCCAGTTTCAAACTCAACAAGCCATGATACTGACTGACTCCATGAACCTACTTCAGAAAGTGAAGTGGAATGGGAAGCCCTGTTTGGAATGAACATATGCGCAGCCTTCCATTGGAGAGACTCATATGGATGTGCTGCCCTGGACATGCTGGAGTTAAAGGAAACAAGAGAGCAGACACACTGGCTGGCAAGGCAATGATAAGAACTGGATTACAGCTTGTCCAGACCATCTTTCAGATCTGAACATAGAGGAAGTGGCCCCACATCCAGACTTAAGGGAAAAGCAAGAAACATCACCAGCCAAACAAACACTGGAATTTTCTCAAGGCCAACACTGTGAAGACTCCTAGAGATTGGGGCAAACTCATACTGGGCCTTTCCAGTAACAGACACAAATCATCAAACACATGTCAACTGAGACAAGACTTTGAATCTCTCAGGCCAGCAAATACTGTAGACGTGTGCACACTGGTGTGTGTTCATCAGTGGGGTGATGCCAGCATGTTAATTAGAGAGTCCATGGACGTGAGTGTGCAAGCGTTGGTGTGTGAGTGTGTGTGAGAGAGTGAGTGCATGTGTGTGGGTGTGTGTGTGTGAGGGGGAGTTGTTCTTATTGTTATGAGTGGGTGCATGTGCGCGTGCACATATATGTTGAATTTGATGGTCTTGTTCTTGTTCTTGATCCTAAGTCATCTTCTGAACGTTCACGCACGCAGTCACCACACACACACACACACACACATACACACACACACACACACACACACACACACACACACACACACACACACACACACAGATATGCATGCACACACGCGCTCACGCATGCTCACACACACATGCAAACATGCGCATGTATGTCCGCTCGCTCCTACGCAAACACATATACACATGCGTGCATGTGCACGTCCACACCCACACGCCTGCGCACATACACACATACACATGAACGCACAAATGCATACACACACACACATGCGTACACGGCCACATACAAGGACACGCATATATACACACATATATGTACACATATATATGCAGATATGTGTGTGTGCTCACACAAACCCACAAATTACACACACACGCACACGCACTTTTGCGCATGCACGCGCACATACATACAGGCACACACGTGCACACACACACACACACACACACACATGCATGCACATATACACAAGCGCGCACACACGCATGCGCACACACATAGACACACACACACATGTGCACACAAACACACATGGGCCCGTGCCCACACATCCATACACACGCATGTGTACGTTCACTACACACACATTCCCAAAAAAAAAAAGGCAACCAGTGTTAGGTAGGCAATCAAGGTCTGACCAGCGCGTTGGGCTAATGCGTAGGTCAGACATCTGCCAAGTGGTAACCATGAGACCCTCTTCTTCAATTCTCTCATCTTAGTTGTTCATTCATTTACCCATCACCTTAAAATAATGCGTACCGTGGTTTCAAAACTTAGCGGATGTGGTGTAGCATATATGGACTAGTCCACATGCAGGGACGCCTCCTTGGTGAAACTGAAACTGAGGGGTAATCACTTCACCAATCACGAAAAGCTTCCGTCCAGTAGGGGCAATCACTTCACAAGTCGTGAAAGGCTTCACAGAGTGAAGAACAGTAACTTTCAAAGATTCGATGATGCACAGGTCTCCACTTTGTATGGATAGCTTGCTGGTAACATAAGATGGTGCCATTCAGATGGTTTGTGGCCCACTGTGTGGGGAGGGTGATGACTGTGTGTTGTGTCCATGCAGGGAGCAGACCATGAGCAGTCTGTACACGCTGCACACCAAGACGCACATGGCCACCATACACCAACTGCACGACGTCCTCAAGGCCAACATTCAGCTCCTCGAACAGGTAAACAGATTGGGAAAGGAAAAAGGCACACAACTCTTGCTCATATGCAGAAAGAAAAACAAGAAAAGTGGGGAACGCTTGCTCACTTGAACTATTCTTACTACGCATTGAAAATTACTTCCCTTATCACTTGCTGCTGTTGACAGTCTCCAACTTTTTCTGTGCGAAAATCTGCTACACTTAATTGTTTTGTTCTGATGTACTCATACGCAGATCAGAAATTTTAAAAAGTGCAATACAAAAACATTTTTTTCAAAACTAGAACAACTATTGGATTTTTTACTCTTTTATGTAATGAATGAGGAAGAAGTTGCTTTGTTATGCTGACAAAGTGCCATATTGTTCTGTCAGGAACAAATCTGTTGAAGTAAGTGTAAGCTAGCGTGAATCATGCTATCTGTCAGATAGTGTCCAAAAGAAATGCAAAACACAAATAAGGTCGAGCACACCCAAACAAAGTAATGGACACCATACTTGAATGGCATTATAAGGGTCTGGCAGTGACATTGTTTTTCTAAAACAAACGAAAAAAAAAGAAGAAATATTTTCTTTTTAGAAACAAAAGCAATAGTCCTCCAAAGGGAAGAAAACAGTATAGAAAATCACAATGCCCTCTTCTAATTTTCGGCCACGTGGCCTTTTTCAAGAGAAAAAAACAAAAACAATGCAACTACGTGATGTCCATCTTTGGCAAATCCAGTTGCCAAAGATGGACATCACGTAGTTGCATTGTTTTTGTTTTCAGTTGCCAAAGATGGACATCACGTAGTTGCATTGTTTTTGTTTTTTTCTCTTGAAAAAGGCCATGTGGCCGAAAATTAGAAGAGTGGCATTGTTATTTTCTTTTTAGTTTATGCTCTCAGCTCCTTGTAGTAGTTACACAGCTACAACTTAAGCAGTGGAGAAGGCCCAGTCTGGCTAACTGTCCCAGGGGCGACAACTGAAAGTATCTGAGACAGTGCCAGAACTTGTAGGCGGTATGTACCAAACTTATTTTCTTCAGTACCGGACAAACTGGATTACTGTGTAAAGTTAAAGGGAAAAACCCAGAAAAAGAAGAAAAAGCTGGGTGTCTAAAATGCATCAAATTCTATGAAAAAAGAATTTGAATGAATAGAAGCGGATGCGTGGAGATTGACCACGGTTTTTGTTTGTGTGAGGGTTTTGTTGGTTTTGTTTTGGTTTGGTTCACCAGCTTTGGACCATTCAGGCTGTGCAAGTTTTTTTTTTTTTTTTTTAATCATCTACAAGGACTGTGAACGATTATGGCCCCTGAACTCCTGGAGAGTTTTTTGCATAGAACTTTACTACATCCCTGTAACTGTAGCAAGAAGTGCCGTATTGGGGGTTATTAGAAAAAAAAAGGAGAAAGAAAATTTGAAGATAGATAGGTAGATATCTTTATCTATCTGTCAGTGTATACATGCATACATATAAGACCTCAAAACAAAAGAGAAACCCAAAAAGGTCCAAGTTCCACAGCCAAAGGAGCGTAGGGCAGTGAACTGTCAGAGGTTCACCACATTTGTCATGAAGGAAGGTGGAGCCCGTCCCTCTCCTTCTGCCGCCTCTAACTTTCCCTGACATGAATCAGGTGTCTGTTTACTGCTGGGTGGACAGAGAGGGAACTCACACACTCTCTCTCTCTCTCTCTCTCTCTTTCTCTTTCCCTCTCTCTCTTTCTCTGTCTGTCTTTCTCATCCATCCCTCTCTCTCTTTCTATCTCCGTCTCTCTTTCCCTCGTCTCTCTCTCTCTCTGTCTTTCCCTCCCTCTCTCTCTTTTTCTATCTGTCTTTGTCTCTCTCTTCCACCCCCCACTCTCTCTCTCCATCTGCCTCTGTCTCTTTCCCTCATCTTTCTCTCTCTCTCTCTCACTCACTCTCTTTCCCTCATCTCTCTCTCTCTCACTCACTCTCTCTCTCTCTGTGTCACTCTCTCTTTCTTTCTCTTTCTCTGTCTCTTTCTCTGTCTGTCTGTCTGTCTGTCTGTCTGTCTGTCTCTCTCTCTCTCTCTCTCTCTCTCTCTCTCTCTCTCTCTCTCTCTCTCTCTCTCTCTCTCGCTGACGGTGTGGTAGGTGGTATCCAGCCTCCCAGCCAGCTGTGTGTAGAGACCCTGTTCAGGTGACGATGATCTGCATGTTGCAGGTGCACCAATCACTGAAGAGTCTGCAGGGACCAAGCACCCCCGTGTCCGAGTGTCCCCCTACCAAGTGAACCCCTCTCCACCTGTCCGTCTGTCTGTCTCCTTCCAGACAGGGTCTTCAAGCCACTGTGATGATCGTTCCTCCCCTGCTGGTCCTCCTGTAGCTGTGCTCCCCGTTTTTCCTCTTTTGTTGTTGCTCTTTGTTCTTGGTTCTGATGCTGTTTGGTTTCTAGTCTCTTCCCTAATCAAAAAGATTTTTGAAGGAGTGAAAGAGATGGTACATGGTTTGTCAGTGTGTGAGTGAGAGAGAGCCCAGGGGATTTAGAGGAACACCAAGTGGAAAGTTTGACGACGTGAAGGGACTGGGAGAGAAATGAGACAGGTGAGCGAGTTGAGAACAGGCTGTTGAAGTGGATGTCGATTGTTTTCACCATGCTAGCTAATTGCACTTTAAGACTGTCCCATCTGTTGATTCCTGGGGGACGTATGGCATCAGATTTTTTTGTGTTTGTGTGCTGATAATTTTTTTTTGTTGCCTCTTTTTTTGTGTGTTGACTGTGTATGTCAGTGTTAAGTGAATGAGTGCATACAAATGTATGTGGAGCTGTTTTTAATGCTGTGATTTCTGTGTTGTGATTGACAAAATGTGTATGTATGCATTTAAACAAATGGCAGAGGGGGTGAGCGACATGTACATAGTTGATGTTATTGCGATAGTACAATGTTGACAGAGGCAGGATCTCAAAACAAAAGACAAGAAAAAACAAGAAAGGAAAGAGTATTTGCTGAACATGTTGATTTGCTGTCCATGACATTCCATGTATTTATGAAGCAAGAACTTGGTGAATAGATCGGAAAAACTGAGCGAGGGGACCCATAGCCAGTCCCCTCTCCTCCTGAATGTATTTATGACAATGTTGACACCATTATCATCTGTATACCATATACCCCAAGCAGACTCTGAGATAGTTTGGACGTTAAACTTTTGCCCCCCCCCCCCCTCCCACCCACCCCTCTTCATCCCACCCACCCCTCTTTTTTTTTATTTCTAGTTTCAATTTTCCTTTGTTTCGTTTGTCAGTCAGTAGCAAGTCCACAAGTCGTGTGTATGTGCGAGAGATGGTGAGAAAAGGTTCATTTTTAGTTCCTGTTGTTTTTTGTTCTCCTCACCCACCCTTTCCTTTCTTCCCATCCCACCCTGTACCCACCACCCCTCCCACCTACTCTTTCCTTTTCCCACCCTTTTGTTTTCTTCACTCTATGAGAATGTTGCCAGATATTTTGAAGTTTTGAATCAATTTCACCCAAACCCACCTTTTTTTCCTGTAATCAGTTTTTCTTCTTTTTCTCACCCCACATATTTCAGCCTATCAAGGCCTTGTCCTGTTGAACAATATTTATGTCTGGAAGTGATATTAATGCAGTTGAAATGTGATCAGTTCCAGTTTTATCTTTTCGGTAATATACCCAGTTCCCCCCATCGTAACCTTAGCTGAGACACCTCTTCCCTCCTACCCCCTTTCACTTCCTTGCCCTCTCCTGAATATTGCATTTTCTGCAGAAATACTCTGACACTTGTATTTGTGTATCTACATATACTAATACTAACACACCTACACACACACACACACACACACACACACACACACACACACACACACACACACACACACACACACACACACACGCGCGCATGCACGCACGCACATACACACACACGCACACACACACACACACACACACACACACACACACACACACACACACACACACCCCTACCTCACACACACACGCACGTACATTCTCTCTCTCTCTCTTCTCTCTCTCTCTCTCTCTCTCTCTCTCTCTCTTCTCTTTCACACACACACACACACACACACACAGACACACGCATGCATGCACACATGCAGGCAACTATGATTGCATGCATGCGCATTCCAAAAGTTTAAAAGAAAGGTTGGAGATAATAGAAAGAGTCAGTATTATGATCCAGCCAGGTTAAATCGAATGAACAACCTTTGTTTTCTTTTTTGTCAAAGATGGATATCATACTTTTAAAATGGGCAGAAGTCAGTGATCTGATATTGAACTTGTTCACTTCTCAGAACTCTTCAAACATAGAAAGAACCATTATCTTTCAATGAAATTGAACTTGTTCACTTCTCAGAACTCTTCAAACATAGAAAGAACCATTATCTTTCAATGAATCAGGATCTAAAATCAAGACTGACATTTTCAAGGCATTGATTAACATTTTCATCTTTGGGAATGCAGTTACATGAAATTTTTTCTGTTCTTTTTAATAGTTTTATTGATTGATTGTTGGGGTAGGTAAATGTGTAATCTATACTTGTGGTATTGGAAATGAAATGAGGCAGGGAACAGTAAACAATAAACAGTAAACAAGTGGGGTAACTCTTGCTCCCATAAGGAAACCTAAAACAGTGTAACTTTTATTCAAAACTGGCACAGCCTTTTAAACTTGAATAAAGTCAGACAAATACATAGACGAACAGTCTAATAGTGGGGGAAAAAAACAAGCGCAGGCCAACAACTCAGCTATCTTCATAGTAATGACTTGGCAAAGATTTGGACTTAAGGAGGGTGGGGGTTGAAGATCGAGAAACTGGGAACATGAAATTAAGAAAATATTTTACAGATATGAAAACTTCTCACTAGCTGCATAAGGGAACCATCGCAGTCCCTTTTGAAGGCAGATATATTTGTATTGCCTGCTCCGAGGCAATCTTTGACAAGTCATTACTATGAAGACAGTTGAGTTGTTGGCCTGCGCTTGTTTTTTCCCCCACTATTAGATTGTTCGTCTTTGTATTTGTCTGACTTTATTCAAGTTTAAAAGGCTGTGCCAGTCTTGAATAAAAGTTACTCTGTGTTAGGTTTTCTTATGGGAGCAAGAGTTACCCCACTTGTTTACTGTTTATACTTGTGGTAGCTGAAGTGGAATCTTCTGCAATGGACAGTGTTTGTGTGCTTTTAAAAATGAACTGCCAGTTTGAGACAAAGAGTGTGGTGCATGTTTGAGATGAAATTGCTTGCATTTCTTTTCCAAATGACGAGGGCATATACAGTAGAATGGTGAAAAAGGACAGTTAGTTTCTGGTCATAGAGTCTAGAGATAAAGTAGAGTTGGGTTTTTCCCCCTTTTATCTATCTATCTTGTTTGAGTATACAAATACCAAAGGATGTTAGAGATCTGTTATATGAAGAAGACTGATCTGCTTCATGATGAAGACTTGATTTAGCTTTAACACTTACCAATTTGCTTCCTTGAAATTGGATGTCAACATTTAAAGCCAGACCCACATAATTTTTCTGTTGTTACTGTTTGAGCAATTACAAACATTTTCCAGGATCGTATTCTGCCAATTTAATTGTCTACAAATTCAAAATTTAGAAACATTGATGTACAGTTTTATGCAGAGTATGGCATATTTTCATGCGTTGCTTTTGATTTTGTGATGAATAAACTATCATAACCAAATGCCTTTAGACAAAATAAGCACCAGAACGTTTGAACTGATAATTTAAAGAAGTCTGTGAAGTTATGGAACTTATGTTGTCCATTCATTATACGAGTGTGATGTTGATTTATTCATTCTTTTCCTTTTCCTTTTCTTTACTACTAACTGGGAAAAAAAATTCAGATCAGCAGTAAAAATTGAGGAAAATTGTAACCAGAAAGAATTCTTGTTTTGGTTTATTCCTGTCCTTTGTCAGTTGAAGATTATAATTCTTGTGGATCACTGTTGTCTTGCATTGTTGCTGTCATGTATACAATGCAGTTTGGGGAATTCTGGATGGCTGGAAAGTGTACTTTAATCATTTTGTGCTTTAACTTAATGCAGTTGTGACACTGTTCTGCTGATGTTACAGAGTGAAAAGCCATCAAGAATTCAGTTTGTAATCATTATCTAGGTATTATCCCACCTGAATTCTTCACAACTTGTCCACGTTAAAAAGAAACAAATATTTTCATCCCAGATTGTGATAAAGAAAATAAAAAAGTTTCCATTTGTTTATTTTTATAAACTGGGGTTTTGAGTTGGGTCATATTTTGAGACTTGAAGTATAGTGTCACAGAATAGAAAAGGAACTATGTACTTTGGAGGATGTTATCTTTATGGTCCCGCCATTGATCGTTTGAAGCAGTCAGACATAACGGTGATCGATGTTATTCTGTCTCAAGAAGTTTTCTGGCCCTGGTCACCTCCTCCACTGCCTGCGCCACCCTCCTGCCCCTCCCTCTACACAGACATGGGCAGCACACCCAACACAAGTCCCCCTGTATATATAACACGAGAATGGCAGTGCAGCAATGTTTGCGAGTAGTACTGTTTTTGTGGTGATGTCCAGCACATGAAAGGGCTTTGGCAGTATCAAGTGTTACTTCTAACATACACCAGCTGCCATGCCATTTCTTCTGTTTCTTTCTTCCCTTTGCGCAGCACAATTGCCGTTAATTGTTCAGTCACTGTACGCATATACGGGGGAATCTGTGGAAAGTTTAAACACCACAAAAAGAAAGATTGTGAATGGCAGACCCCAATATTGGAAAAATAGGCTTTGTACCCCACTCTTTTTTTTTTTCTGAGTCTGGTATACCCTTGACAAAAAAAAGTCAGTGGTCTTGGTCTGTACAGCTTGCTGGAACAGAGTTCCAGTCTTTGTGCATGATCTCTGCTGTCCATGACTTTCCCCTGCCTTTTTTTTGGCCCTGGTCACCTCCTCCACTGCCTGCGCCACCCTCCTGCCGCTCCCTCTACACAGACATGGGCAGCACACCCAACACAAGTCCCCTGTATATATCCTGACTCCCTGGGCCCCACGTGCATGCACATGCACACACGCACGCACGCACACACGCGCACACACACGCACACACTCACACACACATGCACACACTCACAACACACACACACACACACACACACACACACACACACACACACACACACATTCATTTAAGATGAAAGCAGGTTTGCAGGGCAGAAATGTGGAATGGATTGCAGTGTGTGAAAGTCTGCTCGAAGAAGGGGTTTGAAGATATGCTTGAAAAGCAGAAGTGAATGCTATATGGAATACAGTGCAACCTGTGGTAGAGACCCTATGAATTAAGACTCCGTGTTCACAACAACCAAACCTTCTGTGACCAGATCACTTTAGGATACTATTTTCAACCTTGTGGAATAAGTTCTCCCTGTTTCATTTTCCATCCCACCTACCCATACACTGTAACAACTATAGATTGATGTGGACAAATGGCCAGCATCTGTATTGTTAACCCAATCCTTTACTTTCTTCAAAACCCACTGACTTCCAACTGACAGCCACAACAGCCGTTTTTGTTTTGCTATTGAAGATGATCTCTTGAGACAAACCAGCGTATTCTTTTGAATTGTATGCAGCATGACATATGACCCTTATGAAAGGTGGTCTAGACAGAAATTGGATGTTTTTTTTTTTCTATGTACATGGACAAACTGTCACATTATGATAAGATCTGAGAGTTTCACTTGTTGAGAACCGACAGTCAGTCAGTCCCCTTGTACAGACCCCTCTGTGCACAGAATGAATGGTCATCATGCTTTAAAGGTCAGTGTAGAGAGGTGCCAGTGCCACTGTAAAGGTATATTCAGTCTCCATTTTTCTCTCTATTTTCTTGTTTGCATGTCCTCATTAAATTTTTCAGAATAATGACTGTGATGCTGAGGTGTAAATGATTCTTGTTTCCTGTTCATTTAGACAAGAAGCCCATAAAACAGATTAGAAGATCTTTTCTGGGTCAGGATGGCTTGGGATTTTGAGGATCAAGTACCCTGGGGGTTGTGTAGGAACAGATGATTTGATATACGACCATAACTATGTCAACTTAAAACTAGAAGAGGTGGATGCCATTTTCATGGTTTTCTACACATGCAAACATTCCTTTCTCTATGTATGTTTGTATATATGTGTATGTACCCATCCACACACTTGCAGATGTATTCATACACATTTACTCACACTGTTCATTTTTGTCATACAAGCACACAGATGTACACAAATGTACATAACAGACTGTTAGTCACTCTTAATGAGTGTGTCATTTTCTCATTCAAATGATTTTCGAATCTTGACTTTGCAGGAATTGATTTTAAGATTTGGCCTGGACCAAGGATGAGAGAGTTATGTAACGTCCTAGTTATGTCTTGGATATTTACTCTATGTAGAACAGAGTTACAGTTAGAGGTATGATATTTGATGGACTTGTTGTGTTGAAGCTGGAAGTAGACAACGCAAGTTGCCACATTGAAATGTACATTATAAATGTCTTTCTTCTTCTCCTTTCAGTCCCAATATGACTGCACACACTGGCTGTTTTTGTGTGTGCATGTGTACATACTTTTGCTTTTTTTTTTTGAATGAACTGAAAACTGATATTGAGGTGTCTTCATTGACATTTTGTTTATTTTTTTTCCCTTGTACAATGTGGTCTCCAGTGTTGCTCAGTGTGTGGTGTACATTGAAGTGCAGCCTGTGTCTGTGACTACTGATAGGGACTGTGGCATTCACAGTCCACAGGTGTGGAGCACCTTGAGGGCTGATGCCAGGCACACACTGCTGCCCCTTCTGGTCTTAACGCTGCAAGAGCCGTTTCAGCCATAGGGTTAGGGGTGGATGGTTCAAACCCCACCACAAATGGATCAGGTGGCACGGCAGTCATGTTTTTCATGTTAATGGGAAGGGTGGCTTAGGGGATAACCCATACACCAAGGGAGTGACATAATCCTGAGTCCAGGGTTTGAATCAAGCAAGAAGTCGGATTTTCTGCCACTGTCTGTGTTAAACTTTATGTGTAGATCTTAGCATTGGTCTTACAACCAAGATGACTGAGTGCAGGGTTTGAATCAAGCAAGAAGTCGGATTTTCCGCCACTATCTGTGTTAAACTTTATGTGTAGATCTTAGCATTGGTCTTACAAACAAGATGGTTAGGGCAGTTCCCCTTTGCTGCTTACATAAAGTAATCGTCATCAAGGGAGTAGACCATGGGAAATTCTAACAGATCTCCTGATAGGTCAAAAGGAATATAATGCACAGAAAAATAGTGTTAATGGATAACGTCAAAAGGAATGTACAGACAGAGAAAAATACAGTGTTAATGGATGACACCATACTGGACTGATATTCTTTAATAAAAAATAGCTTCAGTTTCACACAAATTAGATGTAACACTATCATGACGCTGGAAATAGTGGAGAGTTCCCATGGTGGCCAAAGCACTGGCTGCAGATGACAGCTGAAACCAGATCTGTTTGAGAAAAAATGCCCAACATGTTCAGCCACCATTTGGTGCTAGGAATAAACTGGAACGTCAGTGAAAAGGTGTTCTAAATCTGCTATGTAAGTGTGAAACCGGTCAGGACATTCCTGCGATGATGTGGAGAGTTAGTGATTGGTAATGTGTTGACTTCTGTCGGTCCTAACCCTGTTGTTGGTAGAGAGGAATCTCGGTGATGTCATCAGATGTTTACACTGACTTTTTCCAGCTGTCCCAGGACTTGTGAGACCAGGCAGAAATGCATTTGCCATTGATTGATAAGTCATCAGCTCAGTGTTCATCATATGCCAGACTGTGTGTTTTACACAGACGGGTCTGACCATGTGAAGAGCCACTGCCCCTCCGCAGCTAAACGGCTCAAACGGCTTGGGTGTTGGGGTCATAACAAATTGTGTTCAACATATTTCACCCTCACTGTCATCCGAATTGGTGTATGTGTGTATGTGCAGACATCACAAATGTTTCTCATTCTGGAGTCCAGATATTATCAGATGTATTTTCTGTTTAGGCGGTACAGTTGAGTCAGTAGGAGGCAATCATGGCCCAATACATTCGTTAGTTTTATGCTAGCTGTTTTGCTGTCGGAAGCAGCTGGTGTGTTGTCATTGAATGAGCCGAAAAAGAGGTGATGATGATGCATAATAAGTGAAGGTAATGTGTGTGGTTATGTCGGTGGGGTGGCATGCTGACAGAAGAAAACACAGTGCCACATGGACGACCAAAAGTGTGATGCAGCTTGCCTCCCCTGGAGTGTGTTTCTGACCATGTTGACGACATCAACTTTAATGAGAGTCTTGAAAGCTGTCTTCCTCCCTGTACTTCTGATGGTGATCCTGGTAGATTAAAACACTGCTTTTTTTGTCATCCCCAGTGTGGAGCTGTTGCTGACTTTTTTTTTTCTTTTTGATCTTTTATGTAAGCTACATTATTTATCAGACCTTTTTTGGCCAAGTAGCACTGATATTAAAGTGTTTTTAACACTTAAGACTACTGCTGTGCATGCAGCATGCAATACCAAATATACCTTTACATACCATATTGACTTTGGCTGCTTGAAAGGCTGTTGTCTTGGCCTCGCTGTTTGTCCTCAGGTGAATAACCCCCTTTTTTTTTTCTTTTTTTTTTGCAAGGAGCAAGTTGGTTCCTTCATAGGTACCCGCCTTTAGTTTGATGAAAAATTCTAGAATACCTAGTAATATTTAGATGATATGATACTTTGTTCTGCAGGTATTGTCTTGGGAAGATTGGCATCATGTGTTTAGTGATCATTGTCTCTAGCTAGCCAGGACTGAGATGATGCTTGTATGCTAACTTTGTGTTTCGTTATGGAATGACAGCTATGTAGCTGTCATTGATGAAATGCTGGTCAGAGTTATCCAATCAACCTCCCTCTTGACAGTCGTTTCAGGCATGTTCTTTAAAAAAAAAATGTCTTCTGAGATGTATTGTCTGGAAGACAGTTAGTTCACCACCTTATCTAGTCAGCTTTTTTTCTTCTTTTTTAAATGGAGCTATTTCTAAGTGGTACTTTGTGTGCCCATTTTCTGTTTGAATAGTCATCATTCACAATATATATATATTTTTATATTTTTTTTTAGTAATTTGTTCATTCACAAGACTGATAATAAAGGGGAAGGTCTCTTCAAGCCTTCGCAGTATGTATGTGTGTGCAGGAGGTAATGATGATCTCTTTTTACCCACCTTTTTTTTCAATTGTGGAGAATACCTAATATACCATGAATTTTTATATTTGCATTCACATGTATTTCATGCATGTTGTAAACACAGGAAACACAGATCGTTAATTAACAGTATCAGTGATAAAACAGATTACCTGAACAAAGAAAAACCGTTCATACCAACAGCTTTACTTATCCAACCTTCTTACCTCCCTCCTCTCTCTCTCTCTTTCTCTTTCTCTCTCTCTGTCTCTGTCTCTCTCAGTCATAGCCAAGAATGTGTGTGTGTATACGTTTTGCTATCTTATGTTTTGTGAGGAAAATGCTGTAACTTCTTGAGTCAGTGGATTCGTGTCACACAGGTTTTCCTTTTAGCCCAGCTGACAGGGACAGTAACTCTGACTCCTTGCATGTTCTGACCAGGCCTCTGAGCTGAGAGGCCCTTGTTGATTGTGAAGTCCAAAACCTGTTTGCATGGCGAAAGAAACGTTCCACTGGCAGTGTGCACCATAACAGGAGTTAGGGGGCATGATAGAAAGCGTGTTTTAGGGGGTATGATAGAAAGTGTGTTTTGTGATGTGGCTTGGTGTGGCCATGCCAGGGACGTCACAACATGTTGTTTTCCCATGAAGGGTTGGCATGGAAATTTCAGAATGTCTGCCTTATAAAACTGTTACAGACTGTAGTTAGCTTTCAGTAACATACCAGACTAGTCGAGACAAATAACCAAAATGAAATAGCAAGAGCTCAATGGAATCCCGAGGTAGGGGCGTGAATAGCACATGCCATGTCTGTGCAAGATATACTCAGTCCGGGTTTTTTTTCCTTTTTGGTGCTGTTGTAGTGCTTCATGGAGTTGTGAAGGAGACAGATTTTGGGTCATATTATACATGAGTTCTGTCAGCACACTCATGACTTTCAGCTGCAAGAAAGCTGAAAAAAAGGCTTCGGTAGAAATTTTACAATAACTGTATCAGGTATTTACAATAACTGTATCAGGTAAAGGAGGTGGGAGAGTATATTGTCAAGGATACATTTATGACTTGTTTTGGGTTTTTTTGTTTCATAAAGATATCACTTTATGAATATTTTTATGTTGTTTAAAGGTTTAGGTTTTTTGTTTGCTTGTTTGTTTTTAATCTTGCAATACATTTGTCTTAATCATCAGCATAATTTGCTGTTCTGTTTGGTAGTCTTGGAAAACTGCAGTTTGGTTTGGGCATTAGAACTAGGGCAGGCAGTCTCTCCACCCTTGGTACAACAGTTACTTGCCCATGTTAGTACATAAGCAGCACTGGAAGCATGGTCGGCCATGTCATTTTTACATTAGGGAAGCAAAAGTTGTCTCCCCTGTTTGGTATAACCTGTTGGCTTTTCCACATCTTGGCTCTAGATTTCATTGTTTGAAGTTTCCAGTGCATCTGCTGCCTACTCAGATGTACATGTAGACTTTCACTTCAATCAGTATTGTACAGCATAAAGAGAAGTAACGTTGGAAAATAAGTAGAGTGGAAGACTGTGACGGATGAATAGCTTGATTGAAAGGTTTGGATTGGCAGAGAGACCATGTGCAACAGAAGTAAGAGTTGTGGCCCTTTATGTTCTGTTCTGGTGGTGGCCTCAGTTTGTTTCCTGTTCATGTCCATGTCCAAAGTCTGGTATCAGAAAGTTCATGGAGACTGTCGTTGGATGGCCATGTTGGCACTTTGGGGAAGGGAAGCGTTCACTGATGCTGGCTCTGTGACTAAGCAGTTATTGTCCCCATGAGGGAGCATAGTGAGCAGTGTCCTGGATGTGTATATGTTGCATCAGAACAGACACCCCCAAACACCAGCAAAGTGATTCAGTGGCAGTGCAGTGTCTCCTGTGGCAGGTTGCCTCATGATGACATGATATGCACTGCTTCCTGTGGACTTCAGTGCTGGGGCTGTGACAAAACAAGCCTGGGTGTGGCTGTATACGACAGAGCCGGAATGAGCTGCAAGGGTGAAATGGCACTGAGGGGACAGGACAGCTGACATGGCAGAGAAGGAAAAGAAGCTGAAGGTGTGAATTGTTCACAAGGCAGGTAGTTTCTGCCCCTCTTTACCCCATCCCTCCTCCCACTTCCACCCCCTCCACCACCTCCTGTAACTTCCACCCTCTTCTCCACCACTCCACCTGAAGATGTGTTGACACTAAGGGAAGACCTAAGGGATCAAAGCTATGAGAGAGGACCAAAGAGTGTGTGTGTGTGTGTGGCATGTATCATGCTGCAATGAAGAGAACAGCTAGTGTCTCGGCAGACAGCAGATGGTGCGTTGTCTTGGACCTGGTCTCGGGCAGGAGTGAAAAAAAGAAAAAGCAGAGTAAAGCTGTCGCCAGTACCTCATATTGTTTTAAACATCTGTTTTTTCTTCAGCGAATGGTTTCTCCTTGGATCAAGAAAAACTGGGCAGATGGAACTCTGCGCGATGTTCTTCGTCTTGTTGGGAGTGATTTTCTTTCCATGCACTGTGGTGGAACAGAAGTTGATGGGACATGGAATGAAAATGGCAAAGGTAGCTTGACAAACATTGAGAGTCTCATCTTTTGGCCCAAGAGATGTCCACTTAGTATAAGAAGACTTGTTTGGTGTGTGTTAGTAATCCATCTGTATAATTGTTTTCTTTTTATGCATCACAGAAGAAAAAAAAAGGATCACTTAGAATTACTTCTCTTGGTGACCTACTCGTCCGTGCAGTTCTTGTGACCAGCCCACAGTGTGAATTGACAGTTTTGTGGTTTGTGAAAAAAAACGGATGGAGTTAATGAAATTTGTTTCAAACTTCATACCTTTACTGCTAATCATAAATGTATGACGAGATCTTTGAGACATGTATTTTTACCCGGCCTTGATTTTTCTCTTTGTGGATTTTTGCTTCAAAGAGTACTCTGTCCTCATTTCTTGGTGACCTAAAACACTGGATCTAGCTATGCACGTTCATAGTTCGTTCATGTAATAACAGCCCTGAGACATCCTTGATAGGGATTGATGTGACAGGTTTTTTTCCCTACAGTGTATTTGTCCATCTGTAGGAGTTTTGTTTTTCTCTTTGATGTCTTTGTCTGTCCACACCTTCCCTTTTTGAAGCCTGAAAGGTGCAAAGGTGTGGCCTGTCTTTGTTTATCTGTACACAAAGTGAGTGAAGAAGCCCAGTTTGACTTCATTCTCCTCTTGCCTGAAGCCAGTGGGTTTCCCAGACAGGTCAGTTTGGGTGAAACCATGCCTCTTTTTTTTTTTTCTTTTTTTGTTTTTGTTTTTTCTCTTTTTTGTTTGTTTGTTTAATTAGTCGAGAACTATGACCTTTGAAGAGGATGTGAACAGTGCTTTATATAGATGAATACTCGCCAAAACTGTGCTCAGTAATGTTTTTTTGACACAGAAAACAATAGTCTGTTTGCTGTATAATTATAGGAGGCTTCAAGTAATGAGACAAAGGGAGTGGAACATTTCTGAGATAATCTTTGCCCTGTTATTCTATTTTTTTCCCTAGAAATTAGATAGACTATTTGGGCAGTTGTCCTTTTGTTCATAACTATTGTCAGTGTTTGTACCTCTCGCTAGTCATCATGGAAATATGTACAGAGAGGGTAGACCCACAGAAGGTTCAGTGCAGTTTATGTTTAGTGTTGGAAGTACCGGGCTACTCCAGTTAGCAGACTGGTGGTGGTGGTGGTGTTCTGTGCTGATCAGGTTTTTGAATTTGTTCAGTCATATCATGATCTCATGAACTGGAGGAAACAAGTCCTAAAACAGATATTAAAATGTTTCATTAAAAAAAAGCTGAGTGGATTCTGACAAGGTGCAATGGTTGCTTCTGCTGCAGTATCATTGATGCTATCAGTATCTGTAACATTGTTTCAGGGCCTGTGTGTCTTGTTTTTTTCAGAATGAGTGGGTACAGGTTCTCAGGTTGTTCTCAGACATGTTGCCATCCATCAAGAAAGAGGTCTGCAGAGGATTTTTGCCGTGATACCCATGGGAATTACATCCCCCCTTTTTTGGACTTACTGTACCAAGAATGTCCTTTCTGCCACTCTCTTTGACCTTTTTTTTTGTAAAATGTATTTTGGGTTTAACATGTTCATTGTTGTCCACTAGTTGTCATTTTTCTTTTTTTTTTTTGTTGATTTTGTTGAAAAGTAGGGTGACTGCAGGTGGATATTAACACACACAAAAAAAAAGCAAAAATTGACTTACTGAGCTGCCAGACAAAGGACCAAATAAATTACAAATTAGACACTATGCATTTCAATCTATTGAGTCTTCTTCAGGCACGACAATAACCTTCAAAACAGTGAAAACAAAGGACAAACAAACAGTTCCTTTATCTCTGATCTTAGTGCATCACACACTCAGGAAGATGATAACATATTCAAAGTGACTGTTAGCTTGTATTGTGGTGTCTTTCTTTTCACGTTATCGAAGAAGTAATTGGATAAATACACCAAGCTGTTTCAAGAAAAAAAGATATGAATGCCTTTCCCAAGTTTTGTGAATTCGTTTAGTTTTATTTGTACTTTTTCCTGGTCTGAAATAAACCATAAATTGAATGAGTTTTGGTGTTTTATGAATTTGTCAAAATTAAAATAGGGCTTTTTTTCCTAGTCTGAATCAGAATGCATAAGTCAAAAACATTGATGAGTCAGGTATAATCAAAAGTACAATTTTCTTTTTGAAATTCTTGAATCAAATGAAGAATCATCAGCAGATCTCATGATGATTTTCTCAGCAAATTCTCGAATGCATTTAAATCGCCTTGGTTTTAGAACATTCTAGAATCAGTAGAAGTCATTCCCAACTCTTCCAAATTGCATGCTATGTCCCCTATCCTTTTGTGTCCATAATCAAGGTGTGATAGGTTGTAAGGTCATGACTGTGACTCGCAACAGATGAGAACTGTAGGATAGGACTGGACTGACTTGGCAGTTGTGTGCTGTCTGTTTGTTGGATGGCTGGGCTGAAGGAACTAGTGCAGACCGCCAGATGCCAGTGTTGGTTCTGCTTTGTGAGGGTCTGTTCCATTTTGTTGATGTCTTTATTGATGCATTTATCTTGACAGTTCTTGGGAAAAGGGTTCTGCAGATCTGTGTAAGGGAGGGAGAGGAGTTGGGGGGGGGGGGGGGGGGGGGGGGGGAGTTAAGTGAGTTGCTGAGGCATATGGGGGGGGGTGGGGGGGGGGGATGTTGGTGTGCCTCCAATTTGGTTCAGTAGCATGTTCCAAAGGAGGGGGGCCTGTTTTGTGGGATTTGCAAAGTGGAAGTTTTTTTTAGGTAGCCTTTTGATTGTTGTGTGTTCGCATGTGTGTGTGTGTGTTGTGTACATGTGAGTGTGTGTATGTGTACATGTGAGTGTGTAGTATGACTGCATATTTGTTGTCTGTGTGATGTGAGTGTGTAGTATGACTGCATATTTGTTGTCTATGTGCATGTTCACTTCATGTTGATTTTCTTTTAAAACGAAGTTTGTACTGTGATGGACACATGTGATAGACAAAGACATAAGGAAGATAACTGTATAGAAATGTTTCAGATCAGTATCGACAATTGCAGACACACAAACTTTTCAGTTGTTGCTGTTAAATGAATGATGGAAATACAGGAGCACACACATGCACATGCACAAGCATGCTGATAGAAACTTGTGTCTGTGTGTGCATGTGTGTCTGGTGTGTTCATGTTCACAGGTGAGTCAAGTTTGTATTGCTGTGTGATAGTGTGTGTGCATGCATGGTGTAAAAGCAAATGTGATACATTGTGATAAAAATGATACAGGTTTTCCAAAATAAATAGATAAGTAAAAGTATCTCTGACTTCATGCAGATAAAATCACTTTATCTTGTGACTCAAAAAATACACCATGCTGCTTAACTTTGCAACCAGTGTAAATGATATCCACATCTCATGAATGTAAACAACTGTGTTGTAAACACTGAGCACAGCATGCTGATATACATTGTTGAAATTAATTTTCACCTTAACGTATTTGCTGTGACATGTTGAGTTGGTGAGTATGGCAAGGAACAGGATACAACTCTAGTGTATATTACAGTGTTATATGACTCGACCAGTTCCCAGTAACCAGATGATATATGGCGGGGGTTAGGGTTTAAAAAACAAATGTTGGTGTGTTTTAAGCAAAGTGTTTCAACTATATTATTATATGGCAGACATTTTTTTTTTTTACTTTCTTTAGTTAATTGTTTTTTGACCAATGAGGTGGATATGTCCAAAGGGTCGTTTCCAAGGTCATGCTGTCATTCGGGGTCAACCTGGAGAGTGCTGACAGAGAAGGCTGTGTGGATGGTTGTATGGATTTGTGTCATGTTGGGGGGGTTGATGGGCACTGCCGCAGCAGCACTTGAGATGTGATCAACTGCATGTGGGCGTCAGGCTGATAGTGGTGTTACTGGAACAAAATAAAGACTGCGTCTGGCATTTGAAAGGGATGGATTCTGTGTATTTGAAATTTCTTTTGTTGGTGGTGTATCCCCTGTCTCTTCCACCCCTGCCTCTCTCTCCTCTCCCTCTCTCTCTCCAGCCCCCTGTGCTTTCTTAATTTCACTCTCTAATTCACACACACATGCACACTCCCTCTTCCCCACCCCACCCCCATCTTCTTTCATTCTCTCTTTCCTTTCTTTTCTCTCTCTCTCTCTCTGCCTGTTTGTCTCTCTCTCTCTCTTTCTTTCAATTTTGCACACACTGCCTCTGTCTCATAATACAGGCATGAATTCTCATGTCTGCGTCTTTTTGCACCACACACACACACACTCACACACAATACAGAAAGTATGTAGCACACACAATAAGATACATAGTGACAGTTCTGGGAAATTGCCACAATTAACATGAACCCGCGCCTTGGCTTAAGGCTGTCAGGCTAATTGACATAGGCTAGAACACCAAGGCTACATCAAAATGTTGTTATGCTCTGCATAGTTATGCGGGGATTGTCTTCAGTTGTGATAAGCTCCTAGCATAACATTATCAGTCACCAAAATCCCCCGAAGTCGGAGTGTGGCTGCCCATGTGGTGGGGTAATCAAAAACGGTCATACATGTAATGTTCTCATCCCCAGCTGATGCATTTGTACCATAGTGTTCAAGTACTTCGGCTGTTTGGATGTCCCTGGAGTCTTTTAGCCAGGGTACGACAACAACAACAACAACAACATGAACCTAGATGAGGTGCACAAGTGCGTATGCGCACACACATACATACACACGCACTGTGTGTCACTGTCACATGATTACACACACGCATATCGAGGCACATGCACAACACAGCAATGCACTGCCACAAAAACTTGATTACCACAACTCTGCGCACAGTTCAAGCACTATAGAGCAGGGCGGATCAAGAATGAGAGATCTGAGGCAGTTCTCAAGGGGAGGACTACAAGCAGGGATAAAGCAAAACCTCTTTACATCTGTGTGTGTGTGCGGCTAGCCTGACCTATGAAGTGGGTTTACCATGTCTAAAACCAGTAAATTGATGCTTTTTTGTATGTTTTTTCATAATCCCACTTTTTCCCTAAACCTAGTTGGTTTTTGCATAAAGCCAACATATTGTCATCAATGCTTTCAAAATAAGGTACATTTTTTTCCATTTGAATAAGCATAATGTATCACAATTAGATCTTTAAAAGAGAGAGAGAGAGAGAGAGAGAAGAAAAAGAAGGAAAGAAAGAAAATGTTTAATGTCAAAAAGAAGGCGGTTGGTTTTCCTTGTTTGTTCTCAATATTCATCAAACAAAATTTTTGCTGAAATGGCTTATTTTTGTCAAACTCACGGATAGTAAATAAATGCTTTTTCATCCGACCCTTGCGCTAGAAAAGGGCTTTCGAGTAAACAACCCACGCGCTGAAGCTAGGCTCGGTCACAGCCTGCCCTGAGAACATGCTAAAGGGATTTTGCTGCATTTAATCCTCTTATCGTCAACCTCTGGGGCCGTACTTATATGTCGTTGGTAAACTTACTTCTACAATGAGATTAACTCCTGGTACAAACCCTGCGGGTTCAGCGCATTCTACTTCCGTACCTATATCATCTGGGTTTTGTCTCAGTTTCTACCTACCTACGGTCTCGGTTTCTACCTACGAAGCATCTTGAAAGGGTGAAGGTCAGATAAAAAGAGGGATTCCCTTCTTCTGCGCATGTCTTGAATAACTGCCAACCTTCTGCGCATGCCCACAAACACGCTGACACCAGACACACACAAAGACTGAAAAAGCAGCTCAACTAAAACAAATTTGATAAAACTATCGAAAGGCCATAAACATGATGAAGTCACACTCACACGCACACACACATACACACACTGACACAAAGTAACAGTGACACAGACAGGCACGAAGACAGATTTAGCCTACCCACACACACACCAAGAGCTAAGCCAACTATCGTAGCAGACGAACTTGGGAGCTACAGACACACTTGTAGAGCAGGGGGCCGAGTTCCGTGTCTCAGTATGTGCAAATCAAATTCAATGTCTTCTCGGAGAGTATCTGTCAGCTGGAAGATGATGTGACGACGAAATCTTAACTTTGCATGAAGTTCGTGATCATTGAACGTGTCCACTGGCTTTGTTTTGATCTAACCCAGGGCGAACTCATGCCCTATCCTCGTTGTACGTTACCAACCCCTCACCCACTGCAAACCACGAGGTTATAGGTTACTCTCGACATATGGATCTGCAAGTAACAGACCTTCGAGCTTCCAACGAGGTAGTAGGTCACTTCCCCGTTACCGACGACATGTAAGTACGGCCCCAGGTTAGAGAAAAATGCAAACCAGTGAATTCAAAGGCTACTTTGGAGTTGCGTATCAGGATTCGGATACGAAGCTGTAAGTTTCACCGAGTTCTTAGGAGATGCTCACGTGGCTTCAACTTGCAGGTGTCGTCACGAAGGAAACCTGCGTTATTGTTCTTTGCCTCACATGACGTCACACTGTCAATTTGACGTGTTCAACCCGACTATAATTTTCAACGCCTTCTTCCTTGTGCTGAACCCTGTGAAGTGATCTGAAGCGATCAAAGCTAAGTGAATTTTCGTTGTTTTATTCGTTTATGTCTCACCTGATGAAGACCTAAGAGGTCGAAACGCGTTGTGTTTCGTCTTGTGACTCGTTTGTCCACGTTCTCTGGGCGGTTCGCTAACATTTATTTAAGATTTGTTTAGATTTCCGCCTGCAGTCCTCTCGCTTTGCAACTAGATATAATTTTCACGTTTTGGAATGACATAACGCAGAACTCATAACGATCCAGAATCCCTCTGTGATCATGGGTCCGCATCACAGACGGATCGGATCGCACCAACATTGAATGGATCCGTCCCCGGGCTGCGGTCGATTTTCACACGAAGTTTAGTTGGAAATTGTGCAGTCCGTTTGGGGCGTTATCCGCTCATTCTCAATAAGAATGCACATGGGACCTCAGCAAGATGTAAATTTTTATTTTTAGATTTTCCCTCCTAAAAGAGGCTATTCAGATAAACTGACCATTACCATAGAAGAAAAACTGGGTGCCCTCAAGTTAAGCCAACTGCATTCCCATGCGTTGCAAAAATATCTGAGGTTAAAACTGAATAATAAAGAGACATTCGGAAAGCACTGTGAAAAAAATACTGAAGACATGTAAGTTACTTTCAGTAACGTAAATGTTGTGCTCTTTTAGATCTGTCGCAGCCAAGGAAAAGTGAAAACAAAAGGTTTGTTAGATCTGACATACTCTGACGTCACTTACACTGATAAAGAAGGTCAGGCCTAAAGAAATATTCCTAAGTAGATTGAGATACTTTTTAGACGTAGTCACCCCCTTTGAAGTAACTAGTAACTATGAGAAGGAATAAAAGCCAATAATCCTATTTCCTGTGAGCAGATGCTCTTTCTGCAAAATGGTGGGGCTTGAAAGAGGTCATGTGAGCCTGCAGCAAGTGTTTTCTGGTGATGTCTCGGTTAGTTCTGTAAAATGCGCATCACGTACATGTTGGTAATGTCTTGTTGGGGCACCAGCATTTTATTGTATGGCAAAGGCTGAAACCAATCTGTGGCAATGTCAATATCTTTTCCTACTTTAGTTTTCTCTTGTGCACAGCACAGCTGAAGAGCTTTGATACTGGTCATTTCCCTGCTGAGAAAAATGGTAGTAGTACATGTTGCTGGTGGTGAACCACACACATTTTTCAGGTTAACTATCCTGTTGTGGTCTTCAGTAATGTCTCAGTTGAAAACCTATTATTTACCTTACATGGGGTTTCAGTTAACTGTCATTTAAGGACATTTGTGGGTTATTTTATTGGAATTGTAATACGGTAGGGCTTTATGAACAACAGGCCTACTTTTTTCTTATCCTCGGGAACAGGTGGTTACAGGTCGATTTACTGGAGACAATGCAGCTTATGCATAAATGAGGTAGTGGAACATTAAAAAGGATGATTACTCATCATAACAACGCATAAAAGCAAAAGCATATTATCAGTTCGATTTTGTATTTTTCTTCAGCTGCTGAAGCCGTGGAAACTCAGCGGGAACAGTCACGTACATGTTGTTTTGAGTGACATTTAGTTCCCTCATGCACAGGAATAATGGTCCCACAGAAGACTAATACCTGTCTGTTGTAGGCCCTTGGCTATGCAGTCTCACAATGTATGGCTGCAAGCAATTACTCTTTTAAAATAAATGGAGGACAGGGGAACCTGTAAAACAGCTCATGTGCCATTCTTATTGAGAATGAGTGTATCATGCTATCTGACAGACAAATCTATAAAACTTCCTGGCCAGGTATTAAGTATATAACGCTCTCTCTCTCTCTCTCTCTCTCTCTCTCTCTCTCTCTCTCTCTCTCTTCTCTCTCTGATGTTCCTAAATGAGCATGGTACACTAAGGGGTAACGGGAGGCCGCTTATGAGTCGTATCGAAGGAACATGACAATCATGAAGAATGCAGATACTTAAGAAATGCAATACATTCACAAGAGCGCATACAACACACACACACACACACACACACACACACACACACACACACACACACACACAAACCCTATAAAGTGTTACTGAGACTTGCTACTCTCAAAGCACAACCCCAAACCGGTTCGGTGGCCAGTGAATGAATTCATCAATAATCAAACTTCATCAGTATCGGTTGCAGTCAAAGTGCTTCCTGTTGAACAACTAAACACCCGCCACTTCTGCGGCACAGAACCCATTAATTTACTAGGCTATAGGCCTATTAGATTATTCTAGATCTAATTACCTCCTAGAATTAAGAACGATTCTGTCAAGATAAAAAAAATATATATTACTGACCTTTATATTCCACAGATGTCAGTTCACTACGTAATGCACCTCAGACAATCCGGTAGCCAGCCCTCGGAATGGATGGCAGAGACAGCGGATTTCTGCAGCTGTCGATGTGCCAGTCATCAGTCACAAATACGTTGACAAACAAACAGGCAAACAAAAGGTTAAAAGAAACAAAAAAAGCTGAAGTTATACCTATCTATATACAAGTCAAACAATTCAAACCCTGCACACTAGGCGTACAAACCAGTCTCAGTCGTTTCCAGTCTTTCCAAACACAAGTAAACAAACACACCTGACTACATCCATTCCATTTGCTTCCTAGCTGTTTCATCCTGGGCTATGTGAGTTTGTGACCACAACATTCATGACAAAGGGCGTATGATATGGCTGATGAGTGGATGGAAACAGTAACAACAAATGTTGTGGTGTCCTAATTCATTATGGAAAAAAAGCGTTTGATGTGATCGAATATAACTCTAATTAATTCTCCTCCAGAAAATCAGAAATACATAATCTATACACAAATAGGTCGTATCCTAGTTCATTTAAAAGCGTTTGATGTGATTGAATATAGATGTAATTAGTTCTCCTCTAGTGTCCCAGTTCATTTAAAAGCGTTTGATGTGATTGAATGTAGATGCAGTTAATTCTCCTCTAGTGTCCTAGTTCATTTGAAAGCGTTTGATATGATTGAATATTGATGTTCTCCTCGAGTGCCCTAGTTCATTTAAAAGCGTTTGATGTGATTGAATGTAGATGCAATTAATTCTCCTCTAGTACCCTAGTTCATTTAAAAGCGTTTGATGTGATTGAATATAGATGTAATTAATTCTCCTCTAGTATTCTAGTTCATTTAAAAGCGTTTGATGTGATTAAATATAGATGTAATTAATTCTCCTCTAGAAAACCAGAAGTGCCTTTTATACACAAGCAGTGCCTACTGTTACACCTACTTTTTTCCTCCCATCTGACAATTAAGCAACAGTGTATAACGATGAGTACAACTGTGTCCATATTTCAAACCCTTCACTATGGCGTTCCACAATGCTTCCTCCGTGGTCCTTTACTCTTCACAACTGATTTACATTAACGATCTTCCTCTCCCGGTTACACAAAATCCACATGTAACCTTTTTGCGTGTGATACCACCATCCATGCAACTCATTCTGAAAGTACTGTTCTTGTGAAAATTTAACAAGAAAGCGCCGGCGTGAAATGGACTGAACTCAATTACAAGTCGCTTCGCCCTCAACTTATAGCAGCTGGACGAGAGAGAGAGAGTAAAAAAAAAGACAACTTCAAAATAAAACTGCCTCCACTAAACCTTAAAAATGAATTTGTTGCACAGGTTAGGCCTACACATTACAAAGTATTCGGAATAACCGTTGGCTGTAACAATATCAACTGGCATCCTCATGTACTACACTTATTACTGTAAAGAATTTCCCAGGAAGTCTATCAAAACGGCAGATTTAAACATCTCACTGCCTTTCACTCACACAAGTTGTTTTTTCTACGCTCACATTCAGTCATACAAAGACTGTGCGTCCATCCTAGCCTCTAGGTGCAAACGCTAACACGCTGAAATTATAGCTGAGCCTACATAAACGGGGCGCGAGTCTCTTAAAAAAAAAAAAAAAAAAAAAAAAAAGTGCTTACCTGCTACACTTACTTATTTACTTACTTAGGCCCATAGCTCAAGGGTGAGCATAGGCCATCGACAACACTCCGCCATTGCACTCGGTTCTGGGCTGCTCGCTGAATGCCTGTCCAGTTGGTACCCTGTCTTTTCTTCTCTGCCTCTGTGTCTCGTCTCCAGCTGTTGCGAGGTCGGCCTCTCTTCCTTTTCCCCTGCGGGTTCCATGTCAGGGCTTGGCGTGTGGTGCTGGATGCTGGCTTCCTGAGGGTGTGTCCTATCCAGTCCCACTTCCTCCGCAGAATCTGTTTGGCAACTGGTTCCTGTCCTGCTTGCTTCCATAGATCTTCATTGCTGATTTTCTCTGGCCATCTGATTTTGAAGATGCGCCTCAGACAGGTGTTGATGAAGGTTTGAACTTTTTTCTGTATTGTCTTGGTCATTCTCCAAGTCTCGCAACCGTAGAGCAGAACTGACTTCACGTTGGAATTGAAGATACGCAATTTTGTCTTCCTTCTGATCTCTCCTGAGGCCCAGATGTTCTTTAGCATGATGAATGCTGCTCGCGCCTTGCCCATCCTGGCTATGATGTCCTGGTCGGTGCCTCCCTGCTTGTCAGCTACGCTTCCCAAGTAGACAAAGGAATCTACTTCCCTAATGGGCTCGCCTCCAACTGTGACTGGGCTGCTGTCTGTGGTGTTGATCTTCATCAGCTCGGTTTTCTTCTTGTTTATCTTGAGCCCAGTTCCTGCTGATGTTGTCTCAAGGCGGGTGGTCTTGTCCTGCATCTGTCTGTGACTGTGGGAGAGGAGTGCCAGGTCGTCAGCAAAGTCAAGGTCATCTAGCTGCGTCCAGAGTGTCCATTGTATCCTGTTGTTCCCGCCTGTTGTGGTCTTCATGATCCAGTCGATGACCAGGAGGAAGAGGAAAGAAGTGAAGAAAAATGTGAAGAAAGATAAGAAGGAGTTCATTGACAGACTTCCGAGACAAGCAGAGGATGCTGCAGGACAGGGCAACATGAGAGAGCTGTACACCACCACAAAGAAGCTGGCGGGCAAGTTCCAACAGACTAACAAGCCAGTCAAAGACAAGAATGAAAAGACCCTTACAACAACAGAAGATCAATTGAAGCGATGGGCAGAGCACTTCAAGGAACTACTAAACTGTCCCGCCCCCAAAGCACCACCTGACATCCCACCAGCAGAAACAGAACTTCCCATCAACTGTGAGAAGCCATCAAAAGCAGAGATCAGAAAGGCCATCCTGACACTGAAGAATGGGAAGGCAGCAGGGCCTGATGAGATCCCAGCAGAAGCCATTAAAGCGGATGTTGATACAGCTGTCAACTTGCTACACAGCCTCTTCGGCAAGATATGGGAAAAAGAGAACATCCCAGCAGAGTGGAGGGAAGGCATTGTTATCAAACTGCCAAAGAAAGGAGACCTTAGCAACTGTAGTAACTATAGAAGGACCATGCTCCTGTCAGTGCCAGGCAAGGTTCTAAACAGAGTGTTATTGGAGAGGATGAAGGAAGCAGTTGACCCAAAGCTTCGAGACCAGCAGGTGGGCTTCCGGCAACAAGATCGCCAGCCTCAGGATCATCATCGAACAGTCCTTGGAGTGGAACTCACCCCTTTACATCAACTTCATCGACTATGAAAAAGCCTTTGACAGTGTAGATAGAGAGATACTATGGAAGCTACTGAGGCACTATGGAATACCAGAGAAGACCATCTCTCTCATATGATGCACATATCAGGACATGAACTGCAGGGTGGCTCATGCAGGCCAGTTGTCAGACGGTTTTGAGGTGAAGACAGGAGTGCGCCAGGGATGTCTGTTGTCACCTTTCCTCTGCTACACTTAGACTGTGATTAAACATTAGATTTTTTTTCCCTTTAGCTGCAGACCAGTATACAACAAATAACTCATAACTCCCCCCACCCACAACCCCCCCTCCCCCCTCCCCCCTCCCCAAACTAGATTCCACTTTGTATCCCTGTTTAATGTGGACTGTTCCGTACATCCAGTTATCATTATCTAGACTCCACTCACTCGTAGCCATCACCTAGTGCATATCGATCTTCAGAAAACATTATTTCAATCATTTTGTATCCTGATATTTATCATCTCCGCTCCGAGCCCACAAGCCCTTATTCCTGCCCTCCTTGCCTGTGGCAATGCAAGTCTTTTGTACAGGAAATACAGTAGTGTTCAGAGGGTTTGGCCTGCTTGCTTGCTTTTTTTGTGTGTTTTTTTGGGTTTTTTTTTTTTTTTTCGTTTGTTTAGTTTGTCTCTCTTACTTCCTGTCCTCTTGTCATCATGTTTGTACTTCTTCTCTCTCTCTCTCTCTCTCTCTCTCTCTCATGCTCTCTCTCTCTCCTCTCTCTCTCTCTCTCTCTCTCCTCTCTCTCTCTCTCTCTCTCTCTCTCTCTCTCTCTCTCTCTCTCTCTCTCTCTCTCCTCTCTCTCTCTCTCTCTCTCTCCTCTCTCTCTCTCCCTCTCTCTCTCTTCTCTCTCTCTCTCTCTCCCTCTCTCTCTCTCTCTCCTCTCTCTCTCTCTCTCTCTCTCTCTCTCTCTCTCTCTCTCTCTCTCTTTGTCCATTTCCTGCTTCCCACTATATCTTTTAAGTGGTTACTTTCCACTTGAATGAAGTGGAAACCCTATAGATACCATTCAGTAGTAGTAGTAATAGTAGTAGTGGTAGTAGTACTGCTACTACTTGTACTAGTACTAGGCTGACTAGTGATAATAATAGTAATTATTAATTTCTTATCGGCTAATATCGAATGATTAACAGAATGCCTTCTCCCCCCCTCCCAGTCCCCCCCCCCCCCCCACTCCCCACCCCCGCCTCCCTCAAAATTCCTGTTTCTTTCAACGGTTATACTCATATTTTGTTGCTTAAACGTTGTTATATTCTTCAGTCTATTCCAAAACATGCTTTGATGCGTAGCCTCCCTCTCTCTCTCTCTCTCTCTCTCTCTCTCTCTCTCTCTCTCTCTCTCTCTCTCATTTGTTTGACTTAAACTTTTTCAGTTTGTCAGTTTGCATGCTTCTACATGTAATGTCTTATTTCATTCTATATGTATTGTCTTATTTCATTCTACATGTAATGTCTTATTTCATTCTATATGTATTGTCTTATTTCATTCTACATGTAATGTCTTATTTCATTCTATATGTATTATTCTTATTTCATTCTACATGTATTGTCTTATTTCATTCTATATGTATTATTCTTATTTCATTCTACATATATTGTCTTATTTCATTCTACATGTATTGTCTTATTTCATTCTACAGGTATTGTCTTATTTCATTCTACATGTATTGTCTTATTTCATTCTACAGGTATTGTCTTATTTCATTCTACAGGTATTGTCGTATTTCATTCTACAGGTATTGTCTTATTTCATTCTACAGGTATTGTCTTATTTCACTCTACACGTAGGCCTATTGTCTTATTTCATTCTATATGTATTATTCTTATTTCATTCTATATGTATTATTCGTATTTCATTCTCCATGTATTGTCTTATTTCATTCTACACGTAGACCTATGGTCTTATTTCATTCTATATATATTATTATTATTTCATTCTATATGTATTATTCGTATTTCATTCTATATGTATTGTCTTATTTCATTCTATTTCATTCATCCTTGTTCATCCTGCCCATGGGGTGGACTTTGATCAAGATATATAGATAGGCCTAATTATGCTCACCAGAACTTATAGTTATACACATAGCTAACGATAATAATAATAAGAAGAAGAAGAAGAAGAAGAAGAAGAAGAAGAATGATAGGTCTATTAAGAATAATGATAATAACAACAATAATAATAATGATGATAATGAATCTCGTCTTATTCCCTTTTCTCCCTCTTACGGCACTCTGACTGACCGACAGACAGTCACAGTCACACACACACACACACACACACACACACACACACACACACACACACACACACACACACACATACACCAGTCCTCCATAAATACAGGCATTGTACCAAAAGACTGGAAAAGGGCAAACGTCTCTCCGGTGTTCAAGAAGGGTGAACGATACAGGCCTGAAAACTATCGCCCCATCTCCCTCACGAGTGTGCCATGCAAAATCCTAGAGCACATTGTAGTAAGCACAATTATGGGATTTGCAGAGGCAAACAACATCCTGCGTGAGGAACAGCATGGCTTCCGGCGAGGCAGATCCTGTGAAAGCCAACTGCTGGGGCTTGTGGATGAGCTATCCTACAATATGGAA
>CM065722.1:56238930-56253930 GCA_033310375.1 Conus canariensis | reverse complement strand
TACACATGCACACACACATGCAAGCACACACTCACACTCTTTCTCCCTGTGATGAGAGTTGGGGGTGGGTTGGTGTGTTCTCTAGAGGAAGGACTTGGGACTATTTTCTCTATAGATGAGAATTATGTGAAACTTTCACCTCCACCCTCTCTCTTACTAGTGATGGAAGGAGCAACTTTCCGGTACTAGTCATCGAAAGAAATTTTTATTATTTTCTCAGGACTGTTACAAGGAGGAAATGTTCAAAGTTATTTCACAATTGTAAAATCAGTTCGAATAAGCTGAGTTTTGGTTCTCACTGTTTCATCATTAAGTGAGGAAAAAGTTCTGGATGAGTTGAGTTGGAATCCACTTGGAATATCAGAACTTAACTGAAGTCGGAGAGGATAGTTGATCTCTCTCTTGTGGCTGGTGACTGATCCTGCTGTGTTGACCTGCTGGACTGTGGTGTCTCTTCACTACCGGACTTGCCCAGGGTAGACAGGGTCCCATGTTTCTTTAACAAAGAGAACCTGGTCTGTAGTTAAGTAGCCGAGAGTCTGGCTTGTCGAGTTCATACACTTGCCCTCGATCTTTCAGAGGATGTGTGAGATCTCAGCCAACAAAGGATTAGACTAGCATCTATAGATCTATGTCTGCCACAATTATCACTCCACTTTTGTTTAGATGTTGAGTGGAGTTTACAAAAGGGTAGGAGACAGTAATACAATGCTAAACAATTTTAATCAATAACTTGGAATACACTTAACCCAAGTACACATGTGGAGTAGACTTAAGAGTCACATGCTGCAAAACATTCCAACAATCACTAGTATTCATAAATCAGCTTTAACAGTTTTCACCTTGTACAGGCATACTCATTACTGTTTTTCTGATCAAAATTTGTCATTCAGTTATCAGCTTAGCCATACAGAGGCAACTCAAGTCTCAAGTGTTTTCAAACCCATGGGTGGAGTTGTCAAGTGATTTGTCACACTCCCTTTCAAACAGACAAACATATACACACACTCACACACACACACACACACACACACACACACACACACACACACACACACACACACACACACACACACACACACACACACCACACACACACACACACACAACCACACACACGTATACACACACACACACACACCACACACACACACACACACACCTCACACTCACACTCTCACAATCTCTTTCTCTCTCTCCTACAAACACACACACACACACGCATGTGCGCATGCGCGCGCGCACACACACACACACACACACACACACACACACACACACACACACACACACACACTCAGTTCTAAGTGTACACACCCGCACATGCAAACAGACAGACACACACACACACAGTCTCACAAACACACACACACACACACACACACACACACACACAGAGCACACAGCACACAGAGCACGCATTTTCATTTTCACACAGGTATGCCAAAATAGAGGTACAGTTTGCATACCAATGTAACTGTAATTGTGATGTAGGGTGTAGAGGATAACCTCCCACACACAGGTCAGTGACTTACTCTGTCATTAGTCAGTCATGGCCCAGGGCCAGGTGGACACTACTCAGTCCACTGGGAACATCCATGACATGTCATGGAATCTAGGTCATTTGTCGTCAGTCCACTCTCAGATCTTTGGTCATGAGCACAGAAATTCTGCATAAGTCATGTGTGTGTGTGTGTGTGTGTGTATGTGTGTGTGTGTGTGTGTGTGTGTGTGTGTGTGTGTGTGTGTGTGTGCATGCATGCTCATGTACACAGATCACACAAGATATGGAAAATATTTATGAGACATTAAGCAATGCAAATGACAAAAATACATAGTTTTTTTTTTTTTTTCCAGTTTGTTGTAACCACAGATGTTGGGGTGAATAACTAACTGAATGAGTGAAGACTAAATCATTGCATATTTACTGATTTGAACAGCATTACTCATTTACTGAGTATTATTTTGCATAGATCTTGCCATCAAGAAAGAATATATGGTATGCAACAAGAATATGTTGTTTTAATATACTTTTCACCCTACAACCCATGCATGCACACAGAGGCCCTCCCTCCAGACCCACATTTCCAGAACAGCATGACTGGGTCCTGACACTGCATGCATGCACACAGAGGCCCTCCCTCCAGACCCACATTTCCAGAACAGTATGACTGGGTCCTGACACTAGTCACACTAGGACTGTAGGTTTTATGTCTGCTGGCTTTCTTTTTTTCTGGCTGTAGATTTTACAAGAAGACTAATGGTGACTGGTAATTTCGTGATACAATCACATTATCTTGCCTTTAAAACAACTTCAGTAGAATCTCTTAAAGGACACCTAAGAAACAAGCAACAAGAACAACAGATGCAACAACAACAACAACACACACACACACTCACACTCACACTCACACACACACACACACACTCACTCGCACACGCACACACACACACTCATCGCACACACACACACACACACACACACACACACACACACACACACACACACACACACACACACACTGAATGATATTGATCAATACTGTTCAGAAAATTTTGGGTTGATCTATATGAGAAGTGTCTTTTGAAAATGTGTTGGTTGATATTTCATATGAAATGAAGACAGTGACTGGAGTAAGTTATTCCACATCCACCTACAAGAATATATATATGTAAGTCTGGATTTAAAAAGATCAGTCCATGGTCAGGGTACAAATGGCTTCTGTTTCAATTTTTTGAGGTAGGGTTGGTGGGGTGTAATTGGACATTATCTTGTTGAGCATGAAATGGCTTTGTTATGGGTGAGTTACCTTTTCAGAAGCAATGCATCTCAATGTTTTTAACCAGAGTGAGTTACTGTTGAAGATTTCAGGAGAATTAATTTTTCAGGCCATCCATGAAGACTGAAGAGTGGTTTTTAATGTGTTGTCACCAGTCGAATCCCATAATGTAAAAGAGTAATTGAAATGACATTCAGTTATACACAGTTTACAACAATGTTGCTCTAAGTTTAAGAAATATTGTAGTTTTGTAAGCTGGTGAATCATTTGAGATAGAAGTTTCGACTTCCACAACCACCTCATTGTTCATACGAAGAAACTGAGTAATGGTGAAGAGAGATCTGAATGCTTTTGCCTGGTGGTTATAATGAGGTGTTTAGTTTTCTGAGGATGAGACACCTATGATTTAGCTGCAGTGAAATGAACAATATGAGAGTCATGGTACAAGGATTACAGAAGTTGAGACAAAAAAAAGAAACCACAAGAACCAAACTCACAGATTCTTGGTGTCTCCCCCCTCCCTCCACCTGTCAAGTTTGATCATCTGTTTGAAGCAGATTTGAGAAACAATGGCAGAGAACTCAGAAGGTTAGGTCGACCCTCAGCGCTCTCTCTGTATTCCCCCTTCCCCTTCCCCCTTCACCCCCTCCCTGCTCTATCCCCCTCAACCCCAATTTCATCATCCCCCCTCCCCTCCAAACACCAAGCCATCCCCACCCCTCACCAATCCCAGCCTATGCTCTGTTGCAGTCAGAACCTCTGTCCTGCTGTCTCACAATGTACATAGCAGGTTTACCTGCACAGAGCCTGGGTGATGAAAGCTGTTTGTTTCCCTTTATCACAATACACTTTAACAGGTTTACCTGTACAAAACCTTGGTGATGAAAGCTGTTTGTCTCCCTTTATCACAATGGACATAACAGGTTTACCTGTACAAAACCTTGGTGATGAAAGCTGTTTGTTCCCCTTTATGATTATCACAATGGACATAACAGGTTTACATGTACAAAACCTTGGTGATGAAAGCTGTTTGTTCCCCTTTATGATTATCACAATGGACATAACAGGTTTACCTGTACAAAACCTTGGTGATGAAAGCTGTTTGTCTCCCTTTATCACAATATATATGCGTAACAGGTTTACCTGTACAAAACATTGGTGGTGCAAGCTGTTTGTCTCCCTTTATCACAATATACACAACAGGTTTACCTGTACAAAACATTTGTGATGAAAGCTGTTTGTTCCCCTTTACCTGTGCAAAACCTTGGTGATGAAAGCTGTTTGTTCCCCTTTATCACAATATACATAACAGATTTACCTGTGCAAAACCTTGGTGATGAAAGCTGTTTGTTCCCCTTTATCACAGTATACATAACAGATTTACCTGTGCAAAACCTTGGTGATGAAAGCTGTTTGTTCCCCTTTATCACAGTATACATAACAGATTTACCTGTGCAAAACCTTGGTGATGAAAGCTGTTTGTTCCCCTTTATCACAGTATACATAACAGATTTACCTGTGCAAAACCTTGGTGATGAAAGCTGTTTGTTCCCCTTTATCACAGTATACATACAATTACCTGTGCAAAACCTTGGTGATGAAAGCTGTTGTTCCCCTTATCACAGTATACATAACAGATTTACCTGTGCAAAACCTTGGTGATGAAAGCTGTTTGTTCCCCTTTATCACAGTATACATAACAGATTTACCTGTACAAAACCTTGGTGATGAAAGCTGTTTGTTCCCCTTTATCACAGTATACATAACAGATTTCCCTGTGCAAAACCTTGTGATGAAAGCTGTTTGTTCCCCTTTATCACAGTATACATAACAGATTTCCCTGTGCAAAACCTTGGTGATGAAAGCTGTTTGTTCCCCTTTATCACAGTATACATAACAGATTTCCCTGTGCAAAACCTTGGTGATGAAAGCTGTTTGTTCCCCTTTACACAGTATACATAACAGATCTCCCTGTGCAAAACCTTGGTGATGAAAGCTGTTTGTTCCCCTTTATCACAGTATACATAACAGGTTTCCCTGTACAAAACCTTGGTGATGAAAGCTGTTTGTTCCCCTTTATCACAGTATACATAACAGATTTCCCTGTGCAAAACCTTGGTGATGAAAGCTGTTTGTTCCCCTTTATCACAGTATACATAACAGATTTACCTGTGCAAAACCTTGGTGATGAAAGCTGTTTGTTCCCCTTTATCACAGTATACATAACAGATTTACCTGTGCAAAACCTTGGTGATGAAAGCTGTTTGTTCCCCTTTATCACAGTATACATAACAGATTTACCTGTGCAAAACCTTGGTGATGAAAGCTGTTTGTTCCCCTTTATCACAGTATACATAACAGATTTACCTGTGCAAAACCTTGGTGATGAAAGCTGTTTGTTCCCCTTTATCACAGTATACATAACAGATTTACCTGTGCAAAGCCTTGGTGATGAAAGCTGTTTGTTCCCCTTTATCACAGTATACATAACAGATTTACCTGTGCAAAACCTTGGTGATGAAAGCTGTTTGTTCCCCTTTATCACAGTATACATAACAGATTTACCTGTGCAAAACCTTGGTGATGAAAGCTGTTTGTTCCCCTTTATCACAGTATACATAACAGATTTACCTGTGCAAAACCTTGGTGATGAAAGCTGTTTGTTCCCCTTTACACAATATACATAACAGATTTACCTGTGCAAAACCTTGGTGATGAAAGCTGTTTGTTCCCCTTTCCTTTTTAACAGCAGTAGCTCCGGGAAAATATTCATCTCAAAATCGTGTTAACAAATGCTCAGGGATGTCGTTTGCAGTTGACTATCAAACAAACATACAAGCAAACAAAGCAAAACAAAATAAACAAACAAAAGAACCCAACCTTCTACTTCTGTATATTATGAAACTGTTTATTTCTGAAATACGTAATCTCATCTTGTGGCGCGTGTGAAAGGATGACCCTTGCGCTGTTTTTGTTGGGGTTGATTTGACTCCATGGTGAGCATGTTCTGTTCTGAATATAATTAATCATGTTCCTCTGATGTCCCCAGCTGGGTATGAGAAATAAAACCGTCTTGCCTTAACACTGTGTGTGGGTGTATTTCAGTGACCTTGAACTTAGTTAAAGATATTAAAAAGTATAATTCCCTTGTATCCCCCCCCCCCCCCCCTTTTTTTTTTTCTTTTTTTTTTTGTGTTGTTTTTTTACTACAGTTTTCAACATACTCAAAGCATGTTCAGCACACAGTCATTTAAGACACAAAGTCAAGTCAAAATTATCTTTATTGAGGGTTAAAGTATAAGCTTTACAGCTTTTTTTTTTTTTTACATCCTGCCCTCATAAACAAGAAAGAAACTAATACAAATAACCACAAGCTCAAAAAAAATTTTTTTTTAAGCACATAATTTCTATCATGCAAATACATAACTCTAATATCAAATATGAAACAATAATGAAACTATTGTTGGAGCATCAAGTTCAAGCAGAGAGAGAGAGAGAGAGATGGGGATAAATATGCATCGTTTAGCATAAGTCTTTTCACCCGCCACCTTTCCCCCATACCCCCTCCCTTTTCCTCTTGGCCTCCTCAGCTCCCCACCCTACCCATTACATCCCCCCCCCCCCCCCCCCCCAAGAATGTGATCGATGAATCACAATGCAGATGTCGTTGAAGGTGGCAGCTTTTGAATTAGGAAACACCAGATGTAGGCATCCGATAATCGACTAGGGAATGCAAATTTAGGCATAGTAGGAAGGGAGGGAGACTGGTGAACATGTGGGAGGGGAGAGAATAGGGGAGTTTGGGGGGGGGGGATGGTGGTGGTGGTGGGAGGGTTGGGTCTAACAAAGGGGAGGTATGAGGGTGGTAAGTTGAGGTGTTAACCCTGAGTGGAACTTGAAAGTTGAATGTTCGACCTGTATTGATTACAGTTCCTTAGGTTGCAGTCCTGTTTTCTTGTTAAACTGACAGGCTGTGGATCATGTGAACTGTGGTGTTATATAGCAGTAGTGTTAAACTGACAGGCTGTGGATCATGTGAACTGTGGTGTTATTATAGCAGTAGTGTTAAACTGACAGGCTGTGGATCATGTGAACTGTGGCGTTAATAGCAGTAGTGTTAAACTGACAGGCTGTGGATCATGTGAACTGTGGCGTTATATAGCAGTAGTGTTAAACTGACAGGCTGTGGATCATGTGAACTGTGGCGTTATATAGCAGTAGTGTTAAACTGACAGGCTGTGGATCATGTGAACTGTGGCGTTATATAGCAGTAGTGTTAAACTGACAGGCTGTGGATCATGTGAACTGTGGCGTTATATAGCAGTAGTGTTAAACTGACAGGCTGTGGATCATGTGAACTGTGGCGTTATATAGCAGTAGTGTTAAACTGACAGGCTGTGGATCATGTGAACTGTGGCGTTATATAGCAGTAGTGTTAAACTGACAGGCTGTGGATCATGTGAACTGTGGCGTTATATAGCAGTAGTGTATAAACTGACAGGCTGTGGATCATGTGAACAGTGTGTGCGGTTATATAGCAGTAGTGTTAAACTGACAGGCTGTGGATCATGTGAACTGTGGCGTTTATATAGCAGTAGTGTTAAACTGACAGGCTGTGGATCATGTGAACTGTGGCGTTATATAGCAGTAGTGTTAAACTGACAGGCTGTGGATCATGTGAACTGTGGCGTTATATAGCAGTAGTGTTAAACTGACAGGCTGTGGATCATGTGAACTGTGGCGTTATATAGCAGTAGTGTTAAACTGACAGGCTGTGGATCAGAACTGTGCGTTGCATATGTTGCGTGTGGTCAGTAATTCTATATAGCAGTAGTGTTAAACTGACAGGCTGTGGATCATGTGAACTGTGGCGTTATATAGCAGTAGTGTTAAACTGACAGGCTGTGGATCATGTGAACTGTGGCGTTATATAGCAGTAGTGTTAAACTGACAGGCTGTGGATCATGTGAACTGTGGCGTTATATAGCAGTAGTGTTAAACTGACAGGCTGTGGATCATGTGAACTGTGGCGTTATATAGCAGTAGTGTTAAACTGACAGGCTGTGGATCATGTGAACTGTGGCGTTATATAGCAGTAGTGTTAAACTGACAGGCTGTGGATCATGTGAACTGTGGCGTTATATAGCATAGTTTAACTGACAGTGTGATCATGTAACTGTGGCGTATAGCATGTAGTGTAAACTACAGCTGTGATCATGTGAACTGTGGCGTTATATAGCAGTAGTGTTAAACTGACAGGCTGTGGATCATGTGAACTGTGGCGTTATATAGCAGTAGTGTTAAACTGACAGGCTGTGGATCATGTGAACTGTGGCGTTATATAGCAGTATAAGTCAATGTTATAGCTAGTTTAAACTGACAGGCTGTGGATCATGTGAACTGTGGCGTTATAGCAGTATGTTAATGACAGCTTGATCATGTGATGTCGTATATAGCAGTATGTTAAACTGACAGGCTGTGGATCATGTGAACTGTGGCGTTATATATAGCAGTAGTGTTAAACTGACAGGCTGTGGATCATGTGAACTGTGGCGTTATATAGCAGTAGTGTTAAACTGACAGGCGTGTGGATCATGTGAAGCTGTGGCGTTTATATAGCAGTAGTGTTAAACTGACAGGCTGTGGATCATGTGAACTGTGGCGTTATATAGCAGTAGTGTTAAACTGACAGGCTGTGGATCATGTGAACTGTGGCGTTATATAGCAGTAGTGTTAAACTGACAGGCTGTGGATCATGTGAACTGTGGGTTATATAGCAGTAGTGTTAAACTGACAGGCTGTTGGATCATGTGAACTGTGGGTTTATATAGCAGTAGTGTTAAACTGACAGGCTGTGGATCATGTGAACTGTGGTGTTATATAGCAGTAGTGTTAAACTGACAGGCTGTGGATCATGTGAACTGTGGCGTTATATAGCAGTAGTGTTAAACTGACAGGCTGTGGATCATGTGAACTGTGGCTGTTATATAGCAGTAGTGTTAAACTGACAGTGCTGTGGATCATGTGAACTGTGGTGTTATATAGCAGTAGTGTTAAACTGACAGGCTGTGGATCATGTGAACTGGTGTTATAGCTGTGGGTTAACTACAGGCTGTATGTAAGTGGGTTTAGTAGTGTTAAACTGACAGGCTGTGGATCATGTGAACTGTGGTGTTTATACAGCAGTAGTGTTAAACTGACAGGCTCTGGATCATGTGAACTGTGGTGTTATATAGCAGTAGTGTTAAACTGACAGGCTCTGGATCATGTGAACTGTGGTGTTATATAGCAGTAGTGTTAAACTGACAGGCTCTGGATCATGTGAACTGTGGTGTTATATAGCAGTAGTGTTAAACTGACAGGCTTGGATCATGTGAACTGTGGTGTTATATAGCAGTATGTGTTAAACTGACAGGCTGCTGGATCATGTGAACTGTGGTGTATATAGCAGTAGTGTTAAACTGACAGGCTGTGGATCATGTGAACTGTGGTGTTATATAGCAGTAGTGTTAAACTGACAGGCTGTGGATCATGTGAACTGTGGTGTTATATAGCAGTAGTGTTAAACTGACAGGCTGTGGATCATGTGAACTGTGGGTTATATAGCAGTAGTGTTAAACTGACAGGCTGTGGATCATGTGAACTGTGGGTTATATAGCAGTAGTGTTAAACTGACAGGCTGTGGATCATGTGAACTGTGGTGTTATATAGCAGTAGTGTTAAACTGACAGGCTGTGGATCATGTGAACTGTGGTGTTATATAGCAGTAGTGTTAAACTGACAGGCTGTGGATCATGTGAACTGTGGCGTTATATAGCAGTAGTGTTAAACTGACAGGCTGTGGATCATGTGAACTGTGGCGTTATATAGCAGTAGTGTTAAACTGACAGGCTGTGGATCATGTGAACTGTGGCGTTATATAGCAGTAGTGTTAAACTGACAGGCTGTGGATCATGTGAACTGTGGCGTTATATAGCAGTAGTGTTAAACTGACAGGCTGTGGATCATGTGAACTGTGGCGTTATATAGCAGTAGTGTTAAACTGACAGGCTGTGGATCATGTGAACTGTGGCGTTATATAGCAGTAGTGTTAAACTGACAGGCTGTGGATCATGTGAACTGTGGCGTTATATAGCAGTAGTGTTAAACTGACAGGCTGTGGATCATGTGAACTGTGGCGTTATATAGCAGTAGTGTTAAACTGACAGGCTGTGGATCATGTGAACTGTGGCGTTATATAGCAGTAGTGTTAAACTGACAGGCTGTGGATCATGTGAACTGTGGCGTTATATAGCAGTAGTGTTAAACTGACAGGCTCTGGATCATGTGAACTGTGGCGTTATATAGCAGTAGTGTTAAACTGACAGGCTCTGGATCATGTGAACTGTGGGTTATATAGCAGTAGTGTTAAACTGACAGGCTCTGGATCATGTGAACTGTGGTGTTATATAGCAGTAGTGTTAAACTGACAGGCTCTGGATCATGTGAACTGTGGTGTTATATAGCAGTAGTGTTAAACTGACAGGCTCTGGATCATGTGAACTGTGGTGTTATATAGCAGTAGTGTTAAACTGACAGGCTCTGGATCATGTGAACTGTGGCGTTATATAGCAGTAGTGTTAAACTGACAGGCTCTGGATCATGTGAACTGTGGCGTTATATAGCAGTAGTGTTAAACTGACAGGCTCTGGATCATGTGAACTGTGGCGTTATATAGCAGTAGTGTTAAACTGACAGGCTCTGGATCATGTGAACTGTGGCGTTATATAGCAGTAGTGTTAAACTGACAGGCTCTGGATCATGTGAACTGTGGTGTTATAAGCAGTAGTGTTAAACTGACAGGCTGTGGATCATGTGAACTGTGGTGTTATATAGCAGTAGTGTTAAACTGACAGGCTGTGGATCATGTGAACTGTGGTGTTATATAGCAGTAGTGTTAAACTGACAGGCTGTGGATCATGTGAACTGTGGTGTATATAGCAGTAGTGTTAAACTGACAGGCTGTGGATCATGTGAACTGTGGTGTTATATAGCAGTAGTGTTAAACTGACAGGCTGTGGATCATGTGAACTGTGGCGTTATATAGCAGTAGTGTTAAACTGACAGGCTTGATCATGTGAACTGTGGGTTATATAGCAGTAGTGTTAAACTGACAGGCTGTGGATCATGTGAACTGTGGTGTTATATAGCAGTAGTGTTAAACTGACAGGCTGTGGATCATGTGAACTGTGGCGTTATATAGCAGTAGTGTTAAACTGACAGGCTGTGGATCATGTGAACTGTGGCGTTATATAGCAGTAGTGTTAAACTGACAGGCTGTGGATCATGTGAACTGTGGCGTTATATAGCAGTAGTGTTAAACTGACAGGCTGTGGATCATGTGAACTGTGGCGTTATATAGCAGTAGTGTTAAACTGACAGGCTGTGGATCATGTGAACTGTGGCGTTATATAGCAGTAGTGTTAAACTGACAGGCTGTGGATCATGTGAACTGTGGTGTTATATAGCAGTAGTGTTAAACTGACAGGCTCTGGATCATGTGAACTGTGGTGTTATATAGCAGTAGTGTTAAACTGACAGGCTCTGGATCATGTGAACTGTGGTGTTATACAGCAGTAGTGTTAAACTGACAGGCTCTGGATCATGTGAACTGTGGTGTTATATAGCAGTAGTGTTAAACTGACAGGCTCTGGATCATGTGAACTGTGGTGTTATATAGCAGTAGTGTTAAACTGACAGGCTCTGGATCATGTGAACTGTGGTGTTATAGCAGTAGTGTTAAACTGACAGGCTCTGGATCATGTGAACTGTGGTGTTATATAGCAGTAGTGTTAAACTGACAGGCTCTGGATCATGTGAACTGTGGTGTTATATAGCAGTAGTGTTAAACTGACAGGCTGTGATCATGTGAACTGTGGTGTTATATAGCAGTAGTGTTAAACTGACAGGCTGTGGATCATGTGAACTGTGGTGTTATATAGCAGTAGTGTTAAACTGACAGGCTGTGGATCATGTGAACTGTGGTGTTATATAGCAGTAGTGTTAAACTGACAGGCTGTGGATCATGTGAACTGTGGCGTTATATAGCAGTAGTGTTAAACTGACAGGCTGTGGATCATGTGAACTGTGGCGTTATATAGCAGTAGTGTTAAACTGACAGGCTGTGGATCATGTGAACTGTGGCGTTATATAGCAGTAGTGTTAAACTGACAGGCTGTGGATCATGTGAACTGTGGCGTTATATAGCAGTAGTGTTAAACTGACAGGCTGTGGATCATGTGAACTGTGGCGTTATATAGCAGTAGTGTTAAACTGACAGGCTGTGGATCATGTGAACTGTGGCGTTATATAGCAGTAGTGTTAAACTGACAGGCTGTGGATCATGTGAACTGTGGCGTTATATAGCAGTAGTGTTAAACTGACAGGCTGTGGATCATGTGAACTGTGGGTTATATAGCAGTAGTGTTAAACTGACAGGCTCTGGATCATGTGAACTGTGGTGTTATATAGCAGTAGTGTTAAACTGACAGGCTGTGGATCATGTGAACTGTGGTGTTATATAGCAGTAGTGTTAAACTGACAGGCTTGGATCATGTGAACTGTGGTGTTATATAGCAGTAGTGTTAAACTGACAGGCTGTGGATCATGTGAACTGTGGTGTTATATAGCAGTAGTGTTAAACTGACAGGCTCTGGATCATGTGAACTGTGGTGTTATATAGCAGTAGTGTTAAACTGACAGGCTCTGGATCATGTGAACTGTGGTGTTATATAGCAGTAGTGTTAAACTGACAGGCTCTGGATCATGTGAACTGTGGGTTATATAGCAGTAGTGTTAAACTGACAGGCTCTGGATCATGTGAACTGTGGCGTTATATAGCAGTAGTGTTAAACTGACAGGCTCTGGATCATGTGAACTGTGGTGTTATAAGCAGTAGTGTTAAACTGACAGGCTCTGGATCATGTGAACTGTGGTGTTATATAGCAGTAGTGTTAAACTGACAGGCTTGGATCATGTGAACTGTGGTGTTATATAGCAGTAGTGTTAAACTGACAGGCTGTGGATCATGTGAACTGTGGTGTTATATAGCAGTAGTGTTAAACTGACAGGCTGTGGTATCAGTGAACTGTGGTGTGTTATATAAGCAGTAGTGTTAAACTGACAGGCTGTGGATCATGTGAACTGTGGTGTTATATAGCAGTAGTGTTAAACTGACAGGCTGTGGATCATGTGAACTGTGGTGTTATATAGCAGTAGTGTTAAACTGACAGGCTCAGATTCATGTGAACTGTGGTGTATATATAGCAGTAGTGTTAAACTGACAGGCTCTGGATCATGTGAACTGTGGCGTTATATAGCAGTAGTGTTAAACTGACAGGCTCTGATTCATGTGAACTGTGGTGTTATATAGCAGTAGTGTTAAACTGACAGGCTCTGGATTATGTGAACTGTGGTGTTATAAACAAATATAGCAGTAGTGTTAAACTGACAGGCTCTGGATCATGTGAACTGTGGTGTTATAGCAGTAGTGTTAACGATAAGAGGAAATAAGGAATGAACACATACAAACAAGATGTACAGTAAGGCAAATTTTATATAGGCTTTCCATACAATACAAAGAGCATGAATTTTTGTCAGATGAGTTTTCTTCAGACGTTATAAACAACAGAGCAGATTTGGGCAAAACAGTACTCCTCTGCAAGCAGTCAGCATGAGAAGGCTTTTGTTGTTGTTGATGATAGCTACTGCCGATTTAAAGATTTGTTTGTTTGTTTTTTGCTTAAATACGGAGTGCATTAGATTGGTGTGCTTTGTGGACTATGACAGTGTGTAAGTAACATGAATACTGTTGTAATATTCTTATCATTTTTTTGTTGTTTGTCGTTTTCTTCTTTCTTTCTTTCTCTCAGGCCGTGTCTTATACCCCCAGGGGAGCATCCTTTCTGCTGATGTCTCCAGCATCGACTTTAATGACACTGTCCATTCTGTAAACACGGGACCCGAGTCCTGCCACTTTGTTGATGACTTTCATTCTGTGCCGGCATACAACCTCGACTGCAGCTTTTCTTGGATAGAATTCGACAGTGGGCCAAAGGTAGTGGTTTGACTTTTTCAGCTGTCAAAACTCATAGTATGTCCACTTGCATAGCTTTTGACAGTACTTAGCTGACCCTGAAATTCGTCTGGATGAATCCACCTTTCTTGCTGTGAAGGAAGCCAGGTTTTTGGGGGTATCATCGACAAAAAAAAACCCAGCAACTGGAGTTCAGAAGTCACATCCAGCACTTGGAAACTTCTTGTCAGAAAGCGGTGAGTGTTCTCCAAATTAAGGCGCATGTATACAGATTTGGGGTGCCGCCGAGAAAACTCTTCTCCATTTTTATGGCTGTGTTGGTTATGGTTCTGGAAGATTTCCTGCCTCATCATTCTGGATCCCATACACCGTAAAGGGCTTTGACTCGTGTCTGTGGATGCTCCGCACCCTCCCTGTGTACAGTGTGTACGCAAAGGCTAGGGACCCATCACTCTCCAGCCATCGACTGAAACTTTATTTGAACTATCATTTGAACCTCGTCTTTGAATGCCTCAGACCCGGCTTAAGACTTTGTTATTCCATAGAATTCCAAAGAAAGTTGAGGAGAACCCCAGTCCCGTTCCACTCTTAGGAGTCCGTATTCTTCCCCATCAGAACAGTGCAGACATTGACCAGGGAGCTGTGTGTGATGTGCCCCCATTTTCAGACCATCTGCCGTGGACTTTCCACACTCCGGAGATCTGCTTTTATCAGTCCTCTACTGACCACGACCCCGCCAGCTGTCCGGCCAACAGGACATCGTGTGCCGTACTTTGTTGTCAGTTTCCATCCTTTGACAGAGTGGCTACTGGCGATTCCAAGTCTGAAGGCGTTGCTTCAGCTGCCGACAGCGCCTTCTCAGAAGCGTTCAAGATGCATTCCCACAGACAGCTCCATCACCTTCGCTAAGCTCACAGCGTTGGCCTGTCACACAGAGGGTGTCTAAATCCAAACTAAAGAATTCCTCATTCTCTCAAATCTTCTTCATGCTTTGGAAGCCATTGCTGGCCGTTCCCTCACGGAATCTCAGCTCCAGACTTTACCTCTGACTTTTTTTTTTTTGAAATGATCGCACCCCTTACTGAAATATGGTTACAGCATTGATGTTTTTTGGTGTGTTTTTGCTTGCGTTCCTGCATGGGCATA
>CM065722.1:56228930-56233930 GCA_033310375.1 Conus canariensis | reverse complement strand
CGGCGTCAAAACTATTTGACGTAATGTGTGTTTTTTTACGTCATTAATTCCCCCCCCCCCCCCCCCCCCCCCCCTTTTCATTACTGTATGATAAATAGTGAGGCAAGACCAAAAACAAAAAAATAAAAATACTTTTATAGTATGGTAAACTTGCGATCTTTCAAATCTACTTTGGAAGTTGATGATTTATTTTCTTGACTGTATTTTTTTTGTTTGTTTAATGTTTTAAACTTGAAAAACAAAACATTATCGTTGATTTTTCTTGGCTGTGAACTGAGATGATTTTCAAATGTGAGTCTAATTTTAGCGATTCTGTAATCGTTTTAAGTGAAATTTGAATGAAGGTCTGAAAATCATTTGTGAGCGTACCGATGTGTCAAACGTTTTGCCATTTTAAAACTTAAGTTATGTAATTGTTACGGAAAATAAGGTGGGCAAAGCGTGAGGACACTTCTCGTAAAGCCGTGTGCTCATATGGGTAAGAAATAGTTAAGTACAGACCAAAAACAAAAAAATAAAAACACAGATTAACAACAGAAAAAAACAGCAAGCACACAAACAAAGCGAGCAAACAAAGAAAGCCCAACACGTATATCAGAAACAACGAGCCTTTCACGACCGATTGCGAAATGACTAGGGCTAGATCTGAGTGTATTTCCGAACGGAGATGGAGGGAAAGGGGGTGGGGGGGGGGGGGGTGCAGACATGGGAGACCGACATCCCGCCATTCGGTGCCCGTGTCAACGTCCCACAGAAGGAGCAGACGCCGGGAGAAGAGGACCTCTTCAGCCCGCAGTTGGAGTGTCGTGGGCCATCACCGACCAAGGACAAGACCTCAGGAGAGGAGGTTAAAACGGGGTTCTGCTGGATAATGTCGACCTTGACCCGAGTCCTGGCCGGCCACCTGAGGTGCTGAGTGCTTTAGGAGTAGGAGCACTGCGCTGGAGATTGTTCTTCGCGAGTTCGACCCCATTTGCGCCAAATAACATTTTGCATTTTCGCTGTACAAGTGAACGTAGCGTTGTTTTGGTGGTATCGGTGTAGTGTTAGATACGCTCCTACCCCGGCGGGGGTTATCTCCCCCCCCCCCCCCCCCCCCCCCCCCTCCGCCACGTCTAACGTTTGATGGGTGTGGACGTTGATTGTGAATGTAACAACATCGTTTGGAAAGAACAGGTGTACCATCTACCCTGTAAAGATAAAGCTCGATTAGTTCGTGCCGGTATTTTTGTACTCCAGTTCTTATAGAACAGGGAGTACTTTAGAATGGGAACGAAGAAATGCTGTCTGTGTGTCTGTCTGTGTGTGTGTGTGTCCGTGGTCAAAATGTGTTCCACTCGCTCCAGACAAAACTACTGGGCCGATCTTTCTGAAAATTTGTAGGTATGTTCATTATGGGCCACGGATGATGCCCGATGTTTTAGTTTACCGCTATAGCCGTTACTAACGGCTGTAACGGCCTGTAACGGTTTTTCTTCATTATGGAATATCTTAGAAAGTACTTGGCCAATTTATAAGCGGTTTGGATGATCTTGTGACAAATCGGAGCCTCTGTCCATATGTAAGTGATGTAATGCTGAAAATGGATTAAACAACCGTTAAAAACCGTTATTCTGCCGTTATTTCTTATATATAGGTGGATTTTAATGAAATTTAGTATATAGAAAGGTTATCACACACAAATGGCACTTCTGTATAGTGTTTCAAAATTTGACCGTTAAAAACCGTTATTCTTGACATATTGTCCGATTTGGATGAAATTTGATATGTACACAGGCTTTAGCCCAGTGAGGACTAAAATACCAGTTTCAAAAGTGTATATCGGTTATATAACCGTTAAACCGTTATTTTGCCGTTATTTTTTATATATTGGTGGGTTTTAATGAAATTTTGTATATAGAAAGGTTATCACACACAAATGGTACTTCCATGTAGTGTTTCAAAATCTGACCGTTAAAAACCGTTATTCTTGACATATTGTCCGATTTGGATGAAATTTGGTATGTACACAGGCTTTAGCCCAGTGAGGACTAAAATACCAGTTTCAAAAGTGTACATCGGTTAAATAACCGTTAAAACCGTTATTTTGCCTTTATTTCTTATCTCACAAAGCAGTTGGCCGATTTATAAGCGGTTTGGAAAACTGGGAGTACGTTTATATGCTTCGCATCTTGTTTTTTTTCTTCTGTGTGGACACTCCTGAGACCTGGACGTGGACAGTTGCAGGCGTGGATCGAAACGTCCTGGCGTAGGAGAATGAAATCTTCAGTCAGATTCTCTCCGTATCTCCTGATGGGTGCAAGAGACAAATGTCGGCTTGAGGAAGCCGGTAGTCGAAACTTTCCCCCGGGGTTATCACATCTGACTGGCACAGGCATGAATCTGATGGGCTTTCTGCTGGGTACAGTGGAGGGTAAACTTGTAGTTCACCGTGATTCCCTAGACCATTCTACAGGGTACAGTGGAGCGTGGACATGTGTCGCTCCGTGATTCCTTGTCCAAGACCATTCTAAAGAGTACAGTGGTGGATGGACATGTATCTCGCCTTCATTTCTTGTTCGGCGATTCCTACAGGATACAGATAAGGGTGGAGTGTGTTGGCTCTTAGTAGTCCGCTGGACCCTATAAACACTAACTAACTAACTAACTATCCTACAGTGGAGGGTGGACATATATCTCACCATGACTCTGTCCAAGACCATTCTACAGGGTGCAATGGAAGGTGGACATGTATCTCACATGACTCTCTGTCCAAGACCATTCTACAGGGCACAGTGGAGGTGGACGTGTATCTCACCATGACTCTCTGTCCAAGACCATTCTACAGGGTACAGTGGAGGGTGGACATGTATCTCACCATGACTCCCTGTCCAAAACCAGTCTAGAGTGTACAGTGGAGGGTGGACATGTGTCTCACCATGACTCCCTGTCCAAAACCAGTCTAGAGTGTACAGTGGAGGGTGGACATGTGTCTCATTGTGTTCCCCTGTGCACGTCCCAGAGGCAGACAGAAGTGCTGATCGAGAACTTACGGCAAAGGACAAGTTATTTCACCTCCACCTGGCTGAGAGTAAGGGGCTGTGGTCATCCTGGACTGCCCGAGCATCTGTCACAGCATCCCTACAGCAACAGTGTCCTGCAATTTAATGACTGTTCATTTTATGCTATCTTACACAAAAAGAAAAGGCAATTTGTAAAAAAAAAGAAGGAAATAAAGCAAAAAAGAAGAAAATTCAAATTCTGTTAGGATGGCAACAACAACAGCAACACCACCACTACCACCATCACCACCACCACAACCAACAACAACGACACACACACACACACACACACACACACACACACACACACACACACACACACAAACACACTGGTAACATCAGTTAAAAAGATACAGCATCTGTAACTCGTTACAGATAAGCGAAAACAGGATATCGAGTTAGTGATATTCCAGTGTCACATATTAATGAGGAATTGTTAGAAAAAAAGAAAAAAAAAAAAAAAGGGGGGGGGGGGGGGGGGGGGGGGGGGGGGGGGGGGGGGGGGGGGGGGGGGGGGGGGGGGGGGGGGGGGGGGGGGGCACCTCATTTGAGGAATCGGGATTTGTAGGCAAAACCATTTTCAGATACTTTCTTTGGAATGTACATGTGTATGCGTATTTCATATCTTTTCCCACAGATGCAGTGTATGGAAAAGCATCAAGTTGAAATGTATAAATCAAACTCATTGACCTCATGCTAAAACTGTAGTGAGTTCTTAGAATGTTGTCACACTGTGGCGATTGACAAGCACTTGTTGTCAGAGCGCAACCAGAAGTCAGTTTCAAATGCTGTGAGCGAATCACATCCTACGAGTGTTACAAGATCTTGTCTTTGATGTCCGTCACTTCCTGCTTTTGAGATGTTGAAATGTTACATTCTCTTGGCTTGGATGCCTTCTCACAGTGGAGTCCACCGTTATGAAAGAATTGGAAGACTAACAAGAAGTGGAGACAAACGCACACATTTGCGGTGCTTGCCGTTTAAAATCATTCCCCAGGCTCTTACGGAAGGCTCTAGCGGATGACAAAATGCTGGCTTGAAAGAATTCAGAAAGAAACTGCCACATGCTGTGACCGGACAGGAGCTGGATGCATGTCCGATATGGCTGAAGAGGGAGAAGGAAGGAGGAGCAGTGTGTGTGTGCGTGCGTGCGTGTCCAAAACAAAGCTTTGGCGTCTATCCTCTGGCTCCAGTGTTCACCACAGACCCCGCACACTTCCTGTGAGAAGGAACGCAATGCGTTCGAAAAGCTGTTGCAGAGAGAGATGTTATTTAATGTTGCTAGCTGCCACTTGAGATTCTTCCCGTCGGCCGTCTCTCCAGACAAGGATGTTGGGGTGAACACTTTCTCAGTGGCGCCCGGGAAAACGCTAGTTTCCTCTGTCAAGGTCGACAACTTTCTACCGGAACCCCCCCCCCCCCCCCCCCCCCCCACCCGGATATGCACCAGAAAATCACGGGATGGCCTTGGGGGGCCCCGTTCCGTCTTTAATAGAAATCAGTTGTGGGGTTAAAGCCAACCAATAGGCACAGGGGTGGAGGTCACTGTCAAGTCAGAAGGGAAGTGGGCCCGCTTGTTTTAAGGGTCCTGGGTTCAATATCCGCCTGAGATAGCCAGATCAGAGGAGATTTGTTGAAAAAAACTCTTTGGAGGCAACATCCTGACAGATTCTAAGCCCTCCCCGTTCTGTCGGGTGAGACTTTGAATCCGAGGTCTGATGTATCGGGGGATGGGGAGTCGGGGTGGAGAGAAAAGAGAGAGAGAGAGAGGGGGGGGGGGGATGTACACGTGTAAAATTTCGTTCTGTCCTTCGTATAGACGTGGGCCATCGTATGCTATGGGATGTATCACACACATACACACGCACGCACACACACAACACACACACGCACGCACGCACACATACTTGATGTGCTTACGTGTTACTTGCTGGATTGAAAAAAAAAAGAAACTGGGGG
>CM065722.1:56224970-56228830 GCA_033310375.1 Conus canariensis | reverse complement strand
CCATGCACCCCCCTCACCAGCCCCGTGCAGTCCACGGCTTTCAGATGGAACTGCTGCATGATGGAGTCATTACCATGCACCCCCCTCACCAGCCCCGTGCAGTTTCACGGTTTCAGATAGAACTGCTGCATGATGGAGTCATTGGTCTTCTCATCAGGAGATATCGACAATACGTCTGTAGCCTGTGAGGTCTGCCACTGTGTTGTGGAGGTCCAGCACTGGCAGCCCTAGAGAGGAGAACGATGCCACGGTCCACGACTGGCCGAGAAGCCCTAGTTCACTAGATGGTGGTCGGTCCTGCCTTTGCAGGCATGGCGAAGCCGACTGGGTGTTACAAGCGCAGAGGAATCATGTCCGTGCCGAAACGGTGTGCAGAGAACAGGTGGCCTGAGAGTTTGTGTCAGACAATGAACTATACAGGAGACATTCTCATGCTGACTGCTGTAAACGGAGTGTTGGTTTGTGCGTTTGTTTCTGCTGTTTGTAACGTCTGAACAAGACATGAATGTCGAAAATGTGCTGGTCTGCTTTGTATTGTGTATAAAATCTGCGTTACTTTACATCAAAGATTTGTGTGAAATATAAGCGTAGGTGCACCAAGTTTGTTTATGAAATTAATTCCCCGATTTTATGCCTGGTCAAGATGGCTCAAATTGTCCACAAAAAAAGGAAATGAAAGGTATTGTTGGCCTAGATTTGCATTCTCGTTTCGTAGCGAACATTTCTTTCAGTTCGACCGTTATTCACAGTACTTAGGAAATAAATCCGGGAAATTGTCGACAAAGAGATCGCTAACATCGATTTCAGAGTCCAGTCCAAAAAACTCCAAGATCAGTGTGCTTAACGGTTAGTCAAGCATCACCTTCAAGACGAGACCGTTCAGTCAAAGGCAACGATCGTCGCTTCGAAGCTTCAATCTGCACTAACAAGATCGAAGGTCGACGGGTTCAGTGAGGTAGAAAACAAGCCCAGTGATCGCCATCGATCCGCCATCCAGTAACGCCAACTCATCATCGAATTAACAGCAGTCTTTATATCTTTCATAACGGACCGATTATTAGCACGGTCGTCTAATTAATATTAGCCTGTGTGACGTTGAGCTCAGCTGGCGCGGACCGTCAGTTCCTAGATCCATTGGGAGAACCAGGCAGGCACGTGTCTGTGGGGCCGTCACCTAGGTGACTGGATGCAGGCCTGCAGGGTGACATCTGCCGGCTGGTGACTCGCTGTACAACAGCTGGGCAGAATGGCAGACGATCCATGTGTAGGGTGTGAACAATGCTTTGTCCATTGGAAACATGGCACAGTATTGATATTAATATTAATATATCGTATATTGCCTCACACAATGGAGGTGCTGTGACGGACGTTTTGGGGCCATGGAGGGTCTCCACACCACTCTGCACCCCGTCATGGGCGACAGGGTACACAGAGTTGTTCTAACCAACCCAGTCCCTCATGCTGCTTGTCCAGAAGTTTTCTCTTCATCTTGGATGTTCATCCTCCACTGTACCATGTGGAAAGATCTTGGAACATGTTCATGGCGAGAAACACGCGCACCCTTCACTGTACCTGTAGAGCGGTCTTGGACGGGGAGTGAGGGTGAGAAACACGCGCACCCTTCACTGTACCTTTACAGTGGTCTTAGACGGGGAGTGAGGACAATAAATATGTGCATGGCGAGAAGCATGTGCACCCTTCACTGTACCTATAGAGTGGTCTTGGACGGGGAGTGAGGGCGAGAAGCATGTGCACCCTTCACTGTACCTATAGAGTGGTCTTGGACGGGGAGTGAGGGCGAGAAACATGTGCACCTTCACTGTACCTATAGAGTGGTCTTGGACGGGGAGTGAGGGCGAGAAGCATGTGCACCCTTCACTGTACCTATAGAGTGGTCTTGGACGGGGAGTGAGGGTGAGAAACACGCGCACCCTTCACTGTACCTATAGAGCGGTCTTGGACGGGGAGTGAGGGTGAGAAACACGCGCACCCTTCACTGTACCTTTACAGTGGTCTTAGACGGGGAGTGAGGACAATAAATATGTGCATGGCGAGAAGCATGTGCACCCTTCGCTGTACCTATAGAGTGGTCTTGGACGGGGAGTGAGGGCGAGAAGCATGTGCACCCTTCACTGTACCTATAGAGTGGTCTTGGACGGGGAGTGAGGGCGAGAAACATGTGCACCCTTCACTGTACCTATAGAGTGGTCTTGGACGGGGAGTGAGGGCGAGAAGCATGTGCATGGCGAGAAACATGTGCACCCTGCACTGTACCTGTACCTTGGACGGGGAGTGAGAGCGTGAGACATGTGTACCCGCCACCATATGTGACAGGGAAATCAGGGCAAGGAAGATGTGCACCTTGCACTGTACCCTATAAAATGGCCTTCGACGGGGAGACAGGGCGTGAGACATGTGTATCCATCAGGACAGGGTGTGAGAGCGAGAGAGATGTGCGCCTTTCACTGCATCCGTTACAGGGTGGTCATGCACGGAGAGTCAGGCGAAAAACATGCGCGTACAAGGCAAACGTATGGCGTACATTGTCCAAAGTTTTACCTGTGTGTGTGTGTGTGTGTGTGCGTGTGTGTGTGTGTGTGTGTGTGCGTGTGTGTGTGCGTGTGTGTGTGTGTGTGTGCGCGTGTGTGTGTGTGTGTGCGTGTGTGTGCGTGTGTGTGTGTGTGTGTGTGTGTGTGTGTGTGTGTCCCTTTCATTTGTCTGTGGTTATAAGTCTTGACACTTTATTATTTTTTGGTAACAATTAATAACGCATCAGTTTCCCTCCTCTTTTTTCCTTCTCCCTCCCTCCCCCCCCCCCCTCCCCCCCAGCCCCCCCCCCCCCCCCCCCCCCCCCCTCTCCTTTTTTTTCTTCATCTGTCGACAGCACTGTCCAGATTGGACACCATGTGTCTCTTCTGCAGTGTGTCAGTTCATATGGCATAGTGTCTAGACGTTGCACAGTTACGGTTTTGTTAGTGTGTTCTTTGTAATAACTGTGCTTTGTTATCATGAGGACAGTACGACAGGCGGAATGGTCTATTTCTATGCACTGTAAACATGTCGGCTGTTTGGCCGCCATGATATGGCTGGATGTCAGTTTCCTACGCAGTTGTCTTTGTTTCTTTTTCCGGACACACCGTTATCTCTTTCTCTGTCGTATCTCTGTCTGTCTGTCTGTGTCTGTCTGTCTGTCTGTCTGTCTGTCTGTCTGTCTGTCTCTCTCTCTCTCTCTCTCTCTCTCTCTCTCTCTCTCTCTCTCTCTCTCTCTCTCTGTGGTGACAGCGGTGAAAGGGCTCAGTGTCGAGGGGTGGGCTAGAAAAAAAAACAATATTGAAACAACGGCGTTCGACAACTGGGAGGGGAATCGTCTGCCAGCGTGTGTGGTGACTTGGCGTTGTCTGACAGAGTCCAGTATCTTCCCTTTCCGCCGTAACATTCCGACAAGCAGAAACAACAGCAACCACAGAACTGGTTGTGTCCAAGTCCTGTGTTAGTGCGGTATGAGGGTCAAGGGCTGTGACCGACATGTTCCCAGTTCAGTGTGAAGATGATGACCTCACTGTATCTGACTTACCTGGTCAACGTGGCATGGATTGCATCCGGCTGACATACATAACATCCAGTGTTCCCAAGGCGGCAAACCCATGCTGAAATCGTCCAGTACAAGCTCTGTCGCAGTAATTTGCTCTCTTCTGTTCTTCTCACTTTTTTTCTCGATGTATCTCACTACTTTTTCTTTCTTTCTTTTCATATTCTGTTTGAAGGACCATTTACCTGCCTTTGTCGTAGAGATACTTTACTTTTTGTTTTAATTTGGAAATGTGTTCAAACTCAGCGTCAATGATAAAAAATTATATCAT
>CM065722.1:56124970-56219970 GCA_033310375.1 Conus canariensis | reverse complement strand
TAGTTTTCCTTAGGCCTGTACTCTTATTAGTACTTGTAGCTCCGAGAGACAGAATTGAAGAGAGAAGTTCAAACATTCAACATTTGATTGAACAACAGAGAACTGACACAAGTTAAGTGCACTTTCACACATCAACTTTTATTGCTTACACTTTGGTAAGTATTGGCCTGTCACCTCTGAATAGGCTAGGGTTTAGTTCTCATTGGACTACCACAATGAGGGGGCCCTTCCTCACTCCTATTTACTCGCTTGCACTCAGTACAGCAAGTTTTAAGTTGGCATATGGGGGGGGGGGGGGGGGGGGTCAGTCTAAGTTACACTGAATGTATATGGTTATTATACATCCACTTCGCTTGCAAATCACCCGGTGACTGTAGCCAGAGTGGTACTCATAGACTGGTTCTCCCTATGTCATCATAAAGTGAGGGCAAGGGTCTGATGGGTTTGAGTCCAGGTGGTAAGCTAACTTAGCTTTGCTTCGGAGAGGGTAGTTGATCTCTCCTGTGGTTGGTGACTGCCCCACTGGTGTAGATTGGTTGTCTGGTGTCGCCCTGGTGTTGGGCGAAGTCCCAGCTTCTGGTCCAGCCGCAATGTGTAGCGTGTCCAGGATAGCCTGACCAGGATCGCGTGTCCAGGAATCGTGTCCAGGATGGGTGACCAGGATCCCAGTTCTGTGATAAAGAGAACTTGGTCTGTAGGTGAGACTCTGATGGCTGGTTTGTCGAGTGCACACATTTACCCCGTTTCGCTTTCAGCACAGGTGTGAGACTCAGCCAGCAAAGTTTTCTCTATGGTAGAGTTTTTGCTATAACTATTAATCTCCACTTTTGTTTAAAGACTAGGTTAAGCTTACAAAAGGGTAGGAGACAGTAATACTATGTTACATAGTTTCAGTCAAGCAACTCTTCCATGTTTCTTATGAATTAAATCATACTGACTTGGGCTACACTTAGTCCAAGTACACATGTGGTGTAGACTTAAAGTCATACACTACAAATCATTCCAACAATCACCAGTATTTATAAATCAAGGTAGCAGTTCTTAACCTAGCACAGGCATACTGTTTTCCTGACCAAAACAAATCATTTAATTATTATCATAACAGATAAAATCATTTAATTATTATCATAACAGATAAAATTGCCTACTGGCAAAAGTCAGGGTAAACACAAAGAACAGTGGTCAGATAGTTAACAGAGAATCATAACTACTGGGAGAGAGCTTTTGCCATATGGTGGCAAGCCAACTCCTACACATAATAATCATTCATCAGTTTGATACATGTTGCTAAGCATTTGTACAAATTTACAATGTTAACACACACAGCATACATAAAATCAATACATAGATTCGAAAAGGTAAAACAGAGTTCCAACTCACTTTTCCTGGGAATTAACAGTGAATGACTTGAGATCAAGAGGATACCGGGATTTCCCACGCCTTCTCTAGTTGTCTCTTTTGTCTTCCACTTGGTCGGGTCTACAGGCAGTCTTGAGGGGTCAGTGAAAGTGAGCCGAAAATAGTTGAGATTTACGTCCTCATAGCGAAAGCTTTTAGGGACATGTCTTTCATTCACGGTAGTCTTTGGTGTCATTGGATTTAAGAGATGTTCGTGGTGCGGTTGGTCATTGTTGTTATTCGACGGTGGTAGTCGTTAAAGTTGTCTCCATTCGTTGTAGTTGTAGATGTTCATTTCTTCTTCTTCTGGGGCGGGTTAGAACCAATTGTCAAGTCCAGAGGACGTCAGGGCATTGGCGAGCATCCTCATGGGTTGAGTCCCTAGGGTTGGGTGCGGCAGTAGAAATTCGTGCAGCTGTAGTTGGTGTGTTCGTCTGTAGTCTTGGATGGTGGTCATGGCAATGGGGAGGTTGGTGCAGTCACTCAGGGCGTGTTGGAGAGAGGCCTCTGACCCGCATTGGCAGGTCAAGCCCAGGAGAACACATCTGTGGTATCCTGTCCTGATCCGTCGGAGGATTTGCTGGAGTCCTCGGGGAAGTCGGAGTTGTGGAGTTTTTCTTTGCATGGGGATGAACACCCATCCTCGCTCGGCACATTGGGCCTTCATGGCGTCGTTCCTGATGTCGTAGGCAGCTTGTCGGGCTTTGCTGGTAACTTCAGCCAGAGATAGTCGTAGGTTGACTTGGTGGCCAGTTCTTGTGGCGATTTTGGCGGCACTGTCTACCATGTCGTTGCCCTTGATTCCTGTATGGGAGGGCAGCCACATCAGGGTAAGGTCTGTTCCTTTACAGATAATTTGGTGAGCCAGGAACAGGATTTCGGCTTGGAGCTCCCGTCGATTCTTCATCCTCCCTGTCGACAAGCTTTGCAGTGAGGACTTGGAGTCTGTTAGGATGATCACAGCGGGGGGAGGTCATGGCATGTCATTGACGGTAACGCAGGCCTTTAAAATGGCGTAGAGTTCAGCAGTAAAAATGCTGATCCCTTTGGGTAGTCGGTACTGCTTGGTGGTTTTGAGTTCTGGGATAATCAGAGCGCATCCTGCCTCGCCGTTTTCTAACACTGAGCCATCAGTGTAGATTTTTAGGTGATGGTCATATTCTGCTCCGATTTTTTCCTTTGCCAGTGTTGACAAGTAGAGTGGGTTGTCTTTCTTGGGCGTGGTCCCTCCATATTGATGGATGATTTGTGGTTTCTTCAGTTCCCATGGTGGTAGGGGATGTGTAGGAGTTGGTTCCATGTCATGTGGTCCGGTGTTGGCCCTTGCCCAGATTTCTTTGGTCTGGTCACTGAAGGGCTGCAATTCCAACAGGAAAATACTCCAACTTCCGAGCTGAGCGAGAAGCCCTCTGTGAGGCAGCCACAACAGTCTTGCAGAACTCCAAAAGAACAACAGGGCAGGTGGTGGTCTTCTCTGACGCTCTCTCCGTGCTCCAAGCCCTCAAGAACTCCCGCTGCAAAGAACAGAACCATATCACTTCAGCCCTTGTTGCCCTGAGTGCCAGAGTGGAGAAAGTGGTGATACAATGGGTACCAGCACACTGTGGCATCAGAGGCAACGAAAAAGCGGACATTCTGGCAAAAGATGGTGCACAGAAGGAGCAGGCCAACAACCTGGTGTCATACGATGAAATTAAGACAATCATCAAGGCACAACAAGGAATAAAATGGCGCCTCCTGCATCCCAAATACAACCCAGAAGACACATACCATTTGCTGGGACGACGGGAACAGGTCAAGATCTTCCGCCTGAGGACTGGACACAATCGCCTGCTCCACCACATGCACACGAAATTTGGCATTGGACAGAGTGGAGAGTGCCCTTGTAGTGAGGGACCAATGACAACTGACCACATCCTTCAAGTCTGTACGACGTATGCAGCATCCAGGAGAAAGTACTGGCCAACACCGACAGCAGTGGAAGCCAAGCTGTATGGCACCCTGGAGGAGCTGCGACGGACGGCAGCCTTCATCGAGGACACCGGGCTGCTCATCTAACGGGATGGCGAACGAGGAAGAAGAAGAAGACTGAAGGGCGATGTCCGTCTGTGGAGGTCTGCCTTCCTTTCTTTGATGGAGTGCCTGTAGGCGGCGTACCGTGCGCTTGGGTTGTCCCGGAGGGTGGCTTTTACAGTGGTGCCTACCGCTGAGACACGGGCTTCAAAGTTCGCGTTTCTGCGACGACATTCGTCTTTGAGGGGAAGCCATCCTGCTTCCTGGTAAACAAGGTCGTTGATGGCGAATCGGCTGACGCCAAAAGCATGCTTGAGTGCTGCCAGTTCCACTCGTTCGAGTTTTTGCCATGAGGTTTTTGGTGCAGTGAAGAATGCTTCATGGCCATAGGTCAGTCTTGATCGCAACAGGGCTCCTGTCAGGTGGATCAGGCTCTCTGGTGTAGCCCAGGGTTCTTGCTTTAGCGATTTTATGAGTCCCACTGCTCTAGTAGCCTCGGTGGTGAGCTCCCTGATGTGCTTCTCCCAGGTGAAGTTGGGAGTGATGGTCACGCCCAGGAACTTGGCTTCCTTGCTGGGAAATATGAGCTGGTCAGCTACTCTTATGTGGTAGTTATCCAGGTTCCTCCTGTATTTTGTGAAGGCCATTAGAATTGTCTTCTCAGCCGACAGTTCGAAGCCATTGTCTTTCATGTAGGACTGGATGTTGTCTATTTCCTTTTGGTACTGTCTCATTTGGCTTACTCTGTGTGTCTCCATCATGTTCGACCAGATGGCCAAATCATCGGCATATAGGGAAAGCGCTGGCTGATTTGGTCTTGGTCTGAGGGACTTCTTGATATCATGCAGCATGATACTGAAGAGGGTTGGTGCTATCACACTGCCCTGTGGCACGCCCATGTCTAGGGTGTGCATCCGGGATATGGATGGTCCCACTTTCACTGCCATTTCTCTGGAGTCCAGGAAGGTTGAAATGAACTGGTACATCCGGCCTGAAATGCCAAGGGCGCCGATCTTGTCGAGAAGTTTGGAATGCCAGACAGTGTCGAAGGCCTTCTTGATATCAAAGAAGGTAGCGACAGTTGTTCTGGATTTGTTTAGCAGGGTCCAGCGTTCGGCATCTTCAAGGAGTTGGACAACGTGCTCCATACAGTTGCGTCCTTTTCTGAAGCCAGCCTGGCAAAGAGGTAGGATATTGTGTGTCTCCAGATGGTGTTCCAGTCTGTTCTTCAGCACCCTCTCATAGATTTTTCCGAGGTGGGGCGTTAAGGCGATAGGTCGGTAGCTGGAGGGAAGGTGGGCTGGTTTGCCATTCTTGGGAATTGCTACAACAATGGCTGTCTTCCAGGCCTTCGGGATGTTTCCACAGTCCCAGCAGAATTGGTAGGAGTGTAGTACTCGCACCATGGGCTCTGGGAACCGTTTAATCATGTGGTAGGAGATGGGATCTTCTCCTGTGGCTTTGCTGGCTGAACCGAGGCTGGCGATTGCCATCTTCACTTCTTCCAGGGTTAGGCTGCTGTTAATGGCGCCAGAGTTGTCCGGTGCTGGTATGGTGAAGTTGGTTTCTGCCTCCCGTCTGCGTAGGAGCATTTCAGCAGGGAGATGGCATGACTGGCTTGCCTTGGAGAATGTGCTGGCAAGTGCTTCGGCCTTTTCTTGTGTATTTTTTGTAAGCTGGCCGTCTACGAGGAGGGGACGCTCTGGTTGACGTCTCTGTTTCCTCATCTGTCGCACCTTTTTCCATATTTTGGGTCCATCTGTGGGTTCGCGTATTTCTTCTTTGCAGAATCGTTCCCAGTGTTCCCTTTTGGCTTCATCGGCGATGGCTTGGAACTGGTCGGTGGCTTCGATCAGTTCGGATTTATTGTCCTCCGAGAGATCTTTCCGGAATTTACAGAGAATGCGTCGTTTTTTGCTGGTAGCTTTGGTGCATTCTTCGTTCCACCAGACTGCTGAGTGCCGGTGTGGTCCATCCATGCCTGGCACCCTCTTTGGGATGGCGGCATCTGCTGCTCGAAGGATCATGGCTCTCATGTTGTCATGGTAGATGTTGATGTCTAGGTCTCTCGGGTCGCTGGAGTCGCATTCAGTAGCAAGTAACTGTGCGAAGCGGTCCCAGTCAGCTCTGTGGTACTGAAATTGAGGTCTGGAGTCCATTGCCGTGGGTGTAGGGTCAGCAGATTGGAGCACAAGGTGTAGAGGCAGGTGGTCAGACTGAAGGTGGTCCGTTCCTACTGTCCACTCTGCGTCTAGGCTGAGGTTTGGTGTCGTCATGGTCAGGTCGATGGCGCTGCTCTTCTGTCCCTTTTGGCCAATTCGGGTGATGGACCCATCATTGAGGAGGACCAGGTTGGAGTTGGTGACTGTGTCGGCAAGGTGATTTCCAGTTTCCCGTGTTTGCCCAGCGTCCCACAGTTGGTGACTGACGTTGAAGTCTCCGGCTACTACCCAGCTACTGTCGTCTGTTCCGAGGTCGTTGAGCCAGGTGACGTCTCCTGTGGTTTTGCTTCCCTCAGGATAGTAGACGTTGGCTAGATTGATAGATCGATTCTTGTGTGTTGGTATGGCAACAACACATGTGGTTAGTCGACATCTGGTTTGGTTGGTGGGAACTTGGATGGTGCTGTATGTTAGTCTGGTGCTGACGTAGGTCGCCACCATAACTCGATCCCCTTCAAGGCCCACGACTGGCGGGTAGAAGCCGTCGATGGTGGGGAGTTTGTTCTTTGTGGTGTTGAGTGACTGAATCATCAACACGTCAGTAGGTGGTAGATTCCGCAGATAGTCATAGAGGAAAGGGATCTTTCCTATGATGGATCTGCAGTGCCATTGTAGGATGGACAGTTGGCGCCGAGTTCCTGTTTCATTCCTGTCCATGTCCATGGTCGGTTGTTTTTGTAGGGACTTGGTGAACACTTGGTTCGAGGATACTTGTACTGTTGTCAAGGGAATCTTCCTCCATGGTCTGTTCTTCCTCCATGGTCTGCTCTTCGGTGGTGATTGGCTCCCCCTCACTGGCTGTAAGGACTGGCTCCTCTTGGTCAGCTGCAGAGGTTGGTTCTTTTACACTAACTGAAGAAAGAACTCCAGTAGATGTCTTCTGCTGGAGTTCTCTCTTCAGCATAGCGTTCTCTCTTCTGTGTGTCTGGTATATATGGATTCTACTTGCCGAACCCGATTTTGACAACCTGTCACTCACACCTCAGGGGTGAGAGGGGGAGGGATCTAGTCTTATCGCTAGTCGCCTCGGAAACCGTTTGATCCTGATCGGCATATCTCACTGACATTCACGGCCAGTGTAATTTATGCGTCCGTATAGAGAATACTCCGGGAACGATCCGCCAGTGACATAATTTATCGGGTCAGCTAGTGCACGGACTGTACATGGGGGGGGGGGGGGGGGGGAGAAGGAGGGAGGTTTGGCGATTGCCTTTGTGTCACTGGGTAGAGAGTGAGGGGGGGGGGGTGATGGTGGGGAGGGCACGGCAGTGGCGTCGCGCCTTTGTTTCACAGGAGGGGGGGGGGGGGGGTAGAGTCGGGGAAGAGGGGTGGGTGGGTGATGAGACGGGAAAGGGCCACAATGTAAATGAACTTTCCGTTCCGCTCAGAGTAGGGAAGGAGAGTTGAGGGGGGGGGGGGGGGGGGGTCGACAAGAACGAAAGACGTCACGCGTATATCGTTGTCATAGCCCGTGTCAGTCGTGCGATGCGCGCCGTCCTAACTGGGAGAAAGGGGGGGGGGGGGGGGTTCGAGAGAGGGGAGTGGGCATAGATTTTGAAATCTTTTTTTTTTTTTGGTTTGGGGTTTTAGTGGGTCCGATCGGATGGTGTTGTCAAGCGTTTCGTCACAGATATCAAGGGACATAACTGCTCCTGAACAGAGGTAAATCGGACTACAGGATGCAACTCATAACAGCCTTAAATTAGTATCCCCATGGGTGTACCAGCCCGTATTTCATGACTGCAGAGCCCACCGGCAAAAGACACCACCCTCCAGCAGCCGAGCACACCCCACAGACCCAACCACCCCAGCCCACGGACAGATGAAGACAGTGCCACTCCAGACACAGCCAAGCTTTCGCCATACGGTCTTATGTGCCCTCAAGAGAGAATCCAAAGTTGTAGTCTTTCCCGCTGTCAACAGGACTTTCCCACACAGGAATTGATACAAGAACATATGTATTCAGTACATGGTAGAGCATAGCAGATTAAAACAACAGAATCGAGGTCCATGAGATTATTGACACAACCTTCTTCACGGATAATGGGAGTATAGATAACGATAGAGAGAGAGAGGGGAGGGTGGTGAGGGAGGATAGATAAAGACATGCGTAAAAAATAAGCATGTAAGCAGAGAGAGAGGTAACTCGACGGTCGATCGAGATAGACAAACAGGCAGACAGGCGCAGAGACAGAGAGAGAGAGAGAGGTAGTGAGTTAGTTACTGCTAAACCCACGCATGAGATAAAGACATTGGCACAGACGGTAGGACATGCAGTGCTAACTGCATAGATGTCAGAGAGACAGATATTGAGTGAGACGGAGAGAGAGAGGGAGAGTGTGTGTGTGTGTGGGGGGGGGGGGGGGGGGGGGGGATGCATCTTCTGGCCTTGTGATAGGGAAACAGTGGTGTTCACAATTCACGGTCGGTATGTTCACTGCACACTACGTACGATGATCTGATAGGCTTGTGGCATGTTATCATCGCTCACTCGACCTCGGTCTGTTTCCCCATGGCGTGGGGCGGGGCGGGGCGACCGCTGCTTGCCTTTCTTTCGGGTGAACGACACGTCACTGTGACATTGAACCCGTTATCACTGGTGTACGGCAGTGACAAATGTGAAAGATGCTTGTTGGGAGACGACTGTTACGTTTTTGTTAAAGCAGGTTGCATGATTGGTTTCACTGTGTTGTGTCAGGTATGGGTGACTGTTGTGTTGGTGGTGTAACAGGTTGCATAATTGGTTTCACTGTGTTGTGTCAGGTATGGGTGATTGTTATGTGTAGGTGACTGTTGTGTTGGTGGTGTAACAGGTTGCATGTGACTGTTGTGTTGGTGGTGTAACAGGTTGCATGTACTGTGTTTGGGTACAGTTGCTATGGTTCCTGTGTTGTGTCAGGTATCGGTGACTGTTGTGTTGGCGTTGTAACAGGTTGCATAATTGGTTTCACCGTGTTGTGTTATGTGTAGGTGATTGTTGTGTTGGCGTTGTAACAGGTTGCATGTGACTGTTGTGTTGGTGTTGTAACAGGTTGCATGTGACTGTGTGTTGGTGTTGTAACAGGTTGCATGTGACTGTTGTGTTCGCGTTGTAACAGGTTGCATGTGACTGTTGTGTTGATGTTGTAACAGGTTGCATGATTGGTTTCACCGTGTTGTGTTATGGTTGTTGTGTAGTGTGTACAGGTTAATGTGCTTTTGTGTGTGTTGTAACAGTGCATGTTTGTTCACGTGTTGTGCAGGTATCGTGACTGTTGTGTTGGCTTGTAACAGGTTGATCATTGTTCACGTGTGTGTATGATAGGTGATGTTGTTTGCATTGTAGTTGCATGATTGTTTCACTGTGTTGTGTTACGTATAGGTGACTGGTGTGTTGGCGTTGTAACAGGTTGCATGATTGGTTTCACTGTGTTGTGTCAGGTATGGGTGACTGTTGTGTTGGCGTTGTAACAGGTTGCATGATTGGTTTCACCGTGTTGTGTCAGGTATAGGTGACTGTTATGTTGGTAGTGTAACAGGTTGCATGATTGGCTTCACCGTGTTGTGTTATGTATAGGTGACTGTTGTGTTGGCGTTGTAACAGGTTGCATAATTGGTTTCACCGTGTTGTGTCAGGTATAGGTGACTGTTGTGTTGGTGTTATGTCAAACATGATTGTGTGTGTGTGTGTGTGTGTGTGTGTGTGTGTGTGTGTGTGTGCATGCGCGCCTGCGTGTGTGTGTGCATGCGTGCGTGTGTGCGTGTGCGTGCATGGCGCGCGCGCGGTGTGTGTGTGTGTGTGTGTTCAGTTGTTTTATATTGCGTTGAATTTTGTTTTATCGAGTTGTTTCAGACATAGATCACAAAAGCGTCGACTTGTGTTGAAAGTTTCGTTGCGTTCTCTTGTGTTTCGTTGTGCTGCATCAAGCGTAAGACTGTATAATATGCAGAATGCAGACGTAACAATTTCAGGTCTGCCAGTGCCGGAATATCCGGATTATATTGCAGTGGAGATTGGAGGAGGGGGAGCAGTCATGTAGAAATTATCATTCAGTGAATATTGGCGCAGGAGAGAGAGAGAGAAGAGACGGGGGAGGGGGGGGCGACAGAGAAAGAGAGAGAGAGAGGGACGGACAGACAGATGAGAACGAGAGAGAAAGAGAGAGTTTACAGCTCTGCCAGTGAATCACCAGAGATTATTTTGTCATTCTACTGTTTCTTCCATGACGGAGACAGTGAAGGATGAAGACTTGTCAAGAAACCATCATTAATATTTGGCTGAAAGAGAGAGAGAGAGAGAGAGAGAGAGAGAGAGAGAGAGAGAGAGAGAGAGAGAGAGAGATGTTTAATAAGGGAAAAGGATAGGCGTATCTAACAGTTTCCGTTTTGCCCCTCAAAAATGAAACGTTACAGAATTTGGGAAACAAACCTGGCCCTACCCACAGCATAATTATTTATGGATGATATGCTTTTAGATGATATACTCATATAGACACGAACGCACATTCACGTATAAATGTCAAGGCTACATGAGCGTTGCATTCAGTCAGTTGATCATAATACCATAAAGCGTCAGAAATAGAAAGAAAGCAAAGAAATAGAAAGCAAAACAATCTTAACAAAGGAAAACTCGAATGAAAGTAACTTTATACCCAAACTCAATTCACTGTTCGCACGCGTGCACACACACACACACACACACACACACACACACACACACACACACACACTGAGGGGAGGCAGAGATGAGGCAAAGTATGTGTTTATGGGGCTAAGGGGGGAGGGGGGGGGGGAGGGGAATAGATGTTTTCTCTGCCAACAGTCACACGTCCACTGTAGTATTTTTAGCAAACTGGTCATGTACAACTCGCCGTGTCATTCTTGTCAGGGAGTGGCGTGACGGTAATCGAGGCGGTTCGTCATTGGTCATGATCGAGGGAATGCGTTATCTCGCCTTTGATTGGTCGGCTGTGTCGTCTGCTTCTTGTCTTGTCTACTCAGTTGGTCGGGCCCAGTCACAGAAAGCAGCAATTAATAACAGGTCCAATGAAAAAGGAGTGGGAAGAAGCTTCATAACCAGATTTTTACGGCAGGAAAGTATAGTTCATTTTGTTCTTTCAACAGCGATATTTCGTTTGCACATACGAAAGGTGAGACCAGTGTGTGTGTGTGTGTGTGCGCTGCGCGCGCACGTGCATGTGCTTTGTTTTTGTCGCGTCGGTGTGGTGTGTGTGTGTGTGTGTGTAGGAGTGGGGGGCGGTGGATGGGTGTGGGCGTTTGTTTACTTGTGCTCTGTGGCCTCGATTGGTGGAAGAAATGATTTTTCACTTCGAGTGACCAGGGTGTGTGGGTGAGAGAGAGAGAGAGAGAGAGAGAGAAGATAGTAGGAGTATTTCGGTGCCCTTTTGTTTTTGTTTTCTGTACAGTTAAACGGAAAATGGTGGCTTGTTTCTTTCTCTCTGTCTGTCTGTCTTTTTCTAACAAATTATATATATTCCTGCCAGTACAACACTATGTTAATCTGACAGTAAATGGTTTCAGTCAGTCATATATTCCTGCTTTTCTTTACTTGCACTGTTTTCTTATCATTTCTTCTCTCTCTCCCCCCCCCCCTCCCTCCCTTTTCTTGTTCGTTTTTAATGTCATTTGGTTTTGCTACGTTGTAACTTTTCAGAAGCAAAAAGGAAAAGAAGATTAAGAGAAAGAAGATGTTTTCTTCTTTCTCTTGATTTCATCTTTTGCTTCTTCATTTACTGCGATCGCTTCATTTTTCCTTTTCTTTTCTTTCTTGCTTTATGTTTGTAAAAAAAAAAAAAAAATGGAATAGAAAAATCGTTATTTTATTTTATTTTATTGAAATTTAGAAAGAGAGGGTGTTAGTTACCGCCAGTGACATTGACAAACAAAGCACATGACAAGACACGATGCATTTCAACCACTTGGGTCTTCTTCAGGCGAAAAAATAAATCACATTTAACATTTAAGACAGTACAAACAAAGAACGAAAATGACTCATCTGTTGTTAGTCCATGTGGTGGGAGTACAAACAAAGAACGAAAATGACTCATCTGTTGTTAGTCCATGTGGTGGGGAGAATAGCCGCGGCTATTCTCCCCACCACATGGATTAACAACAGATGAGTCATTTTCGTTTTTGTTTGTACTGTCTTAAATCGCGGCTATTCTCCCACCACATGGACTAACAACAGATGAGTCATTTTCGTTCTTTGTTTGTACTGTCTTAAATGTTAAATGTGATTTATTTTTTCGCCTGAAGAAGACCCAAGTGGTTGAAATGCATCGTGTCTTGTCATGTGCTTTGTTTGTCAATGTCATTGGCGGTAACTAACACCCTCTCTTTCTAAATTTTGCTTCGTTCTCCGCCGTCAGTCACTCCATTTTGAAACTTTACTTTATTGATCAGTCCTTAATCTGTTGACTGGCCCCGATGCATGCTGTTATGATGATATGATTCGAACCTTAAGGTCTGCCTAGCGGAACTAAATCTACAGCTGTTGATATCGCATGATGATCATGATTTGTCGGGACAAATTGCTCTTCATGGAAACTGGACCACATAAAGATCGTTCCACGCGAACGCCGTTGATATCCGAGAACCGGAACAGAATCCACAGCTAAATTACATTTTTAAGAAATACATGCATGGAGCCATGTACGTATGTATGTACATACAGACGTACGTTTACTGGCACACACACACGCACACGCACACGCACACGCACACACACACACACTCACACACACACACACACACACACACACACACACACACACACGCACTCACTTACACTTGCGTGCGCGCGTCACACACTTAGCGCATACGCACACGCACGTACACGCACACACGTATGTATACATTCACACACATATACATTTACATACGCACGCGCGCGCGCGCGCGCACACCACACACACACACACACACACACACACAACACACACACACCAGACAAACAAAATGTATATTCTCATAGTTTACCCCCCCCCCCCCCTCTCTCTCTCTCTCTCTCTGTACACAAACCGAGAGAGAGGGGGGGGGAGGAGAAAGAGAGAGAGAGAGGGGGAGAGAGAAACACATTGACAAAAGAGAGAGAGAGAGAGAGAGAGCATAATACAGAAATTAGATAACGGGGTTACTGTGACCCAGTCTGTGATCGAGCGTCGATCGGACCCAGAAGGCCTCGCTAGTAGGACCAGAGCAAGGAGAAAATGTAGCACCATGTCTGCCACTACCTTAACGGATCGACACGTTTTGATAGCGCGCATAGAGCGAAACAACCTCGCACTGTCGACAGAACGACTGAGACGGAAAACGGAATGATGAGGTGGGGTGTAACATGTGTTGTGGGGGAGGGTGTGAATTGGGAGAGGTGAGGGGGAGAGTGAGGGAGGCGTTATTTTTCATGTTTTATGCAAGCTGGATTGCAGTTCGTTTAGTATGTTTGACCCTTGACGTTCAGGTAAGCCGACTCTGCCCAAAGATTTTTAACGAAATGAAACGCGGTGATAGCCTTAATATGGCCTTTTCCGGTTGGCTGGGCTGATAGCAACCTCTCTCTCTCTCTCTCTCTCTCTCTCTCTCTCTCTCTATGTCTCTGTCTCTCTCTCTCTTTCTCTCTCTCTGTCTCTGTCATTACTGTAATCATCGACCACATGTTTACGCAATATGCTATGGTACAATCTTATTTATTGACAAATAAGAAACTATATGTAGCCTTCATCGATTTTTGGAAAGCATTCGACTCTGTGAATAGAGATGTATTATGGGATGTGCTAAGAAAAGCAGGTGTTCAAGGTAAATTATTTCGGTCACTGAAAGGGGGTTTATAATTCAGTACTAGCCTGTGTTAGGGATAAGGGTTTATATTCAGATTATTTTAGATGCCCTCAAGGTGTAAAGCAAGGATGTTTATTGAGCCTACAAATGTTTTCTTTCTTTATAAATGAATTGGCTCTTGAAATTAATAGAAAGGGAAGGCACGGGATCCAGTTAATACCAGGTATGACAGAAGTTTTTCTGTTGCTATTTGCAGATGATGTGATTCTTGTTTCAGATACGCCAGTTGGACTGCAGAATCAATTAAATGCACTAAACAGAGAGACGGATAGATTAAAATTAACGGTTAATATGGATAAGACAAAGATAATGGTTTTCAGAAAGGGAGGGTGAAAGGGAGGTGAAAGGGAGGGTATTTGGCTAGGCATGAAAAATGGTGGTATGGCGATTTAGAAGTTAAAGTTGCAAATAACTACAAATACTTAGGTCTAATTTTCACAGCTAAACTAAGTATGAGTAAGGCATGGATGGAAATGTATAGAAAAGGAAGGAAAGGAGTTATTGAGATTTTAAGATCTTTAAGGAAGTAGAAATGTATTGAACCTACTATATTTTGGAAACTTTTTGATTCACAAGTGGAACCTATAATAACATATGGAGGAGAAATATGGGGTTTATTGGAAAATGACCTCATGGAAAAGGTGCACACACTGGCAGTTAAACGTTTTCTAAACATCCCTTTACACAGTTCTAATAAAATGGCATATGGAGAAACGGGCAGATACCCCTTGCAAATACGTTCCAAAACTAAGTGTGTCAAGTACTGGCTACGTCTTGTAAAACTTCCACAAAGCAGAATTAATAAACAAGCATATTATAAGTTATTAAGACAACATGAAAATGGAAGACAAAACTGGGTTTCTGGAGTAAAAAATCTCCTTTTCAAAACTGGATTTGGTTATGTATGGATAAACCAGGGTGTTGAGAACAACAAACTTTTTATCCTAGAATTTAAAGAGCGTTTGATATCCTCCTACCAACAGATCTGGCACTCTGAATTAGAAAATAGTGAGAAATACTCTTGGTTCTTGCGCTTTAATAGTGACTTACAGCCAGAAAAGTATTTATCGGTTGTAACGCGAAAATGGCGTAGGGATTCATTAGCGCGCTTTCGAACAAGGACCCTTGGTCTATATGCTTGAGAAAGATGGTGTGGTATATTTAATAATGAACCTAATTGTATCTGTCCAATTTGTAAAAAGAATAATATAGAAGATGAATTTCACTTTTTCTTTCAGTGTGAGGTGTATGAAAAGGTACGAGGAAAATGCGATGTCTTTAAATCAGTATTAGCAGAAGAACGCGACTTAGTCACTCTGTTACAGAGTGATAGTGAAAACAACTTAAAATCTATTGCTAAATTTATCGCAGAAGCAAATATTCTTCGAGAAAGGAAGCTTTTCAATACTTAAGTAGAATTAATGTTCTTTCTTATTAAGTCCTATTGTCCTCTCAACTGATTGACTAGGCCTGTTGGTCGCTATTTATGATGTTTACTAATTTCTATTTGCTTTCTGATTCTCTTTAATTTTGATTTTTCTTAATTTTGTTCAAGCAGTGTTCCCCATGTCAAATAGCAGGTTTTGCTGATGACATTAAACTGTATTGTCATTGTCATTGTCTCTCTGTCTCTGTCTCAGTCTCTCTCTTTTATTTTACTCTTTGGAGCTGAAACTTGAGGTTCGGAGAAAGGTGTTTAAGTTGGAAAAATTCATTTGCATGCAGTGAAGCGCTTTCTTAGTGTAGCTAGCAGAGCACCAAATGATCTGGTCTGTGGTGAACCTGGAAGATATGCGTATTTGTAAATTCTTTTGTGAAATGTGTGAAATACTGACACTGTGACAGAAGTTAACAAAAATGGGTGAATGAAGAATACCCTTCAAAAGTTAGATGATAATGGTTGGAGGATATGGGTTTTCAGTGTTCAACAATGTTTGAATTTTTACGGATTAGGATTTTTTTTTGGGGGGAGGGGGGGGGGGGGGGGTGGTAACCCGGGTGTTGAAAGTATATCAGGATTTGTGAGGTGCTTTAAACGGATGATGATTGTTGATTGCAGTTGGCAGGATTGGCATGACCATGCACATAACCCTGATTGCTCAGTATAAACCGATTCAAGTTGATACACATGTTAGAATCATACATTTTGGTGGAAATGAATAGATATATTAAATGCGCATTAACAGCATTAAGAGTTGGTGTGTCCGACATTGTTCCAGATACAGTAATGTCAACGATAATGAACTGACGTGTTGTCTGTATAACTGAGAAGAGAACACAACATTTATTTTTGTTGTATTGACCTGCCTTGTGCCCAGGGTGATCAGAATGAAATTAATTCAATCCAAATATTATACTGAACCAAGCAGTTTTTAATATCAGCAGGAAATGAATAAAATCTGATATATATATATATATATATATATATATATATAGTGATGAACAATAAGTTGTCAACACCGCCCACAGAGTTCATTTTTTAATCCAAGCTTTCGCCAAAAGGCTTATTCAGGAACCGATGCTACTCACATCTTAGCAGCTATGACATCAATACTATTGACGTCATAGTAGACTACATCAGTTTAAAAACGACGTCACATTTTCTTTTTCTTTTTTTCTTTTTTTTTTTTTTTTTACTGTAGTTTCACCTTTCACCACACCCTGTACCCATCCCTCACTACATCTTGCAGAGTCCACCTTCCACAGCACTCTGCAGAGTCCACCCTCCACTGTACCCTGCAGAGTCCACCATTCACTGCACCCTGCAGAGTCCACCTTTCACTGCTTCCTGCAAAGTCCACCTTCCACTGCACATTGTAGGGTCCACCCTTCACTGCATACTGCAGAGTCCACCTTTTCACTGCACCCCGATATATATATATATATATATATATATATATATATAGAGAGAGAGAGAGAGAGAGAGAGAGAGAGAGAGATCTGTATCTCCATATCCATCTATATATATCTCAATCAGTCTATCAGTATTTATCTCTCTATAAATGTGTGTATATGCAAGTTCCTTGGTTACATAGTTTGTAAACTGTTTCATCTTGCAGCTGTGATGTGCGTTATGTGGTGTTGTATGGTTTATATGCAAGCTCCTTCAGTAGGGGCTATTGCCTTAATCTGTATTAAACATTCATATTTGTGTTTGTATCCCCCCTCTCTCTCTCTCTCTCTCTCTCTCATGTCTCTGTCTCTCTCTCTCTCTCTCTCTCTCTCTCTCTCTCTCCTTTTTATTCAGTCTTTTTTTCCCGTTCTTCTTCCATTTGTCTTTCTTTTGTTCTTTGTCTCTTTCTCTTTTTTTTCCCCCTTCTCTCTTTTCTATTCGTCTGTATATCATACTTTCTTGCTGTCCCTATTCTTTTCTTCCTGCTGTTCTACCTTTTCTTTTCTCCTTTTCCTCTCTCTCTCTCTCTTTTTTCTGTTCTCTTTCCTTCTTTTCTTTCGTCCATCCTTTATTTTACTCTGTGTGTGTGTGTGTGTGTGTGTGTGAGAAATGGACATGGACATATTATGTAGATGACACATGACAATGACATCAAGGTATCAGTGTGTTAATATCGAGAAATGCGTTATTTTTGCGAAATGATGTCAATATGGGAGAAAGTTCGCGTTTCTCTCTTTTGTGTGTTGATAGGCTGGGACTTGTAATGACTTTTGATGGGGAAGTCTCGCTGCACTAAACTACGTCGTTGCTGTTTTCCTTTATTTTGATTGGTAATCCTCCATTCCCCGAAACGGATGAAAAGAATCGTTGAGTTCAGAGCACGCGAATCGCACACACACACACTGTGTGTGTGTGTGTGTGTGTGTGTGTGTGTGTGTGTGTGTGTGGTGTGTACGTCCGCGTGCGTGCGTGTGTGTGCGTCTGTGTGTGCGTGCATGCATGCGTGCGTGCGTGAGTGTATGTGTGTGTGTGTGTGCGCGCGCGCGCGTAAGCTTACTAGTGTGCTTGTGCGCATGCATGCATACGCGCGCGCGCATGTATGGGTCGGTGTTTGAAGTTACGTTTGATGCTTACAGTGTGCCTTGGGCACACAGGTTTTAATTACATTTTGTGCTTATAGATTTGCAGTAGGTACACAGGTCTTAATTACATTTGATAGTTGTGTTTCCCAAAGCATCGCAGATTTCAGTAACAGCGTTTCAGGCTCACAGTCAGCTACAGACAACAGGTTTCAATAAAAACAAGGTTTGGTGCAAGTAGATTTTCCATAGACATAGCTTTTAATCATCGTATTGGTTGTTGTTGGCTTTCTTTTGACACAAGTTTTGATATACGTTGTTTATAATTGCTTGTTGGCTTTCTTTTGACACAAGTTTTGATATACGTTGTTTATAATTGCTTGTAGTTTGCTACATAGGCATATTTGAATCCTAACGTTCGATGCCTGTAGATTGCCGTAGTTATTACCGTCATAATCCTTTTATGACGAAGCAGCCTGACTGTGACGTGCACAAAAGGTGGGGACCACAAAGGTGTGGTGGATCAACTTCAGTGTAGGGCGAAGGAAAAGGAAACAAAACTCGTTCATCATGTCACACCGTGCCTCTGGGGTTGAGGAAACTCGTCAGGAGAAAACAGAAAAAGACGTGGGGGAGAAGGTTCGGGATGGCGCGGGGGAGCAGGGGTGGGAGGGTAGGGGAGGGGAGGGGCTGTGTGGAATGCTGGGATGACATTGTCGGGTCTGTATTCCTTTCACCCAGCTTCTCTCTATTCCCGCTTGTGACGAGAGGAGGGGGTAGGGTCGGTGTGTACACTAGGGGGAAGGACTTGGGGAATATTTTCTCTTTGAGAATTATGTTAAAATTTCACCTCCACCCTCTCTGTTACCAGTGGTGGAAGGAGCAACTTTCCGGTACCTGTCATCGAACGAAGTTCTAATTTTTCTTGGACTGTCAAAGTACTCAGTAGTGGCTCAGGGAGAAGTGTCTTTAGGCTTGTACTCTTAAAAGTACTTGTAGCTCCGAGAGACAGAATTAGAGAGAAGTTCACACATTCAGTACTGATTGAACAACAAAGAAGCGACACAAGTTAAGTGCACTTTCACACAATCATCAACTTTACTTGTTTACACAAGGCTGAAATATTTAAAGCTATTTCACAATAGAAAAATCAGTTCGGTCAAGCTGAGTTTTGGTTCACGCTGTTTCATCATTAAGAGAGGAAAAGTTCTAGATGGGTTGAGTTGGAGTCCACTTGGAATATGAGAACGTATCTGATGTTGGAGAGGATAGTTGATCTCACTCTTGCTGTTGGTGACTGATCCACTTGCGTAGACCTGTTGCTGAATTGCTGGGCTGTGGTGTTTCTTCACAACCAGTCTTGCCCAGGGTAGCCAGGATCCCAGGTATAAGGTCTATAACAAATAGAACCTGGTCTGTTGTTAAGTCACACACACACACACACACACACACACACACACACACACACACACACACACACACACACACAGCTCAGAAGTCCTTTTCCCCTCCATGTTATTGAAAGCAATGTGAAAATGTTTCAATTCACAAAAAAAGAAGAAAAAAATGTTAATGACCTCTCCCATCTACACTGAAGGGAAAAAACACCTGGCTCGAACCTGTACAGGCGGGTCTGCACTAAAGAGTGACTGGACCATCCTTTGGATACAGTCCATCTTTCCACCCTGACTCCTTCAAATGGGTTCAGTACATTTTGCGCAGGCTTGCTGACGGAAAGAAAAGCAAGCCAACAGACAGGGGTGGACCCGTAATGTTCTTGGTGAGGAGATAACAGATGCAGTCATTTGTTGGTTTTTGTAAAAAATTTTTCCCCTCTCCTTTACTTCTTTCTCTTTTTATTTGAATTCATTTTATTTTTTACTCATCATTTTAATTCTATCAATCCTCGCCCGTTTCTGTCTTTTCACTCTTGTCTGTCGTCGTCATTCTCTGTTTTTGACTGGGTGTTTGTCTCTGTCTCTGTCCCTTTCTTTCTCTGTCTCTGTGTCTGTTTGTCTGTTGTCTGTCTTCTGTTTGATGTGTGTCAAACTTATTATGTTGTTCAAAGCGGAGTTTTTAATTTTGTTGACGATTGAATTCATCCTATCCCCATCGGATCTATGATAATGCTTGAATATTTTTATTTTTCTAATTTCGTTTATTTAGCTTAATGGAGTAGGAGAGAGAGAAAGAACGTGTGTGTGTGTGTGTGTGTGTGTGTGTGTGTGTGTGTGTGTGTGTGTGAGGGAGTGAGAGAGCTGAGATGATGAAATGTGTGTGTGTGTGTGTGTGTGTGTGTGTGTGTGTGTGTGTGTGTGTGTGTGTGTGAAGTCCGCGAAGTGTGTAGAGTTTACATAACAAAAGCAAAAATGTTAAAGGCAAGAGAGGGAGAGAGACAGAGACAAAATAAATCAAGGCGAGGTGTATTCTCGGACATGGATGCGTGTGGTGCTTGCATACAAACAGCTTTGATGTGGTTCAGATCAAGGTTATTGAGGTTTGCAACGATGAGTGCGGTGTGTGTGTGCGTGTGTGTGTGTGTGTGTGTGTGTGTGTGTGTGTGTGTGTGTGTGAAAGGCGTGAGAGAGAGAAAGAGAAGGGGGTGGATTGGAATGAGAGTTGTATGCGGCTCCTTGGTGTCGACTGTTTCACAAGCATGCATATGGAGGGGAGGGGGGCGTGTTCGTATCTCCATATCTCTTTTCCTGTGCACGTGCCTTTGAATGAAGAGAGAGAGAGAGGGGGGGGGGGGGGGGGCAGAATGGAAGAGAGGAGATTCAGAGAGATGGGGGGGGGGGGGGTATATTTTCGTACGAGACGAGATTGTCGGGGATAAGAAAGGCAATCAGTTGATCTATTCCTTTACAGGCCTTTGCCTTGTGATGAGGAGTTTGTGAACATAGTGCAAACCACACACACCTTTGCCTTGTGATGAGGAGTTTGTGAACATAGTGCAAACCACATACACCTTTGCCTTGTGATGAGTGTTTGTGAACATAGTGCAAACCACATACACCTTTGCCTTGTGATGAGGAGTTTGTGAACATAGTGCAAACCACATACACCTGCCTTGTGATGAGGAGTTTGTGAACATAGTGCAAACCACATACACCTTTGCCTTGTGATGAGGAGTTTGTGAACATAGTGCAAACCACATACATACTATGCAATAGTACGCAAGGTACACAATCTACATGCTTTGAGAGGAGGAGGTACACTGTCAATTTTCTAAATGCAAAAGTTTTATGCAAGAACAGGGGAAAATCCAGCACAGTTTCAGTCGTCGCTGAGGACGTAGACAAACACTGCGTTATCACACGCAGCTGTCTGCGCAATTTTCATGTCTGTTTGAAATGGCTTGGCAGCATAAATCAAAATGAGCGGCGTTTTTCTCTGCGTGTCAGCACACATGACAAGCAGATTATGACAAGCAGATTATTACACGCAAATGTTCTCCGTCTGAAATGCCTAATCTGAATCTTTCGTTAATACATTTCAAATGTTTGGCCATTTCTAAAGCCAAATGATTTTTTTTTTTTAAACAAGAATCTATAAACATTACGTGCACAACCTACATAAACTGAATAATGTTTCCAATTCCTGATTCCCGAAGGCGAACCCAAAACCATACTCAAACTTGTACCCGAGACTGAGCGTTCTTCGCCAGTAAAATCTGCAGCATAGTATAAACTACTCGGAATTCTGTGAGTTTGATCTTGACTTTGAGAGATAGACAGACAGACAGACAGAGACAGACGGACAGGCAAACACGAACCACAAGCGGCCATTCCGGGCGTGTGTGGACTTTACATAAATACTGACGTAGGCGCGGTGCAGATCTAGGTGATAGAGGTGGTTTACAACGATGAACTAATGTCCCCAATTATTTCCACGGTCGTGGACGGGATCGATCATCAGGTCCCAAATTTCCGGCACAGGGATAACCGTCCCATAGCAACGCGAAGGCCTTTGGAGCCATTGGAGAGAGAGACAGACAGACAGACAGACAGAGAGAGGAAGGGAGGGGGGGGGGGGGGGGTGCGAAGCCATCTAACCTGGATCTTTATAATTATTTCACACGTTTTACCATGAGACCAAGTTGAGAGTTCAGGCCATAGTGGAAACGTGTGGAAGCTGCTCGGTTCAGGTCACCCCCAAGAGAGTGCCGAGTGAAAGTGGTGCAGAGAATGTGCACCAATCACAGGATATCTTATTACGTTCCGGCGCACAGAGCCTGCGGGTTTATTTTCCAGTGGGTGGTGGTGGCTGGTTTTTGCCTGTCTGCGAGATGACACCAACACTGGGAGACCGACTGGAGTGAATCAGGATGTAAACTTGGCCCGAGGCCAGGATCAAAGGGCGGATAAAGGAATTTCTTTTCTTTCTTTCCCATTTTTTTCTTTCTTTCCTTTTTATTTCTTTATTTATTATTATTATTATTAATTCTAATAACATTGCAAGATAGAGTGTCAGGCGTTGACAGAAGTCTGCGCTCTCCCAAGTGCCCTTATTGTTCATCGTGTGCTGATCAGTGATGTTCTGACGAAAAACTCGGTAGGTAGTCGGTAGAATAGATCTCTCTGATCTGTCGGTTGGTTGCATGGTGGCTCAGTGTTAGAGGACAGTGTTTGTGGTCAAACGTTGCGAGTTCAAATCCCGTTGGCTCCTCTCATAATACTTGGCGTTTTGACATCTGTTTTTGACATCCGTTACTACGTCATTCCGCTATGCGTGTTCCTCAGTGCCGTTGTGTCCAGGGGATATGTTTCGGTTATGTGCTTGCTTGCTTCCTTTGTTGGCTGATTTTTAAAAGATGCCACCCTGCTGTAAAAGGAAATTGACCATGCTGTCCAACATTTGTTAATCACTGTCAAGACAGTGTCACGTGTCTAGTTCACGAAACATCGCTGGACTGTGAAGATTTTTTATGCGTTGGTGTGTTCTCGCCCGACGGGGAAGGGGCGGCTGCGTGTGCTTGCATGTGTAGTCATTTTGGTAGGATGTGCACGAAGGTGTGTGTGTGTGTGTGTGTGTGTGTGTGTGTGTGTGTGTGTGTGTGTGTGTGTGTGTGTGTGAAAACGTTACAACCAAGCACACAGACGCTCACACACACACACGCACGCACGCACACACACACACACACACACACACACACACACACACACACACACACACTCTCTCTCTCTCTCTCTCTCTCTCTCTCTCTCTTGCACGCATGCACACACTCATCACACAGAACTAAAGAGATCTTGTAGTTATTTGATATTCTTTTATTGAAATAGAATGTACTGCTGTGTGTATAACTTTAGGTACGCGAAACAACGGCTACACTACATTCCCAAAGAGACTTTGAAGCAGGAATTTTGCTTGCGAGGGGAAAAGTACTTCTTAAACTTTAGTAGGGAACTACCATAAACAGCGTCTGCAGTAGTTTCCCATATGAGGCGCAGAGGAAGACGCTTTGCGAGAGGAAGAGGAGTGTTAGCATTAACAGCTTGAAGGTCATTTTCAGAATGGCTGTTGTGTGACTCTTTAATCAGGTCACACTGTTTTTTGAAAGGACATTCAGTGAAAGTGGAGCGAAATATGTGTCAGCAACCCCACAGCCTACAGAGATACCAATTGTCATTTTTATGTTTATACAATTAAAAATATGTAGTTTCAGACGGTGGCAGTTTCCCATGTGTCATGATTGATATTGTTGAGACGAGAAGCCTGGATTGTCCATGTTTGTGTCTTTACCCTTGTTTTTCACAGTTTCCAAAATTAATTTCAAAATGAGGTGACTGCAGGTGGAAATTGAAATAAACTTAAAAGAACAATTATTATGCCGCCGAACGAAAGAAAAACAAACTGCAAGACACACACGACGCGTTTCGACGTCTTTGGACAAACAACATTCAAGGCAATAAAAACGAAGCACGAACAGAGAGTTGTGCCGTTTGCTGATAAGTGACTGTTTTTGTTTGTGCTTCGTTTTCATCGTTTTGAATGTTGTTTGTCTTGCCTGTAGAAGACCAAAGAGGTCGAAACGCGTCGTGTTTGTCTTGTAATTTGTTAATTTCGTTTGGCGGCACAGTCATTTTTCTTGTAAGATTGTTTCCAAAAGCCTGTCCTAGAGACAGTTTGTGTGTCCATGCCGCTTCCATTCCAAGCATACCTGCCTTTTTGCCACTCTGCCTGGCCTTTCATTGACCACAACGCCAAAAAGGAGATAACAACCCAGCGGCTGGTTACAACAGAACCCTCCTGAGAAGAAGGAAACTGATCAGATGGTATGTTGTACAATTGTTGGATCATATCTGTCCATGCACTTTGACGCATTCTGTGGGAGCAAGTGACGTGCTCTTGCCCTCTGAGTGAGTGAGTGTGTGTGTGTGTGTGCGCGCGCGAGCGCGCGCGGGCGTACATGTCTGCCTCTCCACTTTGACACTTATTGTTGGAGCAAGTGGCGTGCTCTTGTGCGTTGTGCGTGCGTGTGTGTATGTATGTGTGTGTGGGTGTGTGTTCGTGTGTGCGTGCGTGTGTGCACGCGTAGGTGTGTGCGCACGCACGCGCATGTGTGTGTGTGTGTGTGTGTGTGTGTGCGTGCGGTGCACGCGCATGTGTGTGCGCGCGCGCACGCGCATGTGTGTGTGTGTTAGAAAAAGTTGCTGGCGCAAGTTCGTGACCCAAACCGATGGAAAAAAAAGGGGGGTTTGGCAAGACTGGCAACACACTTCAATAGTCCAGTACGTGTGTCGTAAACCTGCCCCAAACCAAACCCTGTGACCTTGGCCTTGCCCACTAGTGTGACACTGGCCAAACCGACTTGAGCAAGAGGTCTTTGGCAAGACCGCGGGGAGGTGAAGGGGTGAGGGCGAGGGAGGTGAGGGTGATGAAATAGTGGTAACTGCGCGAGACTGCTAGATCATGTTCAACAGCTATACCTCTGCATGTATGGCTTATTTGACCTATGTATGCATGTATGGCTTATTTGACCTATGTAAATGTTTGCCGCGGGGCCTACCCTGGTCATTGTGATTTGTGTGAAACTACGGGGCGTGGGGATCGAACCGGTCGGTGCAACACGGTGTGGTCTCGGATTTATGGCGGGCAGAGGTGCTGCACTACAGACAGACGTAGCAGATCCGAACGATCATTTGAGGACCCCATCCCCTCCCGCATCCCCACCCTCACCCTCCCACACTTTCCTTGTGATTTTTACGGTTCAGCATTTTACAGGTCTGGCTGCTAATGCCTAAAATATAAGTGTGAGTGGATGGTTCCGATATGTGGCCCAATAAGGGCTGCATGATTATGCCATGAACGACAACGGGTGTTTCTTAAACTCGGTGAAGGAGGAGACGGAGGAAAAAAAGAAAAAGAGAGAGGAAACGTATACTACACATCAATCACACCACACTCTGCTTCACTTACACACCTGTTAACTATAAAAACACATGAAAAAGCAGTGGGGAAGACCATTAATCCGGAGAGGAGCAACAGAAAGATTCACCACAGTCAGGGGGAATGTCCGCTGGGGCGTAACTAACATGAGATGTAATTCCAACCTGGCCTCGCAAAAAGCAGGACATGGTCACTGCATTCTTTGCAGGTGCTGCGTTCGTGAATTGTGCTGAGGGTACCAGGCCATGGCAGGTTACTGGGTGGGGTTGAAAGGCCTAGGTCAGGCATGAGCAGAGTCTGGTCCGTGAGGTCACCAAAGGAACACTTTAGCATAATATGTATCATTTAGTTGGAACTCCTGTTGCTAAATAGCTGGCAGACGTGGTGTAGCATACCTAGACAAGTCTGACACAATGGTGTCACCATAATTTAAGGAACTGAAATAGAATCCAAGCAGAAAAGCACATCTTTGTTTTCTTTCGTTTTCTTTCTTTGTTGTGTCTTCTTCATCGTCATCATTATCATCTTCGTCTTCTTCTTCTTCTTCTTCATCATCCTCTTCTTCTTCTTCTTCTTCTCCACCTCCTTTGTCCTACTACTACTACTACTTCTTCTACATCTTCTTCCTACTGACGTGTTTCTTTTCTTTTTGAAATAGACCTTCAGCCGGCCATGTTGTGTAGGGAGTAGTGGAGCTTTATAGTCTTTTTTCTTTTTGAAATAGACCTTCAGCTGGCCATGTTGTGTAGGGAGTAGTGGAGCTTTATAGTCTTTTTTCTTTTTGAAATAGACCTTCAGCGGGCCATGTTGTGTAGGGAGTAGTGGAGCTTTCTTTAGTATTAGTCTTTTTTCTTTTTGAAATAGACCTTCAGCGGGCCATGTTGTGTAGGGAGTAGTGGAGCTTTCTTTAGTATTAGTCTTTTTTCTTTTTGAAATAGACCTTCAGCCGGCCATGTTGTGTTGGGAGTAGTGGAGCTTTCTTTAGTATTAGTCTTTTTTCTTTTTGAAATAGACCTTCAGCCGGCCATGTTGTGTAGGGAGTAGTGGAGCTTTCTTTAGTATTAGTCTTTTTTCTTTTTGAAATAGATCTTCAGCCGGCCATGTTGCGTAGGGAGTAGTGGAGCTTTCTTTAGTATTAGTCTTTTTTTCTTTTTTCTTTTTCTTTCTTGAGGAGGGGATGAGGCTGGTGGATGTTGAAAGAAACGTTCAAGTTGTTTTAGATGCCATCAAAATAGCAGGCAGTGTTTGTTTGTTTTGGGGGGAACAGGGGGGAGAGGGGGGTGATAAACTATTAAATGCAAAGGAAGGTAACTTCTGCTGCAGTGGTGGATCAGTCACATGCCCATATCATGACTCACTAAAGCTAATGTTGCTTACAGCACTGTTTCACCTGGCACAGATGCAGACACCAGCCGCACATAGTGAAGGAAACATCCTCCTCTGTGTGTGTTTGTGTGTGCTTGTGTGTGTGTGTTTGTGTATGTGTGTGTGAGTGTGTGTGTGTGTTTGCTTATGTGTGTGTGCGCACGTGTGTGTGTGGTGTGTGCTATGGATTCAGATGACAGTGCTGGAACAACACAGTCAATTTCATCTCCATCATGGATCATTGGATGGACCTTAGGTTGTGTTAGGATATGTTATGAAGGGGAACACAGAATACTATGGGGATATGTTATAAATGAAAGCATAGAGTACAGTCCTAACACAAAGTCTGAAACCAGAATGAACAGCAGCCTGTAGCAGCATCTTGGTTATCCTTACTGATCACCACGAAGGAAAAATTTAAAGGCAAAATATGGAGACTCTTTATGTCTTGCTTTTGAGATGACCTTCGTTATGATTTCACCAGGTCCATGCCTGTGCTGGTTTCTGTTGAAGTCTGTAGTGTGGGCTGCTTCATGGGGATGGTTGTCATGTGAACAAGGTGGTGATTTCAGTCATCAGTGGGAGGTTTTTCTTTTTCTTTTTTTTTTTTTTTTTTTGAATTTTGTGAAGTAGTATCCAAATATATTCTTGTTGTTTGAAACAAACAATACTCAAAAGATCTCACTTTGGAGGGGATGTTAGACTGCATGTGTGCATGGTGTATACAATCATTACTCACCATATACTGTTTGTGTGTATGTTGTGTACAGTCCATGTACCAATGTTTCTCATCACATACAGTTTGTGAGAATGATGTAAGCAGTTTTTGGAACAGATGTTACCCACTGCACAGTGGTATTCAGTGAGAGTGAAGGAGAGGGAAGACAGGTGGGGGACTTAAAGGAAGGGAAGGTAGGCTCAGGGGAAGTGATGGGAGTAAGAGATGGGATTGGGGGGATGGGGATTTGTGAAGAGGGATTATATCAGAAGTGGAACACAAAGAAGACTGAATTATGTCTCATAAGAGGAGAGAGAAAAGTGCAGAAGCATACATCCTTGTATGTTGAGAGAGAGAGGGGGGAGGGGGGGGGAGAGCTGAAAGAGGGGAGGGAGAGGGCTGAAGGAGAGGGAGCTGGCGGAGGAGGTTATAGAGGATCTGAGGGAAGGGACATGTTCCTGAACTGTATGTGTAGATGACAAAGACATGTATGTCTGGGGGCTGGAGAGCATCTGTCATGACCTGGCCAACCCCACAGAGCCGTTTCATTGCTGCCACAGGTGAAAAAGTTCTGTCATGGGAATAAAGGAATGAACGCAAACGCAGCTGTCTACTAACAATGTACTCCAACTTGTAACACTATATCTAGCTACGGATGAATCATTGAGATGGTAAAACTAGACCGTGATGAGAGTGCCAGTGATTCTATTTAATTCATTTTCCACAGTTAAAGAAAGAAGTGAAGCGTTTACATATCAGAAAATATCATCGGGCCAAAAAATAAACAAATTATGGCTAAATAGAATGTACTGAGGGATGCAAAAAAAAAAAAAAAAAAAATGTCCACACAGGTATTATGTTTAGACTCACCTGAAGATAGAATGTAATTACATTAAAGATGGAACTAAAAGACAATCACATACCCAGCATATAAGATATCTACCATTGGCAGCTTCAGAGTTCCAACAGAGGAATGAAGACGGAAGAAATGTGATACACAAGGTTAAGAAAACAACTCAACATTCACATTAATTAAAGAAAAAAATCAATTTGTTATTACATATTGTATGTGGGGTGGCTGTGAAATGGCCGAGTCAAGACACAAAGCGACTTCTGGCGCGCTGGGTGGGACAGTGTACAAAGATAACGGGAATTAGCCTTGCCCCTTTAAGCAAGGATACCCACCTGTGCTGTGTTGTGCAGTGTGTATGTGTGTGTGCATGTGTGTGTGTGTGTGTGTGTGTGTGTGTGTTGTGTATGTTTGTCTGTGTATATGCATTCAGTCTTCGGCAATGTCTCCACAAATATAGAAGAGGTCATCAGATAGCAACAGTCAAAACAATGCAATCTTATTGTGCTTCTTTCTGTACCTTTGTGCATGATTGTTCTGTCTCCATGCCTCTGTCAGTGTCATGCTATCGCACAATCTCTGCCCTTGTCTTGCTGTTTCCTTCTCTAGTCTTTCTTCTTCCCTGAATGTTTGGCTTGTTTACCTGCAGTGGAACGCTGTCAGTGAAATAGTATTTTTATGCTTGTTTTGCAGAGGACTGGATTGCCACAGGACAACCCTTTATCACCCTCCAGAACTTTGCCTACCTTGACATGCCACACTGACCCTTCAAAGCTGACACAAGTCTGGAGATCAGCCAACTTTGTTTCAACATAAGTGACAGAAACACATTCATCCCGACGTGCTGTGCTGTGTTACCTGGGGAACATTTGGTAAGTGCAAAGGACGTCTTCTTTTGAGAGAGAGAGGGAGAGAAAGAGAGAGGGAGAAAACACATTTATCCATATGTGCTGTGCTGTGTTATCTGGGGAACATTTTGTAAGCACAAAGGACGTCTCCTTTTGAGAGAGAGAGAGAGGGGGGGGGGGGGGTTGGGGGGGGGGGGAGAAAGAGGGAGCAAACACATTTATCCCAGCATGCTGTGCTCTGTTATCTGGAGAACATGTGGTAAGAACAAAGGATATCTCCTTTTTTGTGTGTGAGACAGAAAGAAAGAGAGAGAGATTGAGTTTATCGTGTAGTTTGCATACTCAAGTGACTGTATACTTTGAGAGAGAGAGAGAGATTTTATAACACATAAAGATTCGCCAATTTTTAACAGAGAGAGAGAGAGAGATTTTATCATACATACCCATTTGATTTCATTTAATCCAGCTACAATACTCACGGTGCATGACTCTCCATTGTACTGTTAACTGGTTTGTCCAAAGGCTGGTGACTGTGTGCACACTATAGCTGAATCACTTCAGTCCTGTTTGTTCATGTTCAGCGTAAGGCTGGTGATTGTGTGCACACTATAGCTGAGTCCTGTTTGTTCATGTTCAGCTTAAGGCTGGTGATTGTGTGCACACTATAGCTGAGTCCTGTTTGTTCATGTTCAACTTAAGGCTGGTGATTGTGTGCACACTATAGCTGAGTCCTGTTTGTTCATGTTCAGCTTAAGGCTGGTGATTGTGTGCACACTATAGCTGAGTCCTGTTTGTTCATGTTCAACTTAAGGCTGGTGATTGTGTGCACACTATAGCTGAATCACTGCAGTCCTGTTTGTTCATGTTCAACTTAAGGCTGGTGATTGTGTGCACACTATAGCTGAATCACTGCAGTCCTGTTTGTTCATGTTCAACTTAAGGCTGGTGATTGTGTGCACACTATAGCTGAATCACTGCAGTCCTGTTTGTTCATGTTCAACTTAAGGCTGGTGATTGTGTGCACACTATAGCTGAATCACTGCAGTCCTGTTTGTTCATGTTCAACATAGGAAGGACACATGTGCTAAGCCCCCTGTTGAAAGTATTGCTCAGTTATGAAACCAACTTGAGTGATGTCCCCCTCCAAAGGGCATCGCCGGGTCATCCACCACCCCTTCCCATTGAACTGGCCATGAAGCCAACAACATAAGCACTAACTCACCAGTGGCATGCATATTGGGAAAAATAAAAACTGAGTTCACCACCAGGGCAAGGCATGACAGACAACGGTCACAATGGATTAAAAAGAAAAAAAAAGAAAGAAAGAAAAAAAGAAAGAAACGTTTTCATGGCTTCATTACATTTATAATCCTGAAAACTGGAACAGCGAAGAGGCGGTCCTGATGGTTGTGGACAGCTGGCATGCCAGGGTCACAAGAAGTAGAGACGAACATGTTAGAAAATGTCTATCACGTTCGTCTCTACTTCTTAGAAATTCATTTGTCTACGTTGCTCGGTGGAGTAAAAAAAATAATTACTTTTGACATTTGTTTAGATCTCCACCTGCAGTCGCCTCACTTTGCCACTAACTTGTTACAATACACATTAAATGTTGTTTAAAGATATCTGTGTGTATCGCTTCTATAACAGTCATAGTTGGAAAGGTTGATGCCGGGTTGATTTCCTGTCAGTCTTCTTCCTTTCTGTGTAGTTGTAACTGTTGTGTAGTTGTCACTGTTGTGTAGTTGTCACTGTTGTGTAGTTGTCACTGCTGTGTAGTTGTCACTGTTGTGTAGTTGTCACTGTTGTGTAGTTGTCACTGCTGTGTAGTTGTCACTGCTGTGTAGTTGTAACTGCTGTGTAGTTGTCACTGTTGTGTGGTTGTCACTGTTGTGTAGTTGTCACTGTTGTGTAGTTGTCACTGTTGTGTGGTTTCACTGTTGTGTAGTTGTCACTGTTGTGTAGTTGTCACTGCTGTGTAGTTGTCACTGTTGTGTAGTTGTCACTGCTGTGTAGTTGTCACTGTTGTGTGGTTGTCACTGTTGTGTGGTTGTAACTGTTGTGTAGTTGTCACTGTTGTGTAGTTGTCACTGTTGTGTAGTTGTCACTGCTGTGTAGTTGTAGTTGTCACTGTTGTGTAGTTGTCACTGTTGTGTAGTTGTCACTGTTGTGTAGTTGTCACTGCTGTGTAGTTGTCACTGTTGTGTAGTTGTCACTGCTGTGTAGTTGTCACTGTTGTGTAGTTGTCACTGTTGTGTGGTTGTAGTTGTCACTGTTGTGTAGTTGTCACTGTTGTGTGGTTGTAGTTGTCACTGCTGTGTAGTTTGTAGTTGTCACTGTTGTGTAGTTGTCACTGTTGTGTAGTTGTCACTGCTGTGTAGTTGTAACTGCTGTGTAGTTGTCACTGTTGTGTGGTTGTAACTGTTGTGTAGTTGTCACTGTTGTGTAGTTGTCACTGCTGTGTAGTTGTCACTGCTGTGTAGTTGTCACTGCTGTGTAGTTGTAACTGTTGTGTGGTTGTAACTGTTGTGTAGTTGTCACTGTTGTGTAGTTGTCACTGCTGTGTAGTTGTCACTGCTGTGTAGTTGTCACTGTTGTGTGGTTGTAACTGTTGTGTAGTTGTCACTGCTGTGTAGTTGTCACTGCTGTGTAGTTGTCACTGTGTGTAGTTGTCACTGCTGTGTAGTTGTCACTGTTGTGTAGTTGTCACTGCTGTGTAGTTGTCACTGCTGTGTAGTTGTCACTGCTGTGTAGTTGTCACTGTTGTGTGTTGTAACTGTTGTGTAGTTGTCACTGTTGTGTAGTTGTCACTGTTGTGTAGTTGTCACTGCTGTGTAGTTGTAGTTGTCACTGTTGTGTAGTTTGTCACTGTTGTGTAGTTGTCACTGCTGTGTAGTTGTCACTGCTGTGTAGTTGTAGTTGTCACTGTTGTGTAGTTGTATGTGTGTAGTTGTCACTGCTGTGTAGTTGTCACTGCTGTGTAGTTGTCACTGCTGTGTAGTTGTCACTGTTGTGTAGTTGTCACTGCTGTGTAGTTGTAACTGCTGTGTAGTTGTCACTGTTGTGTGGTTGTAACTGTTGTGTAGTTGTCACTGTTGTGTAGTTGTCACTGTTGTGTAGTTGTCACTGCTGTGTAGTTGTCACTGTTGTGTAGTTGTCACTGCTGTGTAGTTGTCACTGTTGTGTAGTTGTCACTGTTGTGTGGTTGTAACTGTTGTGTAGTTGTCACTGTTGTGTAGTTGTCACTGTTGTGTAGTTGTCACTGCTTGTAGTAGTTTGTAGTTGTCACTGTTGTGTAGTTGTCACTGTGTGTAGTTGTCACTGTTGTGTAGTTGTCACTGTTGTGTAGTTGTCACTGCTGTGTAGTTGTCACGTTGTGTAGTTGTCACTGTTGTGTGTGTGTTGTCACTGTTGTTTGTAGTGTTGTTAGTTGTCACTGCTGTGTAGTTGTAGTTGTCACTGTGTGTGTATTGTCACTGTTGTGTAGTTGTCACTGCTGTGTAGTTGTCACTGCTGTGTAGTTGTCACTGTTGTGTAGTTGTCACTGTTGTGTAGTTGTCACTGCTGTGTAGTTGTCACTGCTGTGTAGTTGTCACTGCTGTGTAGTTGTCACTGTTGTGTGGTTGTAACTGTTGTGTAGTTGTCACTGTTGTGTAGTTGTCACTGCTGTGTAGTTGTAGTTGTCACTGTTGTGTAGTTGTCACTGTTGTGTAGTTGTCACTGCTGTGTAGTTGTCACTGCTGTGTAGTTGTAGTTGTCACTGTTGTGTAGTTGTCACTGCTGTGTAGTTGTCACTGCTGTGTAGTTGTCACTGCTGTGTAGTTGTAACTGTTGTGTAGTTGTAACTGTTGTGTGCATCAGCTGCTGGAATTATGACTGCTGATGTCTGCTACATTTTTCAATTCAAGTGCGTGCTGCATGCAGGAGCTCAATTTACCTGAAGTCAAATGAGCAGGGTGGGGTGGAGGGAGGGGGGGGGGGGGGGGGGGGACAGCTCCACTTGCCCAGTTGGAGACCCAGACCACAGCCTTGGGATCTCATGCTGCAAGAGCTTTACCCTACCCAGCCGCGTTTGTACCTGAAGGGAAAACAGAAGCTCATTAGTGTGTGCCCCGCCTTGTCAGAGAGCCCAGAGGCCAGCTCTCCAGTCCCCTTTACCCTGGACCTGTGTGTTCCCTCTGACATCTGTGAGCCTGGAGTGTTGGGCTGACAGATATGTGGCCACTACAGTGGGCTGAGAGTTAGCTACCTTTATTTACTGCACCTGCTTGGGCATGGGTATCTCCGCCTTTAAGACTTGGGGTCTCTCTCTCCCTCTCTCTCTCTCTCTCTCTCTCTCTGCCTGTCCCCCCTCTCCCTTCCCCCCACCCCCTTCTCCCCATTCCTTCACTGTGTCTTCCTTCCCTCTTCCCTCATCCCCCCTCCCCCCCCCCCCAAATCCCTCCCAGACACTCCTCTTCCCATTCTTCTCCCTCCTGCTGCTCTTCACTGAAAAGACAAAGAAAAAGGCATAAAGTAAGGTGGTAATAGAAACTTACATATAGAAAGAGAAGATTGGATAATAATCAAAATGATAACGAAGAAGAAGAAGAAGAATGGTAATAATGATGATAGTAACAATGCTTGTCATCGCTATGATTCTTGCTTCTCTGTCCATGAGGTATGTGGATGAATTTCTGAAAATTTTGTTGGTCTTGTCTTAATTATGCTCCTCTCTTCTTTTCCCCGCTCCTCCCCAACCCCACTCCCTGTTTCTTTGATCACTTCTGATTGTTTTGTCTTTCCCATCTCAATTACAACATACATCAAACACAGCAACAACAACAACAGCAAAAAAAAAAAAAAAAAAAAAAAAGTGAAAAAAGGAAAAAGAACAAAAGGGAAAATGGTGAGGTTATGTGACAGATCATATTTTTCTTCACCACCATTTTTGTTTGGTTGATTGGTTGGTTGGTTGGTTGCTTAATTTTATGGTAAAAAAAAAAGACTTTGATCCTTGAATTTATATTTCATTTATAGACCAGCAAAAACAAACAAACAAACAAATCAGAAAATAGGTTTGTAGGAAACATTTTTATGTTTGTCTGCACTCGATTTACTTCTCCACCAAGACTATTTCTCTGTCCAATGATTAAGTCTAGCAGAGCCCTTGATTTCGTTGTAATGTTTGCAAAGTTCTTTATTGATTGCAAAGCCAGTAAAACTGAAAATGGCTGTACCTTGACAACTTTCAGCTTGTCTGCAGTTTTAAGTGTAATATTGCAAACTATATTTCAGTAAAGATTATGTTACATAAATATAATGCAATCAAAGCGGAGCTGTGATTTACTTCAACAAACCCTCATGGAGCCAGTCGGTGAAAGAATGTATATCCGTGCTGTCAAAGAAGAGGGAAAAAAGGGAACAACATTTCTTCACTGCCATGGCCAGAAAATTTCTGTTCTGTGTTATTCTGGTCTGTTTTTTATCATGAGCTGCTCATGGGTACACATCTAAAATTTAGATAACACCGTGATCTGTAGATCAGACATAATCAGCTGTGTATCTGTTCTCGTCTACCCATGTTCATAAGATAAGGATCAAGTAACATGTGATATATTTGAGAGAATCTGTTCTGGTATGTGTAAGTTCTGTGTGTGTGCATGTGTGCACACAGTTTGTGTGTGTGTGTGTGTGTGTGTGTGTGTGTGTGTGTGTGTGTGTGTGTGTGTGTGCTAAGTTTGTGTGTTGTAAATAGGAGAAACACCGGGTGGGAAGACAAGGGGGGTGAGGGTGGGTGGGCAGTGTGTTGGATGGGGAGTGGGGTTAGAGCGATTGTATAGGGGTGAGCATATGACCTCTGCATGTGCCTGAGTGCCTGACCAAATTTTGAGGTTGTTGGTACTGTGCCTATGTTGAACATTTTCTTTTTGTTTGTCTTATTTTTTTTATGATTTTTCCACTATATCATTGTTTGACATATAATTGTTTCAAACCTCCTCCTTCTGTCTCTTTCCTATGGTATTTGTAATCACTGTGTCGGGTTTTCTGATATCTTCCGATATGTAAAGGATAGCTCAGCTGTGTTTGAATCACTGTCGGGAAGATTCTGCTATGATTTGTCATGCTAGGTGATATGACCCATTTATTTTGTATCACTGTTGATCTCAGTGGTAAGGTAAATAAAGTCCATTACAAATCAAGTTCAGTGTCTGCTGATGAAGGTTCTATCAAACAGACTGTGTTCAAGATGCTGCAAGATAAGATGTTGCTGTGTGGACTGTGAAATCAACATTCAAAGATTTTTTGTCTTGAACCCAAAACAGAGCTGCTTCATTCCCTTGTCTTTATCTCCATTTCTGCTTCTGTCTTTTTCTGTCTGTCTGTCGCTGTCTGTCTGTCTTTCCCTCTCTCTGTCTCTGTCTCTCTCTCACACAGTCTCCCTGCCTCCCTCCCCCTCCCCTTTCTCTTTCTCTCTCTGTCTCTCTCTCTGCATGTCTGAATCATTTACTCTGTCTGTGTCTGGCTCAACCTCTCGGTCTCTGTTCTTTTCTCAGTCCCTCTTCTCTGTATGTTTGAACGATTTACACTCTCTGTGTCTGTCTCAGCCTTTCTGACTCCCTTCTTTTCTCAGACTAAGTTTATCCATCACCCTGACGTCCTGCTCTGTCACTGTCCCAAGACAAGCCAGGACACTCGGAGACCATGGCTGGTTGGAAAGGAAGACAACAGCCATGAAACCAGGCTGGGGTTGGGAACCAAGAAAGGAACAAGGCTTGATGATTTCTTTTGGATCAAGAGCTGATGGATCTGTTGGTTCTGTTGGGATGTTTAGGGAGCAGAGATAATGGGTCTGTTGACACTGGCGTTAGTCAGTGGAGAAATTTCAACGATCAGTGTCTTTGTTGACTCATCCCACCCCACCTTCCTAAGAACAAATGTATATAACTGTGGAGTTTTTCATTACATCCATTGACTCTGTTGATATTTTATGTTCACACAAAGGTATTGGATCCATTACAAGAACCTTCCTTAAAATAGATGGTGCCAAGCGAAGTGTTGATGATGTTGCTAATGGACCAACGGTGCTTTCTCTACAGATATGTCCAAAGAGAACGGAGATTTATTGTAATGAGTGTTGCCACATGGTCATTGCCAGTGCCTCTTAGTCTTAGTACCTGACACTAAGAAGATTAATTACTGAAACAAATCTTTTTCAGTGCCACAGTATGTGTGTCTGTCTGTCCGTGGTAACAACTGCATGCCTGCCTGTTTGTTTCTCTTGTTTTTGTTTCTGTCAGCTTTTTGTGAGCTATTCTGCAAGGTGTTCAAGAGAATGTATTTAAATGAATGAAAGAGAGGGGAAAAATTAGTGTTGAGAAAGAATGCATTGTAATGGTGTTTTCTTTCGCAATAAGAATGAAATCTCTCTCTCTCTCTCTCTCTCTCTCTCTCTCTCTCTCTCTCTCTCTCTCTCTCTCTCTCTCTCTCTCTCTCTCACACACACACACACACACACACACACAGACACACACACACACACACACACACACATACACACACATTCCCTCCCACCCTCTCTCTCTCTCATCTCCCCAGTCTTGGTAAAGATTGTCCCAAAACAAACAATGATTGCCAGCAGAAAAAAAGGGGAACACACACACACACACACACACACACACACACACACACCACACACACACACACACACACACACACCATCATAACCATATTGAACATTGTCTGGGACTTGACCGGCCAGTGGTAAAAATGACACATGCTTACTGTGCAAACCTTGTGCTACAATGTGTTTAGTTTTAGGAAGATATTTCTATTTTTAAAAAAAACAAACAAACAAATAAAAAAAGAAAAGTGAAATGTCCCTCAGGTGAGTGTGGACCATCAGCAAGGTTGAACAACTCTTTGATGTACCCTTTGATCCTGATCCACATTGGATCTGTTCCACAGTGTTGGCCACACACCTTCTTTACTACAAGATTCATTGAAATCAGTGCCTGAGTTGTGACATCATTCTGCTGAGCAGATTCTGGATTCTTCTTTTGATATGGATGTGCTCCATGAATCAGCGTGAACACAGTTAATGGTTTCTTCATGGGGCCAGGTTCTATCATTCCACCAAGTTGCATGGAAACAGGTTCTTTAGGTTTTCTGTTACTGCACTAAATGACAAACAAACTGAAGTGGGTTAGAACACAACTTTGTCGGCAGATGTAGGTGGTGGATCTAAAGGTGTTGAGTTGTCAGTGAGATATCAAAAAGAAGGATTTCATTGTCAATGGAGATAGGACATTGACTTTGCTAGGGAGTTTACAACAGAAAGAGGATCACTGAACTGGTTTTCACAACACAATCTGTGTGCAGAGAGGAGTGTAAGTGGATGAGTGATTTGGGTGACTTAGACTAGAGAGAGTGAGAGGTGAACGGGTAGGTGGATGATTGAGAGAGGAACAGGCGGATTTATTTTTGATAATCTTTGTTCAGTTCCTTTGTCAATTGTGACAGTGCAATGGTAAAATAAGTTTGTTTATTTGTTTTAAAGCAGTATCCGTAATATATTTTCAGAACTGGATGATACTTGGTGTCAGTGGAAGAAGAAAAGAAATGGAAGCTTCAGAACGTAGTTATTCTTGTGTGGGGAAGAAGATACAGTTGTTCTTTTTAATAATTTTAGTCTGAGTCAGTGAGGAAGTAAGATGATGTAGAATCAAAGTAAAATTACTTCTCCATCATGCCAGTGACAATTTTACTGAAAACAGTGCTAATTGTTTGAGACAAGACTTAACAGATCTGTTTCTGTGTGTAATGTCAGTGTTTTTAGTACATTGTTTCGAAAAAAGAAAGAACTGAGAAATAGTTAACCTGCTGAGTGCGATGGGCCACGATCGTGGCTTTACCGCTTAAGTGCGATGGACCACGATCGTGGCTCAGACGAGAACCATTATACCACCGCCACTAAACATCCGGATTAATCAGTTCACGTGACTTGCTAGTATCCATTGTGCACCGGCAAGCCTTGTCAGTCGGTTATCTCAAGTTTTTCGTGCGTTTTGACTGAAATAATGAGTGAATCAGCGACCGAGTTGGGCAGGAGTTGCGTGGAAGTGGCACGAGGAAAGAATCAGTTGCCGAAAGCAGTAGTAACGAAAGTGAAGCAGGTGAGTTCACAAACTTTGATTATTTTTGTTTGTCGAGTGATGGAACACTTGCTGCATGCGGTTATTGGTTATTTTACATTTGTTGGTCCGCCACATGAAGGAAGGGGGGGATGGAGGGGGCAGGGTACATGGTTACTCACAGGAGTGATAGACTTTGGCCTGATCAAACCAGAAGATCGTTTCTGGGTGATTATAGGTGTTTTGAAAGCACTTTAGAGATGAATAAAAGTGGTGATTTGAAGAGAACATTTATAACTTTTGTTTGTTTGTTTTTTTTTAGTTTGGAAACAGTGTGGGTGTGTCACGAGTGGGCGTGTCTCCAATGAAAGCTATAGCCCTTCCCCTTCATTATATGCTAGTGATTCAGATTTTATTCTTATTTATGATTTTATGCATGACTTCATTTTTCATACAATGAATAAGTAATGCTGTTCATATTTTTTTCTTTCTGAAAATCAGACTGATTAGTGGAAACTGAGTCAAGCTCTCTGTAACCACTCTTGCACCATTATGAAACAATAAAATGAACAGAAGACTTAGGATATATGTTTTCTTGTGTGATCCAGAATCTGGAAGCACTACTGCAGAGGAGCGTGATGCTGAGAGTGAAGGAGGTTAAGAAAGAGGAACTGTGCTGCTGGCCATCCTACTCGTGTGCGCTCTGGCTGGGAATGTTCTGGATGTGACGTGGGACTCTGCCCCGAGTGCTTTTCAGCCTTCCACAGAAGACCAAGGCCCTAACTTTGTTCTGTGTCTTTCAAGGACATGATCTTCTTGTTTTCTCTCAAGTTTCAAGTGTTTTGACATTCAAGCAGGAAAACTGTGGTGTTTCAAACAATGTGGCTGACGTTTTGGATTACCTTTTCGCCAATGTTCTGGATTACACTGTGAAGAATATCTTCAGCTGCCATCAGGGTACTGTCTTGTAATTATTTTTTTCAGATTCCTCATTATCTCTAGTTTACAAAAACATATAGTTTTACCTATCTAGCTTCAAGACAAGCCTGCACAAACCCCATTTCCTTACATAGTGAAATTTGATTGTCCGGATGCTGAATTATAGGTACATCATTTGAGGCACAATTCATTATACATAGCTCAAGTCAAGAGAATTATCATCTTTCCCATGTTTCCAGCACATATTTGTCTTCATTTTATTACCAGTCTGAAGTGTTTAGGTAGTACAGAAGAAAAACTGTGTCTCTCCTAACATTTGACTTACTTTTCAGATAACTTTTTCAGAAATTTTCTCTGCTTATATTTTGAGGTCAGTCTCCAAGCAGGTACCACCTACAGTATTTTCAGTTATTTCACTAGATTCTACAATATCTCTAGTTTCTAAAAATGTATAGGTTTGCATATCTAGTGCAAATAATATGTATGCAGAAGCCAAATTCTCAAGTGTAGTGTGTGACGAGTTTCCTGTCCTAGATTTTAACTACATTTCTTTAAAGTTTAAATTGATATACAGAGCACTGTGAGGGTTAAAGAATAGCTACATTATAATTTGCATGGTCATAATCCACATGCAAAAACGAAAGACATGATTTAAAGCAAATGTAACAGCCTGGGCTGAGACTGGGGATGCCAGCTGTTGCAAGAGTCATGCCTTGCTTCTGGGCTAGGAGAAAATGGATTGTTCGTAACTGGCCGAACTATTTGAACATGTATGATAATGAAGAAAATCCTTATTTCCTGTCAAGTAAAAGATTATTGTGAGTTCTTTCATATCAGAAGAGGACATGCGATCATTTCAGTTCATATATTTAAACCACTTGGGGCCAATCTTAAATTTGCCTCTGGGACTATGGGATCTTAAATTTGCCTCTGGGACTATGGGATTGTCTCTCATACCAAACCGTGACAAGCAATGACTGTTGTGTCAGCCGGCTGTGTGTGAGAGGGACTTTGTGGTCACTTCATTGCCAGAAACAAACACATGCAAGGACTGTGAAATCCAGTGGCTGTGAAGTCCAGTGTCACATTGTTATTTGCTTATTGGACTGAAGGCATGGTCACCCAGTAAACAGCCACAGGCAGTGGATGTCATGGTCAGTGGATGAAGTCATTGTACTGTCAATATCAGTGTATTAAACTAAGTTAGATCCATAAGATTTTAATAAAAATGAGTGGATAGAAAAGTCCAGGTGAGCAGTTCCCACTAGAGGAACAATTTTAGTTTAACCCTTATTTTTGTTAACCCCTTCCCTTTTGATTTAAATGTACGTGTTTTTTCATCTTTTTTTTCTTTTTTTTTGCATGCTATATTGGTTTTGCATGCATGTCAGATTAATTTGGTGTTGGCTGCTTTTCTTGCATGGCTTTGTGAATTGTTTGTGTGTTACAGACTGTTGGTGGTCGTCGCATGTCTAATTAGGGAAAAGAATCTGGAAGCATGAGTCCCGATTAAGACACTTTGGGCCTGTGGTAAAGCTGTGTTGGTCCCACACTGAAATTGTTTCATTACTTACACCACAAAGATCTCACTGCACATGGTTTTCTTCATGGCCGGGAAAATCAAAATCTGACCAACCATTAATTTCTGCTCTTGTTTTACAGAACCAGTTCTCCTGGAATGTTTCTGATGAACTCCTGGAGACTTTGTGTCAAAACAGACTGAAACTCTCCAGTGAAATGACTTTGTGATTGAGAAAGTCTAAACCATATAACTTCACAAAGTATTTTGTTTTCCAGTTCTTTAGGACTTTTTTCAGTTGTTGTCACTGAAGGAGAAAAGATTAATGTTTGGAACTCTCGCTGAATCCATTTCTACGATGACATGACTGTGATCGTAGGTTAGCATTTTCCCACGCGAAGATTTACCTTTGAGCCATAGTTAACCCTTTCCCATCCCTTGCTGCTGGCCTCATGCAGAACCAGTGCCAGATGGACTCCGAGGGGCTAAAGCTTCAGGAGGTCTCATTTCCCATCTTCTACTTGGTCCCCAACACCTCCAAGGTACTGATGTACTGCCCATTTAAACATTAATTCTATTTTATTGTATTGCATTTGGGGGGAACAGAGGGGATGGGGGTGGTAGAAATTGCTTAAAATGTGTTCTTGTAGCTTGACAATTTTTGTTGCTGCTGTTGAAGTCCGTGGTGTTGTCATCAATTTTTCATTGATGTCATTAAGGTAGATGTTTTAGTTTTTTGTTTGTTTTCGCAAAGTAAAGGAAAGCATAAACATTCTTTGCTTGATCAAGTTTTAAACTTTATAGTTATATGAAGAATTGTTCAGTTATTAACATTTATACAGAATTCCATAGTCAAGTCGCAGAGACAGTGTGACAGTACTAATGGTTGCTCGCAGTGAAGCAGACACATACCGGTATAAAGTAACATTTAGTTAAAAAATAAAAGGAGGTATGTTTGCAGTAATCAGCACTTTACATCAAAGAATTGGAAGTGTGAGGAGTGTGTGTTCACGATGAACACAGTTCAACAAGGATTTGGAGGTGTGCGTTTTGCTTACGGTGAATATCGTGTAGGATTTGCAAATATGAGTTTTCTTACATACTATACCAAATGGAGTTCTGTAATGTCCTGTCTTGGCGCTGACCAGTCACAAGTAATGTCTATCGTTTCATGCTAATCAGCCCCCTTCTGGCTGAAAGACATTCGCTTAGCACACCACTTCGTATTAGACTTTACCCGCCTGTCTAGAAGACATTCGCTTAGCACACCTGTCACCACTTCGTATTAGACTTTACCAGCCTGTCTAGAAGACATTCGCTCAGCACACCACTTTGTATTAGACTTTACCCGCCTGTCTAGAAGACATTCGCTCAGCACACCACTTTGTATTAGACTTTACCAGCCTGTCTAGAAGACATTCACTCAGCACACCACTTCGTATTAGACTTTACCCGCCTGTCTAGAAGACATTCGCTCAGCACACCACTTCGTATTAGACTTTACCCGCCTGTCTAGAAGACATTCGCTCAGCACACCACTTCGTATTAGACTTTACCCGCCTGTCTAGAAGACATTCGCTCAGCACACCACTTCGTATTAGACTTTACCCGCCTGTCTAGAAGACATTCGCTCAGCACACCACTTCGTATTAGACTTTACCCGCCTGTCTAGAAGACATTCGCTCAGCACACCACTTCGTATTAGACTTTACCCGCCTGTCTAGAAGACATTCGCTCAGCACACCACTTTGTATTACTCTTTACCCGCCTGTCTAGAAGACATTCGCTCAGCACACCACTTTGTATTAGACTTTACCAGCCTGTCTAGAAGACATTCGCTCAGCACACCACTTTGTATCAGACTTTACCAGCCTGTCTAGAAGACTTTCACCAGGAACACCACTTTGTATCAGACTTTACCAGCCTGTCTAGAAAACATTCACCTAGCACACTGTTCTGTTTCAGCCTGGACTTTAACATCCAGAAGACATTCGCCTAGCACACTGTTCTGTTTCAACCTGGACTTTAACATCCAGAAGACATTCGCCTAGCACACTGTTCTGTTTCAGACTGGATCTTACTGTCCAGAAGACATTCACCAAGTAAGCAATATAATTTTAAACAGTTAATTGTTTTAAAACATTCATCCAGAGTTCAGAGTATTTAAGACATAATGAAATGACGCAGTAGCTGGAATAGGGACCTTCTGTGTTGAGTCTCCTTCAATCAAAACTTCGTTTTCTGTTTATAGATACTTGATTTGCCTCCCAGTGATTCCCACCAAAGGTTAGTCTTAAAGGATATCTGTAGTTACTGGGAGACTCTTTTGCTCTGAAAGAACTACATCTGGTTGTCTGTATATCCATCAATAGAGTTAATTAAATTTCTCACACTGTTCTCATTCTTCCTGCAAAACTGCATGCATAACTTGGTTCATTCTGTCAAGGGTCTTTATCAATTAATTTGTTTGTTGCTTTTCCCACTGAAGAGTATGGGGACATATTTGTTTATAGCAGGTTGCCAGAATATGAGAATCAGTTACATCATCCAAATACTTGGTCATCAGTATTTGCAATTAAGACTGCTCAGCTGTGTATGTGCATATGAATGTCATCAGAGATGATATGCATGGGTACATGTTTTTAATCTCTGGTCCTTGCCCTTTAGAGTCAGATATGTATGTGGTGTCATTAAAATAAAAGAAGAGAGAATGAGAGTGAGTGAGAGAAGGAGTTGTGTGGAGTTGGGGGATGGGGCCATTCAGATTTGGTGAATTGATAGTTTATGAGCAGTGATGTGTCTTTATACAAGCACAATAGACATGCACGCACACAGACACACACACACACAGACACACACACACACACACACACACACACACACACACACACACACACACACAATGTGTATGCACACACACACATTCAAAGACATGCAGACTGCTGTGAGGGTGTTGACCAGAGGAGAGACAAAGTGGCTAAATATAACAATGACAGTCATTATTCCCATGATTATGTGTAAATGGATTATGATGACTACAGCCATTGTGACTGTGGTGGTGCTTCAGTGGGTTGTATGATGAGAATGGCTGTGATAACGGTGATGGTGTGTCGGTGTGTGCATGATGATGAGGTTTACTGTGATAGCAGTGCAGATGGCGGCAAGTGGATGATGTATGATATACTGGCAACAGATGGGGTGGTTGGTATCGGTGAAGGTGGTGGTGGTGAGGGGAGGGTTAAATGGAGAACAATTGATGTTGGCAAACTGATGGGAGAGATGAGGATGTGAGAAACGTGAAAAGCTGTGTGTATGTGTGTGTGTGTGTGTGCGCGCGCGTGTGTGTGTGTGTGTGTGTGTGTGTGTGTGTGTGTGTGTGTTTTCCATTTATTATTATTTGATTTGTTTGTTGATAGTTATTATCGCTTTGTGTGTGTGTGTTCTGTTTATCATTATTAGATTTGTTTGTTTATAGTTATTATTGACTAGTATTTCTTTATTAGTTTGACTTTGGGTTATTATCCCTGGAACAGACCTGTTAGCAATACGCTGTCGTTGGTGATAAATGATGTTGATCAGAGTGATGGGAATGATTTTGATGTGGTGATGATGACAGTAGGATTGTGACAATAAGAACTGGTTTTCATGATAGTGACAGGAAAGTTAATTCAAGTGAACACATTGATGCTAATGATCTTTCTGCTGATAATGATAACTACAGTTTTGCTTAGCACTAAAGAAACGACTGATCCCAGTTAGCTTAACCTGAAATCTGGCTCACCATTTACTAAATCCTGCCATCCTGAAAAGAAAATTTAGTTCCTTCAGTTTTCAAGTGGACTGCACTTCATTGTATTGAGTGCAGAATTCATCACCTGTGAGAAAATCAGTTACATCATTTTCTTTTTCTTACATCTTTAAAATTGGTTTGTGAACAGCAGCATCCATGGTGATACACATCAAGTGATGAAAACCTGACAACTTAGGGATTGGATAATTGTACCAAATTTCACCTTTCGGTCATTGACTGTTGTTAAAGTCTGTCTAATGGTGAAGATACAGATGTTCTAGATGATGAGTTGTGATGATGATGAAGTATTACAGTATAACTGCGGTGATGTTTCAGATGATGGAGGTGATGGACGAGCAGGCATTGTCCTACATCCTGATGGTGCTGGGCATTCTGGTCCTGATACTGTATGTTGCCACCACAGCATGTGTGACCCTGTCCTTTGTCTGGGGGTGAGTCAGAACTTGTATTGGAGCTGTGCATGTGTGTGAATCCCTTCTGCATGATCTCTCCTTTGTTCTGTGGGTGGAGGGGGGGGGGGGCAGTGGAGAGAGATGGTTGAATTGGAGAGGTTACATAGATGATCTTTACATGTGTATATTGTAATTGTCGTTGAAATACTGTTTGTACAAGAAATTTTTTGAGGCACCAATCCCGGAATCCTGTTTTATTCTGCTGGTAACACCAGCTGAATTATACAAGAGATTGTATCAGAGTAAAACGAAAATGTGTACATTGATTTTCAGGTAAGTTGGTGAACATGTGCAGATTGAATTGAAATCCATTGCATTGTGTTAAGTGACAGTTTTGAATCAGTAGGTACATCACGCCTCCGTTTCCAACACTTATTGAAAGGTGCATGCTCTTCATTCTCTAAACAGACAACCCTGTAGTCAACCATCACTGAATCTCTCATCTCCTTAGATCTGAACCTGCTGCCATGGAGAACAACCAACAAAAAGCTGGTTTCATCTTCCATCAGTTGTGTAAAACTTGAACACTTTTTTTCATTTAAATTTTGCATCGTTTCTGATTTCAACATTTTTGCAATGCAGTATCCTAGAACATAACTTGCATGTTGAATTGTATGCATGAAGAACCAACCTCTCAAATCAGGATTGTAAGTTAACTTTGCGTGATCTATGTGAAGGTGCCCTTCCACAATTTTTTGGATCTTCAACAGAATACACTTGGTGTAGTTCTCATGGGATGTGAAGATAAGTATATCTACACAGACCTATACCCATACACACATCCGCACATGCACATTGCACACACACACACGCACGCACGCACACACACACACACACACACACACACACACACACACACACACACACACACACACACACACACACATGCACACAGCATGCACCCACTCTTTACGATGCCTTACTAAGGATGAGTGTATTATGGGGTCCAATACTCCTCAACTCTGCTTTTTGTCTTTCTGTCTGCCTTTGCTGTTCACTGTGCTTGTGCCAGTGTGGCCTGTTCTCTTGTCTTTCTTGTAGAAAGATCCAGTCTCTGGCCTTTGTTGTAGAAAGATCAGTCTCTGGCCTTTGTTGTAGAAAGATCAGTCTCTGGCCTTTGTTGTAGAAAGATCCAGTCTCTGGCCTTTGTTGTAGAAAGATCAGTCTCTGGCCTTTGTTGTAGAAAGATCCAGTCTCTGGCCTTTGTTTAGAAAGATCCAGTCTCTGGCCTTTGTTGTAGAAAGTCTTTTGCCTTTTTCCCCCTTGGTCACCATTTACAATTTTCCAGGGTCTTGCTGTAGACAAGGGATAAGGTAGGGAGACGGTGCCCACTGTGTAGAGGAAACACTAGCTTGTCAGTTCGGCTGTGGCTGTTAGCCCACAGGACCTTTGAATGGAATTTTGTTGCATTTGATCTTTTTTTCCTCCAAATTTTCTAAACCTGAAGGCAATAAGTTAAACAGAATAGCCGTTGTCCTCAGCACAGCATAGTTTTATTTGCCGTAGGTCTGTCGGTGTGCCAGCTAATGTTATTGGTTGATTGTACATTGGTTGATTTAGTCTCTATTGTTTGGTTTTTCTTTCTCAAGGTGGGACTTTTCCCCCACCTGGTGACAGCGGCGGAAAGGTCCTCTGTGATGGGTGGGCTGGAATAGTAGACTTTGTGTTGTGGGTGGCCTCCCCCTCTTGGTTTGGTGTGGATAAGATACAGAGGTATATAGTTTTTTTTGTAGCTGTGATTGTAGTTAGCTGTTAAATGTATGAATGCATACCTTATACAGCATCTTCTGTGAAATTTTTAAACTCCTTTCTTTTCTTCTTGCAACTACCAAGTTTATTTCAAAGGGCATCAGTCAGGGTTTTGAACACCACCACTTCAAGTAAAGAAATGCATAGACAGACAAATTTTAATCTGTACCAGATTTTGTATTAACTCTTTATAGTGGATGCAGGTTGTTGTGAATATGTTTGTGCTTGTGTTGATCTGGTTTATAATGGACCATCATGATTACCTTAACTTTATGGTAAGCGTAGAATCTGTTTGTGATTGTGAAGCTGACTGGTCCTCTCCCTCTTTCTCTCTCTGAAGTTTGACGTGAGCACAGCTGGGCAACTGTTTAAGCACTTCTGAGCTGTCCTTATTGATTCAGCTGTTTCTGAGCTGTCCTTATTGATTCAGCTGTTTCTGAGCTGTCCTTATTGAATCAGCTATGCTTGAGCTGCTGAATTGTCCACAGTAGTATTGAACTGACAGTCTCATGTTGTCACTTATGGTTATGCGCAATTCAAGCCAAAAACTATTGCTTTGAAAATTGTTGAGAGGAGAATTGAAGCAGCTTGATAACTGTAGCCACTTATGTAAACAGACGGCTTGTTCACACACTTATGTAAACAGATGGCTCATTCACACACTAAGAATTTCCCAAGTACCCCATGTGGAAGCAAGATAGTCACTTGAAAGGAGTAGAAGAGAGTGTATCAGTAGCCATGTGGAGTGTGGCAGACAGGCGGAATAGTGCATAACAGTTGGTTAAAGGTTTAACAGGTGGGTGTGCACATATACATCTCTCTCTCTCTCTCTCTCTCTCTCTCTCTCTCTAACTTGTTCGCTTTTGCTGTGTGTGTGTGAACTCTTCTTTGTCAAGGGGTTTATGGTTTCATGACCTGCCGGTGTCTCCTATGACCCTGAGTACAAGACATGGGGGGAATTTATTTTGTTGATTTGTGTGTGTGTGTGTGTGTGTGTGTGTGTGTGTGCACATGTGGTCAGCACAATGTATGGTTGATCTGACAATGAACTGGTTTCAGTCGGTATGTGTGTACTTGGTGTATAGGCATATTCTGATCACAGACTGCATTACCTGGATGTGTCTGAAAGGAAGGTCACCTGGCCATAGACGAAACAACATCTTTGAATGGTAGCTGCATGCACCTGTCAGCGTGACTGCATTGTGTACAGTTGTCATGTGTGTGTGAACTCTTACACCTGCACTAGATCCTGCTGAAGAACAAAGAGGGCAGGTGTGATGATCTGCACAAGTGGCCTCTCTGTCACTTGGGGCTGAACTGGGAAAAGAAAGGTAGCTGATTTATCGACAGAAGCATCGCAGCAGTGGGCCAGATTGCCTTGCGTCAGTGTTGGGCCCATGAATTATGTAGCCACAGCTGGTGGAGAAGTCTCACCGTGTACACGCCAGGTTGTCCTCGGGGCTTCGCTGTCTCTGTCTTTGTCCTGTCTGAAAATAGCCATATTTATGGAAAAATGTGGTTGAATCTTGGGGTGTTGCTCACACTTGTGCCCACCACCATGTGGTTGTTTTTACCTGTTTTCCAGTTTACAAAGCCAGTTTATTGATGAGAATGTTATGTGAATGATTAGCAAGATAATGGAAAAAGCAAAAGAAAGAAAAAAAAATGACACATAGTCCAGAATATGGCAGGAATTACTACACAAACAACAAAAGCAGTTTCTTTCTTGACTTGAGAAACACAGTTTATGTTTTCAATAGATTATCAAAATTTTGTAGAGCATCTTAGTGGACAGTTTCAGTGGCCTAATGATTTTTGTTAAGTCTGGATCATCCAGATGAGACGGACGTTGTATTATGCAGGGCTGTTTTATGTATGTTATGCTTGGAGTTGTGGTGGTTGTCACCCAGTCCCCAATACTGTTGTGTTTCTTCTCTGCACTTAAATTCTATCAACAATAATGTTAATTTAAGATATTGTGTGTTTTAGGATTCCGTTTTTCTGATAAGATTTGTCATTATTTTTCTGTAATGATATTGATTAAGGATGTTACTTGTTCTTGGATTATTCTGTTTTTCTCTTACAGTTTGTCATTATTTTTCAACAACGATGCTGATTAAAGTTTTTTTTAACTTGTTTTAGGATTATGCTGTTTTTCTCTTACAATTTGTTATTAATTTTTTTCCTCCTGATCCATTGTCATTGTTTTTCTTCAGCATATTCAGTATCAGTGTATACCATTTTGCATAGTATCCAGCCATCCCAAATTTTCCATGAACCTCCTGAAGGTAAATTCATCCTGGAAATAAATCTGGTGAAAAGTCTGGAATATCTTCAGGAAGGGGGGGGGGGGGGGGGTCACTCTCAGAAAGGGGAAAGAACCCATAAAATATTGCAGAGAACAGCCAGTATGTTCTGCATGCAGGGATTGACAAGTTTAATTTTGTTGGGTTTTTTTTTTTTTCCACCACTCTGCCAAAGTTGTCACAAGCCCCAGATTTAAAAGACACCACTTTCTTTTTTTTTTTAATAATTGGTAGCAAACATCAAAGCAGAAAGCAAATCAGATCAGTGGCAAATTCAGGCCAGGCAGCCATGTTTTCCCTTGGCACAGTGTTATTGTTTCAGTGATGATTCTACCATCACTCAGTGCTGACAGCAGTGCTCTGGATCCTTTTTTTTCCTTTTCCTGATGTAATCCCTCCTCCTCCCTCCCTCTCCCTGCTATTGTTCACTCTTTTTTTACATTTTATGATTGTAGAAGTGTTTTCATGTTGTGGTACTGGATTGAAGACTCGGCAGCAAAATGAGAAAAATGGTGAAAACATAGCAACAGAGCTTGCAGGTGAATTGGAGTCAGCTTGTTCAGCATTGACTAGAGGCTGCCATACATCTGAAACAAATTGCGGGATTATTCTATCATCTTCATGAGCAGAAAGTGAGAATAATGCATTTGATGGCCATTTAAGATAAAAATCTACATTTCTCTCAGAGAAATCATTGGTGCAGACAGCAAATTTTGTTTTTGGTCGTCTGACCAGTTGTAAAAGCCATGGCCCTCTCTGCATTTGTACTTGGCTGTGGCTGTTAAGTGACTGAATCTGTCCAACCCTGGCAAGTGACGGCAGCTGGTAGGAAGAAATTGTGTTGAATGTCCAGTCACACATGCAGGTGACTAGTTAGAATAATAGTTAACATATCAGAATGTTTGGAGAAAAAAATGGGAGGGGGGGGGGGGGGGGGGAACCAGTCTCCACAAGAAATCCAAAGTTAGGTGCCTGTGGATTCTTTGATAGTTTCCTGCCCAAACTGCAGATGTTGAGGCTTTTGGCTTGCAGTTGATGGCTACACCTAATCCAGCTGTTATGCACTGTCATTCAGTTTATAGTGCAGCTGCGTTATGTTTTGTGTCGCTTTTGTTGCTGGCTGTCATGTTTAAATTGCCTTTTGAGTGCTGCGTATGTTGTCAGAACAGTACACCTCACATTTTCTCTCCCTTTCTTTTTTCATTTTTTATGAGTTGGATGTATGCATGCTTCTATATGTATGAGAGTGTGTTTATGTCTGTGTGTGCGAACACAGAATCATTTTTACATTGTTGTTTGCATTTGTTCGACAGTATTTGCTGCTGTACATTGTCACACATAAGCATGATGTCACCAGACACAAGCTGTGTCTGCACTTACTCTTACACTGTAATGAACCATGAGCGTACATTTGATACAGAGACATCAATTTATGCCTGTGCAGGCATCTGGGCATGCATGTCCCATGTTTTCAGGAATGATGTACTAGTGGAAAGCAGTATCTCATGTCAGCAGACTGCTGATCGTGTTTCTCTCCCATTCCTTCTCTTTCTGTAACCCCATTCCCTGTCCTTCCTTTCCATATACTGTCTCCACAGCCATTCCTAGCTCTTCGTCCCTTTAGACAGAGATCTAGTCATATCCATTCCATGACTGATAGACCTTAAGCAGAGAGCTAGGCACATAGTCCCAGAAGATACCAGACAGAAATCATTACAGGGATCTGTTCGTGTTGCCTCAATGGTTGACAGACTTCATGCCCTATTGCTGTTGCACACACCCCACAGTGATTGAAAGATCCCTTTGTCTGTCAGGGATCGTGTCATGGTGCACAGGAACATAAGATCTTATTAACAATCAAGATGATGATAATAAAAATTCATTAAAAGCACATGAAAATTGATGTAAAAAAAAAAAAAAAAAGAAGGCACTGGCTGATGATAACCATGAACAGTGAAGTCATGTCTGATGCATGCTACTCGTGCAAAGGACCTGCCAGGAACTCTTTCAGTACAAATAGCTGCCACACTTTCTATAAGTTCCATGCTGGTCAATTACTCCTTTCTGTCATTCTGACAACCTCGCCCCCACCCCCTCTTTTTTTTTCAATAACCTTTTGGGACCGTTCTCCTTTTTTGTGCTGGAAACGTTTATATTTTTTCTCCCTGGTCATAATGTATGACACGTCAGCTTCTTTTGCTGTTTAGTGTAGTACTGGTGCTCGTCCAGCAGTGTCTGTTTTGCCTGTATGGCCATTTCTTTTGATGTATAAGGGCTTCAGAGTGTCCCTGCACTGATATTTATAAGTGACCAGCAGGAAGTGTGGCAGCTATTTATACTGAAAGAGTTCCCGGCAACTCCTTTGCACGAGTAACATGCGTCGGACACTCCACCTAGTGATCACAATCAGATTATAAAAAAAAAAGATATAAACCATAAAAAAGAAAAGAAAAAACAAAAGGATCAGCCCTTCAGATACCTGATTGTGTAAACAGCAAAACTGCATGAATCGTGCCTGTCCCACACCACTTAAGCAGATTCAGAGATATGAATGATCAGCCTTCCATAAATTTAGAATCGAAACTTGGCTAGGTGTTTTTTTCATTAATTTTTGAAGTTTTGTTTGGGAGGGGAAGGAGGAGAGGTGTTAATCTGAGACCAAGAAATTTAGGGGAAGAAGTGGTACTAGTCTTATCAGCTGTAAAGATGTGAATGTTCATGCTGTCATATTAATTGTTCTGCTTTGTGTTTGTCTTTGTTGTCTCTTTTCTTTCTTTAAAGTGCAGAATTTGCCTTGGCTTTGTTGTCTCTTTTCTTTCTTTAAAATTCAGAATTTCCCTTGTCTTTGTTGTCTCTTTTCTTTCTTTAAAGTGCAGAATTTCCCTTGTCTTTGTTTTCTCTTTTCTTTCTTTAAAATGCAGAATTTCCCTTGTCTTTGTTTTCTCTTTTCTTTCTTTAAAGTGCAGAATTTCTCTTGTCTTTGTTGTCTCTTTTCTTTCTTTAAAGTGCAGAATTTCCCTTGTCTTTGTTGTCTCTTTTCTTTCTTTAAAGTGCAGAATTTCTCTTGTCTTTGTTGTCTCTTTTCTTTCTTTAAAGTGCAGAATTTCTCTTGTCTTTGTTGTCTCTTTTCTTTCTTTAAAGTGCAGAATTTCCCTTGTCTTTGTTGTCTCTTTTCTTTCTTTAAAGTGCAGAATTTCCCTTGTCTTTGTTTTCTCTTTTCTTTCTTTAAAATGCAGAATTTCCCTTGTCTTTGTTTTCTCTTTTCTTTCTTTAAAGTGCAGAATTTCTCTTGTCTTTGTTGTCTCTTTTCTTTCTTTAAAGTGCAGAATTTCCCTTGTCTTTGTTGTCTCTTTTCTTTCTTTAAAGTGCAGAATTTCTCTTGTCTTTGTTGTCTCTTTTCTTTCTTTAAAGTGCAGAATTTCTCTTGTCTTTGTTGTCTCTTTTCTTTCTTTAAAGTGCAGAATTTCCCTTGTCTTTGTTTTCTCTTTTCTTTTTTTTTTTTTTGATAACTGTAGCCACTTATGTAAACAGACGGCTTGTTCACACACTTATGTAAACAGATGGCTCATTCACACACTAAGAATTTCCCAAGTACCCCATGTGGAAGCAAGATAGTCACTTGAAAGGAGTAGAAGAGAGTGTATCAGTAGCCATGTGGAGTGTGGCAGACAGGCGGAATAGTGCATAACAGTTGGTTAAAGGTTTAACAGGTGGGTGTGCACATATACATCTCTCTCTCTCTCTCTCTCTCTCTCTCTCTCTCTCTCTCTCTCTAACTTGTTCGCTTTTGCTGTGTGTGTGTGAACTCTTCTTTGTCAAGGGGTTTATGGTTTCATGACCTGCCGGTGTCTCCTATGACCCTGAGTACAAGACATGGGGGGAATTTATTTTGTTGATTTGTGTGTGTGTGTGTGTGTGTGTGTGTGTGTGTGCACATGTGGTCAGCACAATGTATGGTTGATCTGACAATGAACTGGTTTCAGTCGGTATGTGTGTACTTGGTGTATAGGCATATTCTGATCACAGACTGCATTACCTGGATGTGTCTGAAAGGAAGGTCACCTGGCCATAGACGAAACAACATCTTTGAATGGTAGCTGCATGCACCTGTCAGCGTGACTGCATTGTGTACAGTTGTCATGTGTGTGTGAACTCTTACACCTGCACTAGATCCTGCTGAAGAACAAAGAGGGCAGGTGTGATGATCTGCACAAGTGGCCTCTCTGTCACTTGGGGCTGAACTGGGAAAAGAAAGGTAGCTGATTTATCGACAGAAGCATCGCAGCAGTGGGCCAGATTGCCTTGCGTCAGTGTTGGGCCCATGAATTATGTAGCCACAGCTGGTGGAGAAGTCTCACCGTGTACACGCCAGGTTGTCCTCGGGGCTTCGCTGTCTCTGTCTTTGTCCTGTCTGAAAATAGCCATATTTATGGAAAAATGTGGTTGAATCTTGGGGTGTTGCTCACACTTGTGCCCACCACCATGTGGTTGTTTTTACCTGTTTTCCAGTTTACAAAGCCAGTTTATTGATGAGAATGTTATGTGAATGATTAGCAAGATAATGGAAAAAGCAAAAGAAAGAAAAAAAAATGACACATAGTCCAGAATATGGCAGGAATTACTACACAAACAACAAAAGCAGTTTCTTTCTTGACTTGAGAAACACAGTTTATGTTTTCAATAGATTATCAAAATTTTGTAGAGCATCTTAGTGGACAGTTTCAGTGGCCTAATGATTTTTGTTAAGTCTGGATCATCCAGATGAGACGGACGTTGTATTATGCAGGGCTGTTTTATGTATGTTATGCTTGGAGTTGTGGTGGTTGTCACCCAGTCCCAATACTGTTGTGTTTCTTCTCTGCACTTAAATTCTATCAACAATAATGTTAATTTAAGATATTGTGTGTTTTAGGATTCCGTTTTTCTGATAAGATTTGTCATTATTTTTCTGTAATGATATTGATTAAGGATGTTACTTGTTCTTGGATTATTCTGTTTTTCTCTTACAGTTTGTCATTATTTTTCAACAACGATGCTGATTAAAGTTTTTTTTAACTTGTTTTAGGATTATGCTGTTTTTCTCTTACAATTTGTTATTAATTTTTTTCCTCCTGATCCATTGTCATTGTTTTTCTTCAGCATATTCAGTATCAGTGTATACCATTTTGCATAGTATCCAGCCATCCCAAATTTTCCATGAACCTCCTGAAGGTAAATTCATCCTGGAAATAAATCTGGTGAAAAGTCTGGAATATCTTCAGGAAGGGGGGGGGGGGGGGGTCACTCTCAGAAAGGGGAAAGAACCCATAAAATATTGCAGAGAACAGCCAGTATGTTCTGCATGCAGGGATTGACAAGTTTAATTTTGTTGGGTTTTTTTTTTTTCCACCACTCTGCCAAAGTTGTCACAAGCCCCAGATTTAAAAGACACCACTTTCTTTTTTTTTTTAATAATTGGTAGCAAACATCAAAGCAGAAAGCAAATCAGATCAGTGGCAAATTCAGGCCAGGCAGCCATGTTTTCCCTTGGCACAGTGTTATTGTTTCAGTGATGATTCTACCATCACTCAGTGCTGACAGCAGTGCTCTGGATCCTTTTTTTTCCTTTTCCTGATGTAATCCCTCCTCCTCCCTCCCTCTCCCTGCTATTGTTCACTCTTTTTTTACATTTTATGATTGTAGAAGTGTTTTCATGTTGTGGTACTGGATTGAAGACTCGGCAGCAAAATGAGAAAAATGGTGAAAACATAGCAACAGAGCTTGCAGGTGAATTGGAGTCAGCTTGTTCAGCATTGACTAGAGGCTGCCATACATCTGAAACAAATTGCGGGATTATTCTATCATCTTCATGAGCAGAAAGTGAGAATAATGCATTTGATGGCCATTTAAGATAAAAATCTACATTTCTCTCAGAGAAATCATTGGTGCAGACAGCAAATTTTGTTTTTGGTCGTCTGACCAGTTGTAAAAGCCATGGCCCTCTCTGCATTTGTACTTGGCTGTGGCTGTTAAGTGACTGAATCTGTCCAACCCTGGCAAGTGACGGCAGCTGGTAGGAAGAAATTGTGTTGAATGTCCAGTCACACATGCAGGTGACTAGTTAGAATAATAGTTAACATATCAGAATGTTTGGAGAAAAAAATGGGAGGGGGGGGGGGGGGGGGGGGAACCAGTCTCCACAAGAAATCCAAAGTTAGGTGCCTGTGGATTCTTTGATAGTTTCCTGCCCAAACTGCAGATGTTGAGGCTTTTGGCTTGCAGTTGATGGCTACACCTAATCCAGCTGTTATGCACTGTCATTCAGTTTATAGTGCAGCTGCGTTATGTTTTGTGTCGCTTTTGTTGCTGGCTGTCATGTTTAAATTGCCTTTTGAGTGCTGCGTATGTTGTCAGAACAGTACACCTCACATTTTCTCTCCCTTTCTTTTTTCATTTTTTATGAGTTGGATGTATGCATGCTTCTATATGTATGAGAGTGTGTTTATGTCTGTGTGTGCGAACACAGAATCATTTTTACATTGTTGTTTGCATTTGTTCGACAGTATTTGCTGCTGTACATTGTCACACATAAGCATGATGTCACCAGACACAAGCTGTGTCTGCACTTACTCTTACACTGTAATGAACCATGAGCGTACATTTGATACAGAGACATCAATTTATGCCTGTGCAGGCATCTGGGCATGCATGTCCCATGTTTTCAGGAATGATGTACTAGTGGAAAGCAGTATCTCATGTCAGCAGACTGCTGATCGTGTTTCTCTCCCATTCCTTCTCTTTCTGTAACCCCATTCCCTGTCCTTCCTTTCCATATACTGTCTCCACAGCCATTCCTAGCTCTTCGTCCCTTTAGACAGAGATCTAGTCATATCCATTCCATGACTGATAGACCTTAAGCAGAGAGCTAGGCACATAGTCCCAGAAGATACCAGACAGAAATCATTACAGGGATCTGTTCGTGTTGCCTCAATGGTTGACAGACTTCATGCCCTATTGCTGTTGCACACACCCCACAGTGATTGAAAGATCCCTTTGTCTGTCAGGGATCGTGTCATGGTGCACAGGAACATAAGATCTTATTAACAATCAAGATGATGATAATAAAAATTCATTAAAAGCACATGAAAATTGATGTAAAAAAAAAAAAAAAAGAAGGCACTGGCTGATGATAACCATGAACAGTGAAGTCATGTCTGATGCATGCTACTCGTGCAAAGGACCTGCCAGGAACTCTTTCAGTACAAATAGCTGCCACACTTTCTATAAGTTCCATGCTGGTCAATTACTCCTTTCTGTCATTCTGACAACCTCGCCCCCACCCCTCTTTTTTTTTCAATAACCTTTTGGGACCGTTCTCCTTTTTTGTGCTGGAAACGTTTATATTTTTTCTCCCTGGTCATAATGTATGACACGTCAGCTTCTTTTGCTGTTTAGTGTAGTACTGGTGCTCGTCCAGCAGTGTCTGTTTTGCCTGTATGGCCATTTCTTTTGATGTATAGGGCTTCAGAGTGTCCCTGCACTGATATTTATAAGTGACCAGCAGGAAGTGTGGCAGCTATTTATACTGAAAGAGTTCCCGGCAACTCCTTTGCACGAGTAACATGCGTCGGACACTCCACCTAGTGATCACAATCAGATTATAAAAAAAAAAGATATAAACCATAAAAAAGAAAAGAAAAACAAAAGGATCAGCCCTTCAGATACCTGATTGTGTAAACAGCAAAACTGCATGAATCGTGCCTGTCCCACACCACTTAAGCAGATTCAGAGATATGAATGATCAGCCTTCCATAAATTTAGAATCGAAACTTGGCTAGGTGTTTTTTTCATTAATTTTTGAAGTTTTGTTTGGGAGGGGAAGGAGGAGAGGTGTTAATCTGAGACCAAGAAATTTAGGGGGAAGAAGTGGTACTAGTCTTATCAGCTGTAAAGATGTGAATGTTCATGCTGTCATATTAATTGTTCTGCTTTGTGTTTGTCTTTGTTGTCTCTTTTCTTTCTTTAAAGTGCAGAATTTGCCTTGGCTTTGTTGTCTCTTTTCTTTCTTTAAAATTCAGAATTTCCCTTGTCTTTGTTGTCTCTTTTCTTTCTTTAAAGTGCAGAATTTCCCTTGTCTTTGTTTTCTCTTTTCTTTCTTTAAAATGCAGAATTTCCCTTGTCTTTGTTTTCTCTTTTCTTTCTTTAAAGTGCAGAATTTCTCTTGTCTTTGTTGTCTCTTTTCTTTCTTTAAAGTGCAGAATTTCCCTTGTCTTTGTTGTCTCTTTTCTTTCTTTAAAGTGCAGAATTTCTCTTGTCTTTGTTGTCTCTTTTCTTTCTTTAAAGTGCAGAATTTCTCTTGTCTTTGTTGTCTCTTTTCTTTCTTTAAAGTGCAGAATTTCCCTTGTCTTTGTTGTCTCTTTTCTTTCTTTAAAGTGCAGAATTTCCCTTGTCTTTGTTTTCTCTTTTCTTTCTTTAAAATGCAGAATTTCCCTTGTCTTTGTTTTCTCTTTTCTTTCTTTAAAGTGCAGAATTTCTCTTGTCTTTGTTGTCTCTTTTCTTTCTTTAAAGTGCAGAATTTCCCTTGTCTTTGTTGTCTCTTTTCTTTCTTTAAAGTGCAGAATTTCTCTTGTCTTTGTTGTCTCTTTTCTTTCTTTAAAGTGCAGAATTTCTCTTGTCTTTGTTGTCTCTTTTCTTTCTTTAAAGTGCAGAATTTCCCTTGTCTTTGTTTTCTCTTTTCTTTTTTTTTTTTTTGATAACTGTAGCCACTTATGTAAACAGACGGCTTGTTCACACACTTATGTAAACAGATGGCTCATTCACACACTAAGAATTTCCCAAGTACCCCATGTGGAAGCAAGATAGTCACTTGAAAGGAGTAGAAGAGAGTGTATCAGTAGCCATGTGGAGTGTGGCAGACAGGCGGAATAGTGCATAACAGTTGGTTAAAGGTTTAACAGGTGGGTGTGCACATATACATCTCTCTCTCTCTCTCTCTCTCTCTCTCTCTCTCTCTCTCTCTCTAACTTGTTCGCTTTTGCTGTGTGTGTGTGAACTCTTCTTTGTCAAGGGGTTTATGGTTTCATGACCTGCCGGTGTCTCCTATGACCCTGAGTACAAGACATGGGGGGAATTTATTTTGTTGATTTGTGTGTGTGTGTGTGTGTGTGTGTGTGTGTGTGTGCACATGTGGTCAGCACAATGTATGGTTGATCTGACAATGAACTGGTTTCAGTCGGTATGTGTGTACTTGGTGTATAGGCATATTCTGATCACAGACTGCATTACCTGGATGTGTCTGAAAGGAAGGTCACCTGGCCATAGACGAAACAACATCTTTGAATGGTAGCTGCATGCACCTGTCAGCGTGACTGCATTGTGTACAGTTGTCATGTGTGTGTGAACTCTTACACCTGCACTAGATCCTGCTGAAGAACAAAGAGGGCAGGTGTGATGATCTGCACAAGTGGCCTCTCTGTCACTTGGGGCTGAACTGGGAAAAGAAAGGTAGCTGATTTATCGACAGAAGCATCGCAGCAGTGGGCCAGATTGCCTTGCGTCAGTGTTGGGCCCATGAATTATGTAGCCACAGCTGGTGGAGAAGTCTCACCGTGTACACGCCAGGTTGTCCTCGGGGCTTCGCTGTCTCTGTCTTTGTCCTGTCTGAAAATAGCCATATTTATGGAAAAATGTGGTTGAATCTTGGGGTGTTGCTCACACTTGTGCCCACCACCATGTGGTTGTTTTTACCTGTTTTCCAGTTTACAAAGCCAGTTTATTGATGAGAATGTTATGTGAATGATTAGCAAGATAATGGAAAAAGCAAAAGAAAGAAAAAAAAATGACACATAGTCCAGAATATGGCAGGAATTACTACACAAACAACAAAAGCAGTTTCTTTCTTGACTTGAGAAACACAGTTTATGTTTTCAATAGATTATCAAAATTTTGTAGAGCATCTTAGTGGACAGTTTCAGTGGCCTAATGATTTTTGTTAAGTCTGGATCATCCAGATGAGACGGACGTTGTATTATGCAGGGCTGTTTTATGTATGTTATGCTTGGAGTTGTGGTGGTTGTCACCCAGTCCCAATACTGTTGTGTTTCTTCTCTGCACTTAAATTCTATCAACAATAATGTTAATTTAAGATATTGTGTGTTTTAGGATTCCGTTTTTCTGATAAGATTTGTCATTATTTTTCTGTAATGATATTGATTAAGGATGTTACTTGTTCTTGGATTATTCTGTTTTTCTCTTACAGTTTGTCATTATTTTTCAACAACGATGCTGATTAAAGTTTTTTTTAACTTGTTTTAGGATTATGCTGTTTTTCTCTTACAATTTGTTATTAATTTTTTTCCTCCTGATCCATTGTCATTGTTTTTCTTCAGCATATTCAGTATCAGTGTATACCATTTTGCATAGTATCCAGCCATCCCAAATTTTCCATGAACCTCCTGAAGGTAAATTCATCCTGGAAATAAATCTGGTGAAAAGTCTGGAATATCTTCAGGAAGGGGGGGGGGGGGGGGGGTCACTCTCAGAAAGGGGAAAGAACCCATAAAATATTGCAGAGAACAGCCAGTATGTTCTGCATGCAGGGATTGACAAGTTTAATTTTGTTGGGTTTTTTTTTTTTCCACCACTCTGCCAAAGTTGTCACAAGCCCCAGATTTAAAAGACACCACTTTCTTTTTTTTTTTAATAATTGGTAGCAAACATCAAAGCAGAAAGCAAATCAGATCAGTGGCAAATTCAGGCCAGGCAGCCATGTTTTCCCTTGGCACAGTGTTATTGTTTCAGTGATGATTCTACCATCACTCAGTGCTGACAGCAGTGCTCTGGATCCTTTTTTTTCCTTTTCCTGATGTAATCCCTCCTCCTCCCTCCCTCTCCCTGCTATTGTTCACTCTTTTTTTACATTTTATGATTGTAGAAGTGTTTTCATGTTGTGGTACTGGATTGAAGACTCGGCAGCAAAATGAGAAAAATGGTGAAAACATAGCAACAGAGCTTGCAGGTGAATTGGAGTCAGCTTGTTCAGCATTGACTAGAGGCTGCCATACATCTGAAACAAATTGCGGGATTATTCTATCATCTTCATGAGCAGAAAGTGAGAATAATGCATTTGATGGCCATTTAAGATAAAAATCTACATTTCTCTCAGAGAAATCATTGGTGCAGACAGCAAATTTTGTTTTTGGTCGTCTGACCAGTTGTAAAAGCCATGGCCCTCTCTGCATTTGTACTTGGCTGTGGCTGTTAAGTGACTGAATCTGTCCAACCCTGGCAAGTGACGGCAGCTGGTAGGAAGAAATTGTGTTGAATGTCCAGTCACACATGCAGGTGACTAGTTAGAATAATAGTTAACATATCAGAATGTTTGGAGAAAAAAATGGGAGGGGGGGGGGGGGGGGGGGGGGGGGAACCAGTCTCCACAAGAAATCCAAAGTTAGGTGCCTGTGGATTCTTTGATAGTTTCCTGCCCAAACTGCAGATGTTGAGGCTTTTGGCTTGCAGTTGATGGCTACACCTAATCCAGCTGTTATGCACTGTCATTCAGTTTATAGTGCAGCTGCGTTATGTTTTGTGTCGCTTTTGTTGCTGGCTGTCATGTTTAAATTGCCTTTTGAGTGCTGCGTATGTTGTCAGAACAGTACACCTCACATTTTCTCTCCCTTTCTTTTTTCATTTTTTATGAGTTGGATGTATGCATGCTTCTATATGTATGAGAGTGTGTTTATGTCTGTGTGTGCGAACACAGAATCATTTTTACATTGTTGTTTGCATTTGTTCGACAGTATTTGCTGCTGTACATTGTCACACATAAGCATGATGTCACCAGACACAAGCTGTGTCTGCACTTACTCTTACACTGTAATGAACCATGAGCGTACATTTGATACAGAGACATCAATTTATGCCTGTGCAGGCATCTGGGCATGCATGTCCCATGTTTTCAGGAATGATGTACTAGTGGAAAGCAGTATCTCATGTCAGCAGACTGCTGATCGTGTTTCTCTCCCATTCCTTCTCTTTCTGTAACCCCATTCCCTGTCCTTCCTTTCCATATACTGTCTCCACAGCCATTCCTAGCTCTTCGTCCCTTTAGACAGAGATCTAGTCATATCCATTCCATGACTGATAGACCTTAAGCAGAGAGCTAGGCACATAGTCCCAGAAGATACCAGACAGAAATCATTACAGGGATCTGTTCGTGTTGCCTCAATGGTTGACAGACTTCATGCCCTATTGCTGTTGCACACACCCCACAGTGATTGAAAGATCCCTTTGTCTGTCAGGGATCGTGTCATGGTGCACAGGAACATAAGATCTTATTAACAATCAAGATGATGATAATAAAAATTCATTAAAAGCACATGAAAATTGATGTAAAAAAAAAAAAAAAAAAGAAGGCACTGGCTGATGATAACCATGAACAGTGAAGTCATGTCTGATGCATGCTACTCGTGCAAAGGACCTGCCAGGAACTCTTTCAGTACAAATAGCTGCCACACTTTCTATAAGTTCCATGCTGGTCAATTACTCCTTTCTGTCATTCTGACAACCTCGCCCCCACCCCCTCTTTTTTTTTCAATAACCTTTTGGGACCGTTCTCCTTTTTTGTGCTGGAAACGTTTATATTTTTTCTCCCTGGTCATAATGTATGACACGTCAGCTTCTTTTGCTGTTTAGTGTAGTACTGGTGCTCGTCCAGCAGTGTCTGTTTTGCCTGTATGGCCATTTCTTTTGATGTATAGGGCTTCAGAGTGTCCCTGCACTGATATTTATAAGTGACCAGCAGGAAGTGTGGCAGCTATTTATACTGAAAGAGTTCCCGGCAACTCCTTTGCACGAGTAACATGCGTCGGACACTCCACCTAGTGATCACAATCAGATTATAAAAAAAAAAGATATAAACCATAAAAAAGAAAAGAAAAACAAAAGGATCAGCCCTTCAGATACCTGATTGTGTAAACAGCAAAACTGCATGAATCGTGCCTGTCCCACACCACTTAAGCAGATTCAGAGATATGAATGATCAGCCTTCCATAAATTTAGAATCGAAACTTGGCTAGGTGTTTTTTTCATTAATTTTTGAAGTTTTGTTTGGGAGGGGAAGGAGGAGAGGTGTTAATCTGAGACCAAGAAATTTAGGGGGAAGAAGTGGTACTAGTCTTATCAGCTGTAAAGATGTGAATGTTCATGCTGTCATATTAATTGTTCTGCTTTGTGTTTGTCTTTGTTGTCTCTTTTCTTTCTTTAAAGTGCAGAATTTGCCTTGGCTTTGTTGTCTCTTTTCTTTCTTTAAAATTCAGAATTTCCCTTGTCTTTGTTGTCTCTTTTCTTTCTTTAAAGTGCAGAATTTCCCTTGTCTTTGTTTTCTCTTTTCTTTCTTTAAAATGCAGAATTTCCCTTGTCTTTGTTTTCTCTTTTCTTTCTTTAAAGTGCAGAATTTCTCTTGTCTTTGTTGTCTCTTTTCTTTCTTTAAAGTGCAGAATTTCCCTTGTCTTTGTTGTCTCTTTTCTTTCTTTAAAGTGCAGAATTTCTCTTGTCTTTGTTGTCTCTTTTCTTTCTTTAAAGTGCAGAATTTCTCTTGTCTTTGTTGTCTCTTTTCTTTCTTTAAAGTGCAGAATTTCCCTTGTCTTTGTTGTCTCTTTTCTTTCTTTAAAGTGCAGAATTTCCCTTGTCTTTGTTTTCTCTTTTCTTTCTTTAAAATGCAGAATTTCCCTTGTCTTTGTTTTCTCTTTTCTTTCTTTAAAGTGCAGAATTTCTCTTGTCTTTGTTGTCTCTTTTCTTTCTTTAAAGTGCAGAATTTCCCTTGTCTTTGTTGTCTCTTTTCTTTCTTTAAAGTGCAGAATTTCTCTTGTCTTTGTTGTCTCTTTTCTTTCTTTAAAGTGCAGAATTTCTCTTGTCTTTGTTGTCTCTTTTCTTTCTTTAAAGTGCAGAATTTCCCTTGTCTTTGTTTTCTCTTTTCTTTTTTTTTTTTTTAAAGATGCAGACTCCCCCCCCCCCCCCCCCCCCCCCCCCCCCCCCCCCCCCCCCCCCCCCCCCCCCCCCCCCCCCCCCCACATTCATTTTGACAGCCCTGAAGAGTTCGTGTGGTTGGCTAGGTTATAACCTAATTTTGTCTGCCTTAAAAAAATTCAGTGTTAAGTTACGCGTTACTCCCCCACCCCCTCATCCCATACCTCCGTCCCCCTCTCCTCCCCTCTGAAAAAGGAGTGATTTCCCTTTTTCATGTGGTGACAGTCCTGAAGGGGGATCTGTATGATCAGCTGGGCCATAATGAGAACCGATCTATAGTCCTTTAGCAGATCGAAATCAGGACCCGCTGTCCCAGTCTTCCTATGGCTGGGTCTTCCACCTCCCTTTTCCATGAATATAGATGAGGGGAGCAGCCACAGGGAGGCTGTGATGTTTTATTGCTCAGAGCCATCGTGGAAGACAGCGTGAAGATGTCCGTCTGATCTTTTCTGAGCTGCATGCATAAAGGGGGTGGTGGCTGGATGGGGCCAGCCTTGCCCAAACTGGGACAGAACAGAAATAGCAGCAGTATTTGTTATTAATCAGAAACAAAGGAAGGAAAAAAAGGAGGGCATTTTCAGTGTGCCAAACTAGGTTAAGGAGAATGAGAGAGAGAAACAAAAAGTGCACCCATGGAGCACAGACTTTCACCTAAGTGTCCTGCAAAACATACACACAAAAATGTTGCATACTACAAAATTAGAAGTTTGTAACTTCAATGGCGAAAACATGACATCAGCTTGCATGTGTCATTATATTTGAAAATGATATGAACCATTTTACATCATTACGACTTGCTTGTCATTGATTACATCATATCTGTAGAAAAACATTTGATACTTTCTTTGTGAAGTAGTTTATTGATGGACAATCAAGGATCTGTGGTTTCTTCCAAATCTGCCTAGAATGGAATGGGTTCGTCTCATTGCCACAATCCATGGTCTGACATAGTTTGTTTCAAAGAAACTCAGTAGTTTTAGGTAAAAACTCAGTAGTTTTGGGGAAATCTGCTGAGAGACAAGCTAACCAGCCATCCAGCTGTTACAGGTGAAAAGACAGCCTGCCTGAAGCAGGTTGTCAGACCTGCTGAAGATCTGAACAGCTGCCGAGTTGCTCCCAGTCTTTTCCTTTTATGGAGCACTTAGCCTTTCCCACTGCTCTCTGCCTACCTCTCTACAGTGTACATGGACACATGCATGCAGACTTTCTCATGCTTTGTATGTATGTGCACACGCTTACACACACACACACACACACACACACACACACACACACACACACACACACACACTCTCTCTCTCTCTCTCTCTCTCTCATGCACACTTGACAAAATATGATCTTGTGTCATGTCACTGAAAAAATTGAATATCGAAGGCTCGAACACACACTCTCATGCACACTTGACAAGATATAATCTTGTCATGTCATTGAAAAAATTAAAGATCACAGGCTTTGTAAAGTCACAAATCAGTTAAGTCCAAGATACCAGCCTCAGTGGCACATTGGTTGGCATTGCATTTTTCAACCTAGAACGGAGTGAGTAAGATTATCCTCAGAGCTAAAGTGAATAAAGTGAGGCCGAAATGAATAAAACAGACATCAGGGTAGGAGCTGGGAAGGGTAGGGTTGAAGGGGCTGTCGTTGAACCTCATCAGTGAGAACGACCCAATGCCAGACCCACACATAGCCCAGTCTGGTGGGCAGACCTGGACTGTTGGGCATTGTTCTGCTTCATTTGACGTTCCTCGTGTACATTATTAGGCAGTGCATGTGATAACATTAAATGAAGCTTGGTCCTCGTGTACAGCATTAGGCAGTGCATGTGATAACATTAAATGAAGCTTGGTCCTCGTGTACAGCATTAGGCAGTGCATGTGATAACATTAAATGAAGCTTGGTCCTCGTGTACAGCATTAGGCAGTGCATGTGATAACATTAAATGAAGCTTGGTCCTCGTGTACAGCATTAGGCAGTGCATGTGATAACATTAAATGAAGCTTGGTCCTCGTGTACAGCATTAGGCAGTGCATGTGATAACATTAAATGAAGCTTGGTCCTCGTGTACAGCATTAGGCAGTGCATGTGATAACATTAAACGAAGCTTGGTCCATTTCATCATGGTAGGGCTCTTTTCATTCTGTAACCAAGGTAGCCGTTTGTTGAGAGAAACTTCTACACATGCATCAAACAGCTGTCCAATGTAGAAACCATGCTGCATGTAATGGACACTGCAAACCTGCATGAATATCAGGTGAGTAGAGGAGGGATGCTTGAAGGGAAAGAAAAGCAATGAAAACACTGTGAAGGAAGTGGGTAATTCAGTAATGAGAGTGTCTTTCTGACCCCTGTAATTGGATGTGTTGCAGCCACCTGTTCCTGCACAAGAAGAGCGACCCAGCCGTGCTGGGGGATGACGTACCCGGGGTGTCCATCATCAAGCCCCTCATGGGGGAGGACCCCCTGCTGGAGGAGAACCTGGAGAGTCATTTCACCCTGAAGTACCCCAAGGTACAGACTGTGGTTAGTTTGATAGTGTAATTTTAAAAAGGTGACATGTGCCAAAACGTCACCTATGGGGAACCGCTCAGTTCTTGCCATGGAACAGAGGAGGAGGGGAATAGGAGGAGAGCAGGTGTGGAAAGCTGATTCTTCGTTGCCAGTGAGTGAAACAATGGTTAAGAAATGGAGGAAAAAAAATTTGCTCCTGATGTTATCTCTCAAAGCGAAGGTAAAAGGGTCTGTGGCTCAGGGCGTGAATTCTTCCCAGTCCGCTGGTGTACCTGAGTGTATAAGTTACTCAGATCTTGATTAAAGGTCATATTTTTTTGATATTACATATGTTTGCTAACTTGTATTCTTACACAATTCCAAACTCTGCGTGTGTGTTTGTGTGTGTTTAAGGGTGTTTTTGACACAGCAATAGTTTGGTCCAGTCAGTGGACATTTGAAATGAATTTCTGCACATAATCTGGGCTGGTTATTCTTGATCACAATTCCAAACTCTCTGTGTGTGTGTGTGTGTGTGTGTGTGTGTGTGTGTGTGTTTGACAGTAATAGTTTGGTCCAGTGAGTGGACATTTAAAATGAATTTGTGCACATAGCCTGGGCTGGAGACTTGGTCTCATAAACAGTAAAGTGGGTGCTCTCTGCTGCCAGAGGTGCTCCATTTACATAGGGCCGGCGGTTTCCAAGCAGGGGCTAGATATCCAGCCTGTGTGAAATGTGGAAGTCCTCTCATTCTGGCCTAGCCTCATTTAATGCTGTTCATGCCTGAAAAAAAAAAAAATTACTTGGGCCTTTCTGGTTCTGTGATGCTTTCTGTGATGAACTTATCAGAGTTCTGTTGTCTGTGTTAGCCTAGTTTGTTCTTTGATGATGAAACAAGAGCTTGCTTTATTGGAGTTACCTACAGCTTTCAAAATCATCCCTTCAAGTGCCCATTTTTTCCCAACTGTGCGAGGATCTCTTTATGTTGTTTACAACAGGGAACTGGCTGACTTGAGCGCAGCAAAAAAGTGATCCTTGTTCAGCTCGGTCAAAATCCAGTTATGTCTTTTTGAGGACCATTTTTTTCTTTCAAGATTTCAGCTTTCCACTCTTTAGTTCGGACAGGTAAGGCCTTTACATTGTCGAGAAACTTTGTAAGATATTTCAGCACTTGAGACCAGCATGAAAAGTAATATGATATTCGCTTGATGAAAATGCAATGATGAACAAAATCAAGGACAAGTTTGCAGTAAGATGGTCACACTTGTTTCTGTCTGGTAGAGATGGTTTCCCAGGCCACTTGTCATTTCTGGCCTGGAACATTTTGAAAATCAGTTTTCAGGCTGAAAAACTTGTTCAACCCATTTTCATTGGTTTTCCAGCTTGGTCAGTTAGGTCCCACTGCACCCCTGATTTTTTTGGATGAAATACATTTTCATCTGGAAAACAATGTGCCTGCTTGTGTGTGTGTGTGTGTGTGTGTGTGTGTGTGTGTGTGTGTGTGTGTGTGTGTGTGTGTGTGATGGATTTCTTTCAAAGTTCTGTAGACTGTAATTATGGTTCTGATCAGCAAGACTGTATGTGAGCCAAAATACAGTTATGCAAAACAGAGTGCAAAATAATGCTTATATGGTACACAGTGGAAAACAGATAAGTGAATGTTCAGCAGGTATGTGTATGTCAGAGCTCACTCTGAGCCAAAATACAATAATGCAGAACAGAGTGAAAAATAATGCTTATGTGGTATACAGTAGAAAACAGACAAGTGAATTTTCAGAAGATATGTGTTTGTCAGAGGTCACAAATGATACGAAAAATGCAGAAAATAATACTCACCAGATTGCTGTCAGCAACAGAATGACAATGCCAAAAAAAAAAAAAAGAAAAAAAAAAAAAGAAAAGTGGGAAAGTGAAGACAATTTAGAAATGGAGCAAGAAAAGGGTTGGGGATGGGAAGGGGAAAAGTAAACACAATCTGTTCAACCATGCTCCATTTTATATGTTTAATTTGTATTTTGGTATGTTTCCAGTGATGCTGTGTCTGTCTGTCTTCAGAAAGCAGGTGCTGCATAAATGCTCATTATCATCTTGCCTGTTGACCCTTTTCTAGATACGGCCGTGACCTCCGATCATGATTGTGGTTTTTACGATGTGTGTTCTGCAGTATGAGCTGCTGATCTGTGTCCATGATGACGAGGATCCGGCCATCAATCTGGTGAAGAAGCTGCAGGAGAAGTACCCAAAGGTGGATGTCCAGCTCTTCACAGGTGTGTGGAGATTGACACAGACTGGAAAAGGGAGACGATTTCATGGGTGGGAGTAGTTCCGTATTATGTTAATTTCCATACTGGCGTTTTGGCGATTTTTTCCCCCCCCAGTTTGCACTTTGATGGATGGTTCTCCAATCCATATTTGTTATAGTATATGACTATATACAGGGTTCATACAGGTCTGGAAAAGTCTGGAAATTTAAGTCCATTTTCCAGACCCTGGAAAAGTCAGGAAAATCGCACTATGGCCTGGAATAGCCTGGAAATACAAGAATCAAGCACAATTGCTTAATGTTATGCATGGCTGCTTTAATTTTCAGCATCATTTAGTGTTTATAATGCAAAAAAAAAATCATTCTGTGCCCTCAAACATATTTCGTGATTGCATACGTTCACTTTTGCCATCAAATTACTTCTGAGTTATGTCCCCTACATCAAGGTCTTATTAACATCCGGGTCTCCAGGCCATCTCTGCCCTTGCTGCTTGTTTGTGTTTCAAGATGGGAAAGTGGTCCTTCAGTGCGCTTTGGCTTTATAACATCACTTTAAGACATTGCATTACGAACAAAGCCTTGAAAGTGGTTTTGAAAATGCAGGTCTTGGCCTGGAAAAAATCTGGAAAAGTCTGGCATTTTGAGTTGCATTTCATGTATGGACCCTGATACAGTACTGAGAGGTATAAAAATCAGGGTTTGTTTCAAAGGAGAATATAGTAAACTGTCCTTAAATATCAAGTTTTCGTCAGTGTCTGGAGGGCTTCAGCCGCAAACTTTTCAGTATTACAAACATTTCTCACTCCCACCCATGTGGTTCACTTCGAGATAAAGTTCAGCCTTACAAAGGATGCACCTTAATATCATCTTCCTCATACTGATTTCATTGAATTGATTATAAAGGATGCGCCTTAATATCATCTTCTTCTTCCTGATTTCATTGAATTGATTATAAACGATGCGTCTTCTTAATATCATCTTCATCCTGCTTTCATTGAATTGATTACTGGAACAGACTTGTTGGCGGTGCAAGACACGTGATTCATCAATTACTAAAAAGTACAGAATAATGCTGCCTTACTACTTTTCAGAAATTCTAAATCCACTCGCGTTCCTCTCTCCTTCATTCTCATTACTTGTTGAAAAAACAAACTGGTTATAAATGTGTCTGCTCAGATGCAAGTTCTTTCATGTCTTTCTGTAAACTGCCTGGCTTGTGGGTTTCTCTGCCGATACACAACTCCTTCAGATCTCTTGCTTTCATGCAAGATGTTTGCAGAGTGTCCTTTCTCTTTACAAGCACCCTCTGCATTGAACAAACTTGCTTTCTAACAAAAATGTCTGGTGTGTTTAAAGATGGTGTATTTTAAAGGGTTGTGTATATGAATGACTTGTGAGTTGACTTCACGTGGTGACAGCCCTGATATGGCCCTTTATGGTTGGCTGGCTTTAAGCAACATTACCTTACATTACCTAACTTCCTTTCTTTTTCTGTAGCTCTTAAATGCACTTTCTTCCTTCAAGTCATCTTTCAAGACATTATTTTACTGACCTACAGTGTGTGTGTGTGTGTGTGTGTGTGTGTGTGTGTGTGTGTGTGTGTGTTTGTGCATGTGTGTGGTCAGAACTTTTTAAGTGCTTTGGGGTATTTATAGATTAAAGGCCATAGATATCCATCAGTCATTGTCTGGCTCATCTTGCCCACTTCTTCTGATGAATGTCAGTTTAGTTTTTCTTCCACCGTAGATGCCTGTGGTCAATTCATGTCGACTGTGTTCGGTGTCGGCCAGTTTATTGGCTCTCAGTTATTGGTCTGCCTCTGAAGGGAGAACACTCACTTCTGCTGGCATGGCAACTAAGCAATGACTGTCATCAATTGAGGGCTTCGTAAGTGGTACCTTGCTAGTTTTGTATCAGAATAGGCATCACTTGACAGGGAACTAATGTTGCAGCAATGTATTGTCACCTGTAGTGGGTTGCCCCATCACAAACTGGTATGGAGAACTTCTCTTTGAAAGTGACTGTGACAGAACAAGTGTGGGTGTGCTTGTGTAGGTAGAGTAAGGGGCATGAAAGTAACCACCATGAAGGAGGTACAGAAAGGAGGCAGCCAAATAGAATTTGATTCATAGACCGTTTATACATGAACACAAGATTATCAAGGTGCTATAGAGAAGGGGGGAGGCTTGTAGAGCACCAGTTTACTCTTTGCATGAAACTGTTGATGGCCATAATCCAAATCATATGGCTGATAATGAACAGGCTCACACTTGACCAATGGATTTGTCATTCCTTCTTTAACCAATGGATTTGTCATTTCATCTGCAAGGCTGTCGAGACACAATACCTTTGTCTTCAGCAGGGACAGGGGGAAGTTTGAGGGGGCTCAGTGGACATAAGGAAGACAGTTCCTTCCCTGAGCTGTTACTAGGGTCGCTAACTGTTCTCTGTGGGCTTCTGCTTTTATCAGTATGCATTTTCATATAAGAACTACTTTCTGCTTCTTTTACTAGTTGGGTGAGCATGCAGGATGAAACTGCCCACTTTGTTGAAGCTTATTCTAAAATAAGTTCATTCTCAGTTGAATCAGATAATACAGAATCAGAAGTACATGTTCGAAGCATTTCCATTGCCTCGATTGCAGCATCGGTTTAGGTATAGCTAGATCACTTGGAAAAACATATAACAGGTACATGACATCTTCCCCTCATCCTCACTTACTGTTACGTGGATGTTACATTGTAAGTCAACACCACTTTCCCTCCATCCTTGCTCTCAGAGCCCTTTCTCACTCATCCACTGCTTTAACAGCCTGTCTGGTACCTGGCTGTGCAGTTGTCAGGGTCATGGAGCACTTGTTGTTATGGTTGTTCTCAACTGATTGATATGCATGTAATAGGCCAAATGTTGATGGTGATGAAAAAAAAAAAAAGACTTGATCACCTGGTGGTGTTTGGGACAGAGGGCCGAGCCGACATCATGAACCCCATGGTGCAAAACATGGTGCAGGGCTACGAGGCTGCCAAGTACGAGTATGCCTGGATCTGTACTAGTCGGGTCAAAGGTCAGTACTTGGTGCACGCAGAGGCGCACACACATCCACACATAAGAGCATCCACAGAAACACGTGTGCTCTGCATCAGATTCAGCCATTGGAACTTAAATGATTTGTACAGAAGGGAATTTGAAAGGACAGAGTAATCATAACAAAGAGCACATTTTAGATCTGTTTTTTTGCAGACGAATTAAGTTAGTAATTGGTATCCATGATTTTATGTGGTTTTGTAGGGTTTGCATTTCATTACTGTTGCAGATGGCTTCCTGGCAGGAGCTTCTGCTTTTCAGTGTGACCACTGCCATGTGTACAGTCGTACATTTTGTGTAATATGGTAAAGGTCCATGCTAAACACATGTATGTGATTTTAAAAAAGTGTAAAAGTGGGAGATTCTCTGTACGTACGTAATAGAGTTCTTGAGGAATAAAAATGAAAGAAACCTGGTTATAAAGGTGAGAGGTGTCATTGGTGACATTTTGTTATGTACAGAGGTGGCATTCTGTTTAGAACGCCTGTAATTATTTCTTATAGTGTCTAGGAATGTTGTGACTGTTGAGTATCAATTTGAGTATCAATTTTCAAGATTTTCTTAATGGGATTGAAAATACTTTTAACATATGAATACTTTGGTGTGAATTACTAGCAGTGTATGTGTGTGCTCACAGAATTTGAGCGCAGTATTGATGTGCATTTTTTATTTGTACATATACTGACTGATGAGTTGGTATTTGATGTCATACCATTACCCAAAGTAATGTTGAGGCAGGGATTTTAGATCTTACACACGTGCACAGAAACGCATGCACAGACTATATCAAAAAAAGATGTACTTCTACATCATATCGAAAGATGCATACACACGTCACATACAGTCATGTACACAAATCACATCACATAGAAACGGGTACATATACACCTCATCACATTCAAATTTTTAACACATATTGCCTAACAAAGAAACTTGTACACCTACCACACAGAAACCTGTTCACACAGCCCATCACTGAACCAGCTGTACTGACATTGCCTCACACTGATTCCTGTTGGCTGTCCATGGGGTGTGCAGTGTCCACAGAGATCCTGGAGGACATGGTGGTGAAGCTCCAGCAGCCAAACGTGGCCTTGGTTCACCAGATGCCCTTCTTCATCCAGTCTGCAGGAACCGCCAACGCTATAGAAAAGGTAACACATCACACAGGTCATGCTCTCAGCTGCTCAGCACTTCCCTTGACCCGTTAACATCCCCCTCTCCCCAGTGAAATGATTCTTGTATCCGTGGCAGCTTGGTTTTACAAAAAAAAAAATGACAAGGAAAACACTGATGAATGAAACCGTGGTTCATGCCCACAGGGCAGAAGTTATGGCTTTCAGATTTACAAGAAACAGCTTCAAAGGAAAGCAACTCACTCTGTGAATCATCTTGATTTTAAGATATATGAGACGAAAGAGAAAGAAGATTAGAGCTTTATGCTGTATGTCAGCATAGCATGGCGACTTGATCAGAGTGCATGTATATTGTAAAGGCACATGGCAGGTTTAAAGGTCAGAGTGAAGAAATTCTCCTTTGCTAGTTTGTGTCCACTGACCTCATTGATAGTGTACTTATTTTCATCTAGGTCCTGTCACCAGAGTTAAACTTCTACTTCATATGTGCCATGCCAAAACAAATCCCCCCTTCAAATCAGCTTTTAAAGATCAGTTTGAAAATATCCTCTGGGATATCTAGTTGTGCTGCAATTTGAAATGGTCTTTTGTGATGTGGGTATATGTTTTGATACATGTTCTTGGACTGCTGGTGTTACAAGTGATTGCTTGTTGTTGGTGTATTGTGTATGTGTGAGTACATAGTAATATGTCTGTATCTTTGAATCTATTGAGTATTTAGTGAGTGCTCAGGACTCCTATGCTTGCCCAGCAAAGCAGAGAGTGTCATTAATTGTTATTATAATTGTCATTGTTATTATGACGGTTCATACAGTCTTTAAAGGTTTGGAGAAACTAAGATACCCTTTTTTAACTGTTTCTATCAAGTATCTACATTCAATGCCATGACCTTAAAAGTTTTTTCATTGTTACTGTTACATCAATCGGAAATATTTTCTGTGGTCGGATGTAAATAATATGGGTGTACACACACTTTTCCTGATGCCCAGGATAGGCTTTTCACTTGTGCATTTCCTGAGTGATTAGGATTAAGACAAACTTAATGCTGCAGCTGCATGACGAGCATAACCCTAATGCTGCAGCAGCATGACAAGAAGATTTTGTTGCAAAGCGAGAGGACTGCAGGCAGAAATCTAAACAAATCTTAAATAAATGTTAGCGAACCGCCCAGAGAACGTGGACAAACGAGTCACAAGACGAAACACAACTAGTTTCGACCTCTTAGGTCTTCATCAGGTGAGACATTAACGAATAAAACAATGAAAATTCACTTAGCTTTGATCGCTTCAGATCACTTGGTAGGGTTCAGCGCAAGGAAGAAGGCGTTCAACGCCTTCTTCCTTGCGCTGAACCCTACCAAGTGATCTGAAGCGATCAAAGCTAAGTGAATTTTCATTGTTTTATTCGTTAATGTCTCACCTGATGAAGACCTAAGAGGTCGAAACTAGTTGTGTTTCGTCTTGTGACTCGTTTGTCCACGTTCTCTGGGTGATTCGCTAACATTTATTTAAGATTTAAGAAGATTTTGCTTTTGTTGATCACAGTGGATAGCTACTTTTTTTTTTTTTTTAATGAAAAGACTGTTACACACAAGCGTTTGTTTTTAGTGAACTTTTAGCAGTCTTTAGTATGTAGTGAGTCTGAAAATTTAATGCAGTTGGGTTTCAAAAGTTTGTAAAAGTATGTTAGTTTTATGCCCTTTTTTTTTTTAGTATGAATGCTGTTCCAGGTGTACTTCGGCTGTGCTTTGGCCCGCTACTACATCGCCTTCAACCTGCTGGGGTTCTGCTGCGTGACGGGCATGTCCTACATGTTCAGGAAGTCCATCCTGGACCAGCTCAATGGCTTGGGCTGGTACGGCCGATACCTGGCCGAGGATTTCTTCCTCACCAAAGCTATCCATGAAAAGTGAGTGCTCTGGATGTATGGTTGTGAGTCACCTTAAATGTCCATCAAATGTCCATCAGATGTGAGTGCTCTATTTGTGTGGTTGTCAATCACCTTAACTGTCCATGAAATGCGAGTGCTCTATATGTGTGGTTGTCAATCACCTTAACTGTCCATGAAATGCGAGTGCTCTATATGTGTGGTTGTCAATCACCTTAACTGTCCGTGAAATGTGAGTGCTGTATTTGTGTGGTTGTCAATCACTTTAACTGTCCATGAAATGCGAGTGCTCTGTATGTGTGGTTGTCAATCACCTTAACACTATCCAGCCATGGGCGGCAGGCACAGCACGATTCCCTGGTCCGGCACGCTCATGCACGGCGCTCAGTCCCTGCCGATGCGCATATTTTGCCCCTTTTTAATATTTTTTTTACTGTAGCCAGACAACAACTGATGGTGTTGTGTTAGATGTCATAGGAAAGGACAAACACTCAACTAATCGAACTTACTCATTTTGAATCACTTACTTTTAATGTGTAGACGTGACTGTCCATTGAAAAGCATGGCTGACAAGTAAAAAAAAATTCTTTGTTTACCTTCTAATTCATTCTTTTACAACATGCTGTCAGAATCAGAAGCAAACAGGTAAGCGACATCGCGATTGTTTGCATTGGCCGTGTTTTGATCAAATGCATTTGTGTTTGAATCTTCTGAATTGGCCTCATCGGCGACCATGTGTGATGCGGCGGCATCTGCTGCAGTTGATGTTGATGATTCGTCATCAGAATCATTATTTTTCGGCTGCATCTTCAAGTAATTCACTTTCCTCTTATGAATATCTCTATCGCTGCGCTCATCGTCAGATTCACTTTGTAATGTAAATGTAACTTCAAATGCTTCATACAGCGAGAAATTGGTACCACCCCTTCACCTGACCAACATTTTTCTGGCACAGGAAATTCCAGCTGCGCTTAGCGGGAAAGCCGAGTGCCAGTTCCTTTGTTTCAAAGCTGCTGGGGTCAGCTAAGTTCACGATAGAGCACTAAAAGTAGAGTCTACAACTTGCTAGGACATCCCCAAGACTAATTATAGAGCTTATTTCCCCTAGACCATTTTAAGGAAAGTGTAGGAATTTTTTATGTTCCAGTCCGCTGATAGTGGCGGACACAGCGGAATGTACTGTCTGGCCGTCCGCCGGCCTTGGCTGCAGGGAAAGAAATCTTGTCTGCCACCCTCGGTGGACACAGCTGATAAAGGTTAACTGTCCATCAAATGTGAGTGCTCTGCATTTGTGGTTGTCAGTCCTAAACTGTGCATGAAATGTGAGTGCTCTGGATGTGTGGTTGTCGATGACCTAAACTGTCCATCAAATATGGGTGCTTTATATGTGTGGTTGTCAATCACCAAAGCTATTCATGAAAAGTGAGTGCTCTCAATGTGTGATTGTCAATCACCAAAGCTATTCATGAAAAGTGAGTGCTCTCAATGTGTGATTGTCAATCACCAAAGCTACCCATGAAATGTGAGTATCCTTATATGAGCGATTGTATATCACCAAAACTACCCATGAAATGCGAGTGCTCTGAATATGTGGTTGTCGATCATCTAAGCTATCCATAAAAAGTGAGTGCTCTTTGTATGGTTGTCGATCACCAAAGCTATTCATGAAATGTGAGAGCTCTATGCTCAATCAACATTGCTATCCACAAGTGAATGCTCTATGTGTATAGTTGTCCATTGTCAAGCCTATCCATGAAAAAGAGTGACATATGTGCATGGTTATAAATCACCAAAGCTATCTCCGTGAGGCATAAGTGAAGGCAGCATATATACAGTAATACATAAACTCTAAGCAGGCCACAACAAACAACAAACACCACCCAAGTAGCTCATCTGGAGTCATATCAGTACCTCTTGCAAACTATGGATCGTTTGGTTGCTCTGTTTTGCCAAATTTACATGATGGACGAATGAAAGCATCTTACACTTCAAGCTTGTGTGCAGTACTGTCTGCTTCCATCCATTCAGTGGATACACATTCCACCAGAAGTCTTGTCACATGGTCCTCTGTCATCTTTTTAGCTGTACTCTTCAATCAGAGTGGCTTATCCCAATCCCCTCTGTAGCAGTTGAACCATTTCTTTGACATTTCCAGCTCTCAAAGTATTCTGTTCAATTTTTTCTTCTATGCACTATCTTCCTGTTTTTCACCAGACATCAATCTTGCCATCTTGATTGATAATACCTCATCAAATCAAGGGCGAAGTTAGGATCAGAGCATAAAACTCTCAGGCTTACTCTTGAAAAGGTCCATTGTAAGTCTTGGCACCTAACATTGAATTTGGAAATAAGCTTTTTTGCTTCCGATCTTAACATGTTATCCTTGTGTTGGTGTAGGAGGAAAAAAACAAATCAAAAGAAAAAAGTAAATGGAACACTAAAACTGTAGGGAGCATGATATGTGTGTCTTGTAAATTGCACAGTGAAAGGTTGTTTCTTCCTCCTAAATAAATGCATGTTTAGAATTGAAATTTGGATATGTCAATGAATAGATTTGAAAGGGAAAAAAAAAACTAGGAAAAAAAGCAGGGAAGTGGAAAGGCACCTGTCTGCACAAAAACATGATTCAAGAAACAGACTCAGCAGGCAGAAGTGTGTGTGATGAGGACTGGATGGTGTGTGTGTTGTCAGGGGTTACAAGATGGTGCTGTCGGCCTTCCCTGCCCAGCAGAACGTGAGCTCCACCTCTGTCACCAGCTTTGTGGACCGCATGGTCAGGTAGGAGGACAAACGCTTTTGCCTCCCCTTCACTTTTGCAGGGCTCATCACGGTCTTTCAGGTCTTTTTCATTCCTTATAAATTGAATTTGCCACAGAAAAGCTTTTAAAACCTTGTATTTTATTCAAGGTATGGATTTTTCAGTCCTGTACCAAATACTCCATGTTCCTTTCAGGTCCTTTCCAAAGCTTTTTCCTGTTACTTCCACTTTAATGTTTCAGAAAATTATTTGTTATTTTTGAAGTTGAAAATAAAAGAGGAGTGATGCAAAAGAGTGCTGCAGTTCCATCGATGTTGAGCACAGGGTACATTGTCAAGGGAGAGAGTTTGGAAACTCAAATCTTGCCAATCAAGCGAGCGGAGCTGCCAGATGCTACGTTTTTGGCGTTTCCTTGACTATGCTATACTTTGACACAAAATGCTAAGCCTCCCGCCTCCACCCCCCACACTTCCCCCGAAATGGAAAAAAAAATCAGACTTCAGGGTAGACTCTGTAGACTTATTTTGTAAATGGTCAAGTTCAGTAAAGAGAGAGAGAAATGGCAGAAGAAAAATTGCCAGAGATGATCCTGATTTTGCAGCTTCATGAATTGCTTTCATTGTCGGCCAGCTTCAGTTTTGCAGTTCAAGTGAAAACTACAAAATAATTACCAAGATTTCCATCTTGTTAGTGTGCCATCATCACCATGTCCTGTGGAAAGCGAAATTCAACTGAAGGTGCTGTGGAGTCTGATCAGTAGCATTGCATACCAGTGCTATGCTTAAATGGGGAAAACTACGCTTAAATTTCAAAATGCTACACTTTGAGGCCTTGTGTTGAATTGTGGTCCCAGACAATGCAAGTACTATTTTCAAGCCAGATTAAGTAGTTGTAAGAAGATGTGTATATCATGAAGCATGATGTTTTAATCCAGGGCACTGTGGTGTAGTTGGCTCAGCAGATGTGTACTGTGTATTGATTAGTTTGCGGGCAGTGATGTTTGTATGGCACTGAAAAGAATTAAGAAATGAGATTACTGGCTTTGCATGGAGTTTGAACCTTTTAAGTGTTCACTTATGTGTTAACCAGGTGCTTCTTTTTTTATACTTGATAGTAGTATGAATGTTCTTTGCGTAGTTTCAGCAGAAATGTGGCCATGAAACTGCTGATAATGCCTGGAGAATTGTAAAGGCTTGACTTGCATGTTTTTAGGTGGCTGCGCCTTCGTCTCAACATGCTGACTGTGGTGGCCAGTCTCCTGGAGCCACTCACAGAGTGCCTTCCCTTGGGCCTGATGGCAGCTGTGGCAGTGTACAGCTTTTTTGGCATCAGCCCTGTCCTGTTTTTCTGCCTTCATCTTGCCCTGTGGCTCGTCATGGACTACTTTCGACTGAGAAGTGTGCAGGTGAGCGACGTCCAGTGTGCGCATCAGTCTAACAAAGCCCCAAAAGCATGCAGTATATGAAGACTTTAATTGAGATTGACCATAACATCTTATAGAAATCTCCGATTGCAAGCACTTCAAATTTAATTAATAACATCAGAAGCCTCCAAGACACAATTGGTGGTAGCACCGGAAGACTCAAGTTGTATGTGTGGTCTAGGGGGGAAAAATAGCAATCAGAACGATAGTTCAGAAATGGTTGATTAGTTCTGACCTGTCCCCAGCAGCGCAAGTTTCAAAAGGAAATAGAAATTAATGGCAGCTGGTGGCTTTGGTGGAAACTGAAATTACTGCTTGTTCTTGTTCCTGCCAATTCACTCGACTCAATCTTTTGTGTGTGATTTGATCAGCTCTTATAGTATGCTTTGATTATATATTTTATTTTCCATTCACACATACTGCAGATCTCTAAGTAATTTGTTCAAACACACCACAGTTTTTGACTCTTGGTTACCAATTTTGGCTCTGTCAAAGGAAACGCAGTGTCATCTTGTGGGCATAGCCTCGGCTGGAGACTGGTTTCTTATACAGCAAGAAACATGCAAAAAGCCATGACCCTATTTTTAGAAATGTCTATCGATGAAATCCATTCCATTGTCAAAAAATGGAGGGGTACCATCTTTTAAAAAGAAAAAAAATTGAAGGGGTGTTCCTTCTGTTCCAGAGCTCTGTGGACTGAGAATTACAGTGTAAACAAACCAGTGAAATGGCTAGAGGTGTCAAGTGAAAGGCCATAAGCTAAATGATGAGACTGCAGAACTGACAGCTAATGTTCATTGTGAACAGTCGGGACAGTCTCCCTACCTAGTTGCCAGATAACAAAAAAAGCAGGCATGTTGTAAATAGAAGGAAGACTCTGCAGACTGTAAAGAAGACAGTCAAATGGCCAGAAAGGAGAGGGGGGGGGGGGGGGGGGGGGGGGGGACTGTAGACAGAAAGAAAAGAAGGGGAGGGGGGGGGGGGCTGCCTCAGAGAACTACAGAAAAATGGAAATCTTTAACAAATAGTTTCCAGAGAAACAAGATGCAGTTTGTACTGAAAAGAGCCCACCCTCGTGCGTCTCTTTGTTTTCTTCCGTTTTTTATGATGTTTTCTTCCTTTCATCATGATGTTTTATTGCATTATGTGAAGTTATTTGACCTCGATCTCGGGCCTGTTTCAGAATGGGCCATTTGGTATTGGTAAGCTCCGTTTCCTGATCCTGTGGGTGTACCGTGAGTTTCTGGCCTTCTGGATATTCTTCAAGGCTGTCTGGGACCCTCACCGCATCACATGGGGCAAGAAGTCCTACTATGTATACACAGGGGGTCACACAGAACTGGACATCAAGTCCTCCCTGTCATCCGACTTGTGACAGGACGGAGATGTCCTAGCACTTTCCATGAAATTATCACTGTCATCTCCATCCATGCTGTGCACCAGCAACAGGGTGGGAGGAATACGCCATCATGGCTACATTCAAGTCTTGACGAACTTGGTCCAAGGCAGAACAAACATGAACCAGCAGCCCTGTGGGAGTAAATGATCAGCAGGAGGAGAGAAGGGACACTGCAGCGAGCTCAACCATTCCTGTCTGCCAGAGTGGAACCAACAGGAGTCCAAACACAAAGCGCTTCTCACTCGGTGTGTGGAGAGCCTCAGGACTTCACAGAACTGCCATTTATGTGTCCTTACTCTATGGAGGTTGGTAGTGAACAGGACATTGTTATCATCATGAAATCATCTCATGCCCAACTTGGGCAGGTATCTCCACAGATATTCAGTCATGAATGTAGGTGGAGGTGTAGAGTGTATCACCACGTTTCAGACAAGGAGAGGATACTTGCCCTGCATGCTGGGTATCTTTCCATGTCCATAACCTATCAAATGCCGACAGTTACATGATCTTCAACAGAATGATGTGATCTCCAGCCTGTAAAGGAAGGCAAGTCAGCTAACTACAGGAACTGCACAGGCTTCATGCTGCTCCACTGTCGCTCTTCTGTCATTGCCTGGATCCACACTCTTCTTCCTTAGACAGTCCAGTGGTCTGGCCATTTGGCCAACACAGCTCTGACTGTACCCAGACAGCTGGACACAAAATGTTGCTTTATTCAGATATAAGACATAGATAGAGTGGTGGACAATGGGACTTGACTGTTTATGTCTGTCACAGAACTGGGAACAGCAATGTTCTGTTGGACTCCAGAAAAAGAGCACAGCAAATCAGGGCTCTTCAAGTTCCTTGCCCACATTTAGCACCAAAGCTGCAACATTCAGGGTGAAATATTGTTGGTGTCCATTGGGGATATTTTATCTTTAGAAGCAACTTGTGTTTAAGATGATCATTCCTTCTTCGGTATGCTGTAAAATGAAATGGGATGTACACAAAGCCTGGCTCTTCTGTGTCCAGACTGGACAAGCAGAACCCTGGTAATGTGATCTGTGATGGGAATTGGTACACTTCATCTTTTAGTCATGTCGTAGGAATGTGGAGCAGGATGGACAAGCACAACCCAGGTAATGTGATCTGTGATGGGAATTGGTACACTTCATCTTTTAGTCATGTCGTAGGAATGTGGAGCAGGATGGACAAGCAAAGCCAAACATTTCTTTGTGAAGTGTTTGGCTTGAAGCAACAATTGCCAACATTCAAATTCTGTGAAAAACATGTGATTGATGATGACTGAGTAACAATAGAGAAGTTGCAGGGAAGATGTGTGCACGTTAAGATGACCAAGGCAAAACCAAAGGAGTAAGAAATTGGGTCACAGTTTGCTGTGGTGTTCTGTCACAGTTTGTTGTGTAAAAAACGCCAACACAACCAGTACAGAGGCATGCTTTTCACCTTCATGCACCATACACAGCCGCTGCCACAGTGATGTGCATGTTGGTCTCCACCCCAACCCCCCACAAAAAAAGGGAAAAAATCTGGAAGACAAACATGTAACACACACACACATGCTTTTACAAAAATATGTACACAGTTATTTACAAAAATATGTACACACTCTATATTGAAACTATGCTCATTTTGATGAAAGGTACACCAGCAGCAGTTTTAGTCTGATGAGGTCTGCTGGTCAAGTGATGATACATCAAGCAATGGAACTCAAGGATAGTCTGTTATGTATGCTTTTTTTTTAACTGCTTACAGAAAACAAGAAATACAGGAGGAGGATATGTCATGGGCAAGTCACTAAATTTACAAATATGGCTTCATATAAAATGAATTCCATGCTGCATGAAATATTGATGACTGAATAGAAATGTGTGTTCAGTATTTTTATTCAACATGACATGAGTTTGGCAGATACTGTATGTAATTATTGCAGCCAATGCTGACAGGCTGTTTAATTATTGCTGGCCCATGATATAATGATGTACATTATTTAATGCAGCCAATACCGATGTATACTGTAATGATTGCCCGCTGATTATATTTGAATTATTAGCCGCTGCAAGTATGTACTTGAGTGATTACCAGCTGATGATACTGCTAGTGCACTTTAATTATTGTCAGCTTATGGGTACCTTGATTATAACAACTAAATAAGACGCACAATGCAGCCCAACTCAGCTTGCTGCAACTTCATGGAAACAAGTGTCTTTGCTGTCCATGGTGGTGCCAACATATTGTTTTATCTGTTGTTCCTTGCTTGTTAGCAACCAGTCCAAAAGGTGGATCAGAAAACTCTGGTGCATATTCTGCTGCTTTGAGGGAGGGGCAGGCTTTTTGGGAGGGTGACTGCATGCACTGTGCATCACTGAAGACCACCTATGGATGATAGGGTAGCAGATCATGTCTTGTGGGTCCTAACAGGCAAGCAGGGCTCTCGAGGCCATTTGGTTGTCAGTTTGGAGCTGTGGTTCCAGATCTTGGCGACACTTGCTCGAGGACACTGGTAGTATATCACTGGCCAAGCTTCTGAGGTGAGTGGTGGGAGTAGCGTGAAAGAATGGGTTACAGAGACAGAATGGGGGCAAATGCTGTGTGGTGGTCTGATTGGATGAAATTTACTGAAGAAAAGACATCAAGTGGGAAGAGATAAGTCAGGACTGATAATTTGTCAACATGAAGAAAAGACATCAGATGGGAAGATACACATCAGGAGTGATACTTTCTCTAAATGTCTTTCGTCTTCATAAACTACAATGAATTCCACTTTGCACAAAGCACATTTATAAAGCATATTTATAGATCTGTACTGTATCTTGATTGGGGTTCTTGGCTCATCATTATGTGACACAATTTTTACTGTGTACATTGGCATATGCAGCATTTATGGATAATTGGCTGCCATGCTAACTTTTTGCTGACTTATGCGGCAGCATGTCCCTCACCCACTCACCCACTCACCCACTCACCCAAAGTGATTGTTTCATGTATGTAGGTGTGCTGTTATTGTTTGTACTTTAACACCTGCTGCTGCCAATGGCATAATAGTGCCCTGTGTATTTTTAAGAGATGATTTTCTGCTGTGTATGAATTGTATCATGAATGTTACGTAATTTGTATCACATGAATAGTGGAGGTGATAGTAGCACTGTGTAAGACAATTGTTTCACTGTCAACATTCCTTTTTGTTTGTTGCTTTCCACCCTGTAGTTTAACTCCATGCTATTCTGTTTCCCCACTTGTGACCACAGCTAGATTCGTTCTGCTGCAGCCTGTATTACTGGGAGCAGTCAATACCAGGTCGTCATGAGCAGGTCGCCACAGGAGACACTACTGTCCTGCTCTCCAGTGATTTAGGTGGAGTTCAGAAGAGGTTGTTCTGATCCAACCTATGCTGGGCACCATCTAAAGCCTTAGTTGACAATCACAATGACAATTGCTAAGTCACATAGCCAGCGTGAAGCTAGTGGACTTAAGTCCATGAACTTGCTGAGGCTAAAGTTTTAGAGATTTTTAATATCCCCAATCAGAAGACAATGCCCTTGGTAATGAAATAGCTTCTTATCCACTGAATGCAAGTAATAAATGTCTAGTTGCCAAGTTTCTTGCATAAATAGTTATCACTATTCTACTGTTTTGGTCAAAGACAGTGTACTGTTTTTGTCTGTTGCATTCCATGCATTAGGTCAAGGTCCACCTCGGGAGCATAGTCTGAACTAGGTTATCATCATCCAGATTTGGAAGGTGGTTTATATCCAGTTCAGTTCCGGGGTTTCTTTTAACAAATTTTCAAGGTGGATCGGTTCGCTTTTACATTGAACCCATCAGCTGAGCTGACTGCTCACTTTGTTCTGTGCTGTTCAGTTTTGTAGCCTTTTTTTCTGGATCATTTTAGTTGGACTGTGAAATGGTTTTATGCATACCATAATAATTAATGGGATTTACAATCTTGGCAAAAGTTATCAGTTGTGATCCACATTAGAATGAATTGGAGATGTGTCTGCTTTGTGATCCATGCTCAGAATGAATTGTGTCCTTTTTTTTCTGTGGTTGTGACATGTCCACTTCCATTTGTGACACCTGTATGACAGTGCCACCTGTATGACAGTGCCAGCGTGTTATGTTTGTATAGTAATGCTGATGTATCGATTGTGATAGATGTGGCAGATTCAGCTCTGTTATGCGTCTTCTTCCAGTTTCATGAACTGGTTGTATTTGAAGGCATGTGTATGAGCACAACCCACACCCAGCTTCTTCCATCATATCACCAGTCTCCTTTCTATGGGCGTTTTGGTTGCCCAGGTTGAAAAGGTTTTTTTTTTTTTAAGATACTTGGAATCCTAAGTATCTGCAGAAGGGAGTAAGGTGATGTTTCAGGATGAGGGTGAATGGGACATGGGTCCCCTCATTTCCTCTCCACAGTTACCTTTTGGCCGCTAAATCAGGCAGCAGACCAGATTTCCTGAACCTGTTTTTGTTCTGTCATTTTGTGGTTAGACATTTCTCATCGTGGAGAGGCATGTTACGCTTGAGTATTTGGTCGAGGCAAGTGGCAGGTATATACATTTACTGACCACGTAACACAGCGACATTGGGTCCAGATGTTTGGTTCAGTATGGCTGAATTTTGGTATTAATTCTGTACACCATCAGTCTGTTTTGGAACTGGTGTATTTATGTTTACAGTTAAGGAAACGGTACCAAAGTGAGAGGAAATGGTAGCCAGACTGGTGGAAGTAATGGTAGAGTAGCTTTAGTAGAATATGTAGATGTCAGGGCAGAAGATGGGGGAGTGAATGGAGTGGGTGTACATTTGTACACTTTTTTACATAAACGCATAAAAATCAAGGTAGATATTTTGTAGTTTATTGTGCCACAATTAACTGAAGATATGCAATTTTTCAACACCCCCCCCCCCCCCCCCCCCCCCTCCTGTTTTTTTCTCTTTTTTTTTGGTGCAAGTCTTTGGCAGCCAAGAACTTTATTCGCATTCATTGCATGGTAAAATTTAAGAGCCCTCAAAGCTTTTCTTTTTCTTTCTTTCTTTCTTTTTTTTTTTTGCCATTTCGTCCTGCAGCCTGAAAACCATACCATATATATTCAGTCATGGCCGTCAGTGCTGATAACCTATGTACCATCACTGACTTACAGGAACTCCATTGTCATTTACTTCCAGGTCACATTGTTTCTTGCCAAGAAAGTGCGTCTTAGAAGGCCAATAGAGATGGTGCTTTCACCGCAGACTAAAATCTGCAGGGAAGCCTTGGCCTTTCCTGTGTCCAGGTAATGTAGACCGTACCCGTTGTATACCCTTTTTAATTGTGTGTGGTAGTAGGGCTATGGCAAGTGTATGCTGGCATATGAAGAGACTGAGAGTAAACAAGGGTTTGAATACCGACTTCTTGCCCTCCTTGGATGATCATAGGGATGAAGTTTGCCCTTTTTGATGGAGTTTTGGAATTTGCTGCCCTACTTGGATGTTCAGTGGAGTTTGCTTTCTTTATTTGGTGCATAGAGATTTTGCAGTGAATGGCCAGCGTCTTGCCCTTTCATTTGGTTTACATATATGAACTTAGCAGGGAATGGCCAGCTTTACAGAGATGCAGTTTGCCTTCTTTGATGGGATGGGTCATGGTCCTGCTAAATTTGCATTGCCAAGAATCAACTGCTCACATTGCTGTAACGTTTAAAAAGAAGAAAAAAGGTTAAGATTTAGATTCAGTTGGTCAAAAATCATTGGGGTTTTGCCAGGTCAGATACTGGAAGTGATGATTTTATGACAAATGTACATTTGTATGTTGTGCCAATTTATTATGGTGGATGTATTGTTTACGTTATATTGCATTCCATTCCATTTGGGCAACTGCGAGTCCTGCATATGTAAAGTTACTGTGAAATTGAGTGTAAAAATGGACATTGTAAGACGACATCTTATCGGTATTTCTAAAGATGCTGTGTTAGCATCATCATAGTGGGCACTGTGGCTCAATGCTGGGGACTGTGGTCCATTATTCATGCTGGTGACTGCTATTTGCGGCCTATTTCCCTTGTGGCCCTTACAGTCCTCGCCATTCTTCACAATTTATTAACTTTTCCTGTTGACAGGGGCTGAATTTTGAGGACCTCTTTTCAAACTCCTTGAGCTTTTTGCAGTCAAATACTCATAAGTATTAGCAACAAGACTTTTCTGCTATAGTGATGGTAGGAAGCATTTCTGATATGTATAAAAGGTTTACGTTTTCAATGTTTTGTTAGAGACTAAGAGGAGGTTGTGTTTTTCGCTTGTGCTATCTGTTATAAAGACAGTTTGGAAGGTGTGATATACGTTTGTAAATCAAGTGTAAATACTTCATGGTGAGGTGTGTATACAGTCTTCATTTAAGGCTCTTGAGACTTGTCGGTATTTAATGTGGATTTGTACTGCTGCAGGCTCTACCGTGTCATGATTGTCTTTTCAGTCTTGCTAGTAGTGCGATGGTCTTGCAAGTACCAAACCAAAATAGCTGCCAGCCTACTGGAGCGAAACCAGGTGATGGGGGGGGAGGGGGAGGATGTTGTAAATATAGGGCTGTTCAGCTTTGGAATGAAAGCGTTCCTCACCCCTTATTTTTATTTGACATGTAGGATTTGAAAATTCCATCCATATAATTGCCAACATACATATTCCCATTTGGGCTTCATTCTGGAGTACTTCAAGAGTGTGGTATTTAGGGGGTCATTTTTGAAAAAGGATGATAAACTTTTGAAATGTGGTTTCGCAAGTGATTTCTGAATTAGAAAAATTCTAGAAAATTCAGGAGGGTTGGCAGGTTTGCAAAATCATCCCAGTATGTTTGGGAGTCAGGATTTCTGGAATGGTTTCTAAATAAGGGGAGTCTCAGCCACTATGCAATATTGTCCCTGCTTTCCGTATCTACAGATGTGTAGTTCCATGGGAGAATTTTATCTTGTACAGATGGGAAAGAGGAAAATGAGTAACAGAAGAGCGAGCACAGATAAGAGGTCCATAGCTATGTTTTTTAGATTGGGACAAGTTCATGTATTTCCATTGTGTTGGCATCCTGGGCAAGATGTTTGCAGCTTTTTTTTTTTCTTTTTTTTTGGGGGGGGGGGGGGGGAGTACCTGCTTGTTTGTAGATGGTGGGTAATAATCTCCAATTTTGGAGATTCAGAGGTTCCTCCCCGTCAATGTTCATCTTCTATTCATTATAGTGGGCACTGTGGCTCAATGCTGGGGACTGTGGTCCATTGTTCATGCTGGCGATTGCTATTTGTGGCCTATTTCCCTTGTGGCCCATTCCTGCAACTTGGCAGGAACCTATTCCAGGGCAGTGGAATTGATGCAGTTTAGCATGCCAGTTCACATATGGAAATGTTTGTGTGTGCTGTCTAATCTGTGCCCCCCCCCCCCCCAAAACAGATTGTTCCACACTGAAAACTGACAGACCCAATGCTGTTACTTTGTGTTTAGATAAGAGTCCGACTTCCTTGCGATTTATGTAGAAAGCATATTGTGCCAGAGTTGATGGATTTTGTTGCAGACAATAGTACTACTGCTGGTGCACATGGAATGTCGCCGTTGTAAAATGTACTTCAAGAACTACAGTATACAGACTGTTCCTGTTGCAGTAACATGTTGCATCTCCACGGTGTATTGAAATGTTTGTCTTGCGAGATATTTACCGTTTTAAGGTTTGTGCCTTGATGCTTGCGATAGCATGCCCCTGTGTAGTTCTCGCCCCACACAACTCTTTGCTAGCCTAATTCAGTGGAGTGATCCAGATTGTTTGTTCCAACTGTGGTTTGTTGCCATTTTTTAAAAACCATATTTTATCCAATTGTGTTAAAGATGCGTTATGAAGATTGTTTCCTGTAAAGTGAAAGATGTTTGTGAAGACTATTTGTTAATGGTGTTTTGTGAAGATGGTTACCTATAAAGAAAAAATAGCTTGAACTGATGTAGTGCCCATCTGTACCCTGGGTTTTTTTTTTTTTTTGGGGGGGGGGGGGGGGGGGGGGGGGGTTACAGTATTGTATGAACTGGAATCTGCGTTCTGTTTAAAATGTTCCAAGTTGTTGGTTGTGTGTAGACCAGTATTAGCAGGAGCTGGTGAACGGGTGTAGGGTCTGTGAAACGCCAAGAAAGGAAGGCAAAGTAGTGAACTGCTACGGTATAAGTGCTTTGAATGCTATGACAACCCACCCCCACTCCTTGCAGCTCATTTGTTACCCATCCATACTATAGAAATAAGCATGAAACAGACTGGTCATTGTTCACTTACCCTTCATTTACCATAAATTCCATGTTTGCTTGTAAGATATTTGTGTGTGTCAATTGTATGTTTGTTGAGTAGACACATGTATTTTGAAATAATAAAAGTTGAAATTCTAATATATATATCTATACAGTGTTCATACTGTTATTTGATACACACACTCTCTCTCTCTCTCTCTCTCTCTCTCACATATCAAGTCTCAGCATTGGTGTGAAAAGGATAGGCAAGGTAATATTGATTATAGCCCAAACAGGGCTGACATCATGTGGAAGTCAACTCACAAGTCTTTAAAAAAAAAAAAAAAAAAAAAACCTGAGACGAGGAAATCTTAACGTTTGGATTTAGACACCATTTCAAGAGCCGAGACCAAGACTGTCAACTCAGCAGTGTAGATGGAGCTCTCTGTGGGAATGTGCTTAGAACATCGCTTAGGACCTGTCGCACAAAACACAGCAGAGGTAACCCAACCCCTCTCCTCCGATTTAAAACTGTCAGAGAGATAATATTGCTTATAGCCCAGCCGACCGCAGACAGCCATATCATGGCTGTCACCATGCTGAAGACAAGTCACAGGTCGTTTTACAAAATTAAAAAAATAATTCACGCAACCCTTTAAAATACACCTAAAAACACACTGGAAATTTTGTTTAAAAATCTTTCTTCTGTAAATTCTCAAATCAGATGAAAAACGTTGATCTCTTTCAGGATTTCATGGAGTCTGCTGTAAAGTGTTTATGTCTCACATCATGTCCCAACACTTTAAAAAAAAGAATGTTTCATTGTGAGTGGAACATGACATGGAATGAACCACGGCGCTTCTTCACCTTCGAAAAGATAAGAATGGGTATAAAAGGAGTGGCCTGTATGCAAACGGCACAAGACTTTCTTCTTTACGACTGCCTCGGGAACGTGGTAAGAACTCCGATTTGGAGGATTTTGAACATTTTTTTTTTATCCATCTGTGAGTTCCATTCCTCTTGCCAGAGGTCTTTGACGTAAGCCTGGGCCTTGGGTTCCAGATCAGTGTGGGGGATAGACAATCTGCTTAACTCTTTCCTTGTGGTGCTCTTTGCAAGTCGTCTCGAATGCCCACATGGTTGTGAACCCAGGCAAAAATTATGTTGTATCCATCTGATTTCAGCGAGACGTAGAATTCGAATAATTTCAGCAGTTAAGGGTGCTTGAGGTTACGACTGGCAATGGCCTCCAAAACAGAAAGTGAATCCGACAAAATGAGTAAATCTTTACGTTTGGATTTAGAGACCATTTTAAGAGCCAGGACCAAGGCTGTCAACTCAGCAGTGTAGATGGAGCTGTCAGTGAAAATGTGTTCAGAACATCTGAGAATGACACAGCAGAGGCAACCCCCTCCTCAGATTCGGAACCGTCGGTGAAAATTCCTCTGAAGGATGGAAACTCTGAACACAGTTCGGTGAAAAAGGACCTGTGCGCCAAGGAGATAGTAGTATCTTTAGAAAACGAGGCTTAATCAAACCTGATCTCCAGAGTGAAGAAAGTCCATGGTTCAGGAAACTTCGATAAATCACACTCGACACCAAAGGTCTATATCGGCATTGTTCAAATGGCGAAGAATACGAATTCCCAAGGGTGGAATGGAACTGGTGTGGTCATCGAATTTCTTTTGAAACTTGGGTCAAAAACAGTCGTATGTGTAATGATGAAGATCACTTGAAAACAAGAAATCGTAGCAGAGCAGACGAACCTTTACTCTGCATCTCTTTTTCAACAACCGTTACCTACCAAGCAACTTCCTAAACAAATCGTTGTGTAACTTCCTGTATACATATAAACACGTACGACACTACATCCTTCCTCACCTTAGAATGGATTTTTTGTGCAAAACAAAATGTTGAAATACGCAAATGAATTTCAAAATCTTTAGCCAATCTACTAATCTTGTCTTAGGCAAGTTATGATGAAATAAGCAGATAACTTTCAAAGATCCAGAGTCAATTGATCTAGTTTTGACATAGGTGAGAAAAGATGCGGCTTCGATCGAAACAATTTTGAAAAAAATCACACGTAATGATAAAAAAAATGAAGTCAATTAGCAAATGGACAATACACGGAGAGCTTCGCGGAAACTCCTCCTGTTCGCCTCCATCGCTTTTATATAATTAAATATGAACCCGAAACAGTCAAATGATTGTCATATGGGAACATAATGTTGCAAATACAGAGGTTTGCGACGCTGGCGACCAGAACGTCTTGGCTGCCCGGTTGTAGGGCAGGGTTGTCTCGTGATGGATTGGTAGAGGTTTGATCACCAGTTGTGGTCACAGGATTTGGTGCTTCAGGGATGTTTTCCTCCTCATCTTCAGTTTCTTCTGGAACTGCAGTATCAGGGGATTTGTTAAGGGATGAAGCGATCTTCTTGAAGCAGGAAGAATTTCGGGTGATTTGGTGGATACGGGAACAGGCAGTGACCATTGTTCCTTTGCGAGCAGTCATTTTAAGAGAAGATGGGAAATAGTGGGGAGTTTGTTCTGGCTGGGCTGACGTGCCAAAACAGTGTCTCCAACCTAAGGTTAGACTGGGTAGCATGACGTGCCAGATCTGCCGTTGTTTTCATCTTCCGTTTCTTTTCAGCATCTTTGGTGCTGATTTTCATATCAAGAGTCAGCGTTGACGATTTTTCAAGAGTAAGGAGTTCTGTTTTTATCTTCCTGTCGAAAAGTGCTTCTGCAGGACTAACTCCAGTTGTGGAATGAGGTGTTGCACGGAAGTTTCGTAGAAATTTGAGCAGTTCTTGCTTCCATGTTTTGTTTTCACCATGTGCTGTTTGAATTATTTTCTTGATGGACGTAAAGCGTTCGACTTGACCATTTGCTTGTGGCCATAGAGGGGGGTTATTTTGCGGTGTTTGAAGCCTAGATAGTTGGCGAACTGAGCGAATTCGTGACCGTTAAAAGGTGGGCCATTGTCAGACTTGACAATATCAGGAATGCCATGTCTTGCAAATATTACATCTAGCCTGGGAATCACAATCTTGGCCTTTGCTGATGACAGAATTCCCACTTCTGGATAGCGAGAGTAAGCATCGATCAGCTACTACGAGGATGTATTCGCCAGATGGGAATGGACCAGTAAAATCAATGCTCACTTCAGACCAAGGGCTTCCAGGCAATTCTGTCATTTTGAGAGGTTCTGTGGAGTGATCAAGGATTGTTTCCAAACATGCTAGGCAGTGTTTGATCTTGGCTTCCACTTGACGGTCCATATGCGGAAATCATATCTTCTCACAAAGAAGTCTCTTTGTTTTGATGATGCCTTGATGACCTTCATGTGCTATACTTATAGCTTGCTGCTGAAGGCTTCTAGGGATGACAATCTGTGTTCCTCTCAGGATCACTTGATGTTCTTCACTGACTGACAATTCATTGCAAACTGTCTTGAGGATTTGGAAATCAGGCGTATCAACTGTGATGTCTGATGGGGTTTGCCATACACCTGTTTTGACAGCGCACCGAACGGCTTCTTGACTCGGGTCTTCTTTTGTTGCTTTGGCAATTTCTTGCAATGGCATTGCTTTTGGTACTGTGTGGTCAACAATAAAACTGATGTATTCTTCAGCAATCTTGGATGCATGATTTGTCTTGACATCAAGTTTTTCTGCTGGGTGTCGACTGAGGAAGTCTGCAGGATTCTTTTCACCAGGTTGATAACGTACAGTGAAATCGTACGACTGAAGGCGAAGATTCCAACGTTCTATACGTGGTGAAGGTCTTGATGTTGGGTTGCTGAAGATGTTCTCAAGAGGTTTGTGATCAGAGATGACAGTGAAAGGACGACCAAAGATATACAGATGAAAATGCTCGCAAGCCCATACGACAGCAAGTGCTTCTCTTTTAGTCTGTGAATATCTGGACTCCACGTTTGTCAGTGCACGACTGGCGTAGGAAACGATGTTGGTTGTGTTTTTGTCATCTCGTTGTGCAAGAAGTGCACAAAGTCCAAATGGGCTGGCGTCAACGATGACTTCTACTGACAAATCAGGATTGTAGTAAGCCATAACTTCATTGTTGGTCAGCCGTGGTTTTAGTTCTGGAAGTGCAACATCATGTTCTGTTGTCCACTTCCATTCTGCATCCTCGTGAGTGAGATCTCGGACTGGTCTGGTGACAGCTGCGTAGTTTGGAATGAAGCGTGAGACATAGCTTGTCAGACCGAGAAAACTTCTCATATCCTTGACATTGGCAGGTGCTGGTATCCTGTGAATTGCTTCTATTTTCTTTGGGTCTGATGAGATGCCATGTCGACTGAAGATAGATAGATAGATAGATAGTTATAAAGGACAAGCCCTTTCCACCTTAAAGAGGTGATATCAGAGCTATACACTGAGGGTCATTACACGACTCGAGTTATACAAACACATATGCAATCTGCAACCTTAAAAAAAAAAAAAAAACCCACCCTAAATCATTAAAAAAAAATGTTCACATCTCTTAAAAACTGAAATATCATCGATACTTGCACATTTCTAAAAAGCTCACCAAGTGACATCTTATCAAAATATTTTCCACGGAGATCATCACACTCAGTCAACACATGCTTTAGAGTGTATACACAATCGCATGCAAAACAATGGGGCGATCTTCTCCCTTTAAAAGGAAAGAATGAGTAAGATAACTATGTCCAATATGCAGTCTACTTAAAACACATTCTTCTTTCCTAGTTTTGCAAACCGAAGGTAACCATTCGGACAAGTCTGGCAATATCTCATGGAGTTTGTTTTCCGATTCCAAACTCCAATCATCTTGCCAACGTTTCTTTACGAACTTATTTATTAGCGGTTTAAGATCCGGATAAGGTAACCGATGGGATCGCTTGACAGGATCACTTAACGCTTTCTTTGCTTGTCTGTCCGCTATCTCATTGCCCGTAATACTGCAGTGGTTAGGGACCCACCAAAACACAACTTTTTTTTTTATCTACAGCAAGTTCAGTTAAAAGTTCTAAAATGGATATTAACTTAGGATGGTCACAAGTTGACGATTTAAGAGCTTGTAGAGCTGAGAGAGAATCAACGACTATAACAAAAGACTTTCGAGTTGAACTTTGCAGAGTCTTTAAAGCCAAGTACAGCGCTTCTAATTCTGCAGTAAAAATAGAAGAATGGTCTTTCAGACGTAAGGAATGAGAATGGCCCGAGGCAGATGTCGATGCTGAAGCAACTTTCTCTTCCAGTTATGAACCATCCGTTTAGAGAAATGTTCGATGTTTATGTTTCTCTTTCTTTTCTAAAAAAAAAAAAAAAAAAAAAAAAAAAGTTTATGAATCTCTGGACTTGTTGTTTCTTTCTTATAAGCAGAGAGAGAGAAATCTATTTGTGGAGTTACCAGTTTCCATGGCGGAACACCGGCAACAGTAAGGTCATCAATATCCACTAAATTTATGTTAGCCTCTTTAAAATAGTCCTTTACTCTCTGGCCAAAAGGAGGGGTCAACGTAGATGCATCCAACAGGCTGGCAGGTGGAGGCTCAAAAACACAAGAGTAGGCTGGATTCTCTGGGGAAGCCTTCAATTTTAAATAATAATTCATACTGAGGATAGTACGACGGAGGCTTGAAGATGGTTCATGAGCCTCCGCATACAAACTAGATAATGGCGATGTTCTAAAAGCACCGAGAGCCATCCGTAGACCTTGATGATGAACCGTGTCTAATAGCTTTAAGGAAGACCTTGCAGCTGACCCGTATACCTGGCAACCATAATCGAGCTTTGATCTCACTAGAGCTCGATAAAGGTTTAACAGAGTAATTTTGTCTGCGCCCCAATCGGCGCGACCAACTACCTTTAATATATCTAAAGTTTTAAAACACCTTGCCCTCAAATCTCTAATGTGAGGTAAAAACGTGAGCTTCTCATAAAAAATCACATCTAAAAATCTGGCTTCGTGCACAACCTTGATCGATTCGCCAGAAATCTTAATGTCCGGCTCTCCAAAAGGGCCTCTTAAGTTTCGTAAAATGCATACACACAGTCTTGGACAGAGAAAATTAAAAACCATTCTCTTAACCCACTCTTGGATGTTCTTGACACATAGCTGAAGCTGACGTTCCACTGAAGGTAAAAATTTCCCTCTAATCGCAAGGGAGAAGTCATCTACAAACAAAGAAGCATCGGCATCTTTTACAACAGACTCAACGATGTTAATTTTGATACAAAACAACAAGGGAGATAAAATGCTTCCCTGAGGAACTCCCTGTTCTTGAACAAAGAAGTCTGACAAAACTGATCCTGCACGCACACGGAAACAACGCTCCTGTAAAAAATGTTCAATAAACACGGGGAGTTTGCCCCTAAACTCCATGTTGAAAAGGTCTCTCAGAATGCCGTACCTCCAGGTGGTGTCACATGCTTTCTCCAAGTCAAAAAATACAGAGATAACATGCTGTTTGCGAGCGAAGGCTTCTCACACAAAAGATTCCAAACGTACAAGATGGTCTATAGTACACTTTTTCTTACGAAGGCCACATTGAATATCGGCCAATAAACCCTTATCCTCTAGCGTCCACAAGAGACGCGCCAATATAATTCTTTCCATAGTTTTACAAAGACAACTCGTCAACGCTATAGGACGGTAGTTATTCGGATCCGAGTTGTCCTTGCCTGGTTTAGGGACGGGTATAATAGCTTCCCTCCATTTTTCGGGAAAACTTCCCGATGCCCAAATACCGTTATAAATCTGAAGAATAGAACGACTTTCCGCCGGAAGATAACGAAGCATTTCATAATGAACCTCGTCAGGGCCAACTGCTGAATTGTTAGACTTGTGGATGGATTGGTCTAATTCCCACTGTGAAAATAGAGCATTATAGTCCTCAGAGTTGTCAGATAAAAAATGAGGATGGTGTTTCTCTGATTCTACTTTATTTTTTTAAATTTACTGGAATAATGGTTAGAAGATGAATTTTGAGAGATGGTCGACTGAAGACAAAACCATAGAATTCTATGTTATCCTTGTTGAACTCACATTTGCTTTTATTCAGGGTGAGATTTTTTTCTTTGAGAGTTGCAAAGACCTTTTTTAAAGTCTCGTCATGCTCCTTTTGGTTCTTTCCATAGATCAAAATGTCATCACTTGTGTTTAAGGATCCAGGAATGTCTGCCAATATTTCAGCAATATGATTTTGAACATTTTCAGCAGCGCTGGTGCCACCGAAGTTCAGGCGCTTGTAACGACGTAAGCCAACGTGCGTAGAGAAAGTTGTCATGTTTCTTGATTCTTCATCAAGTTCCAGTTGGTGATAGCCAACTTAGAGAAGACTGTTGCTTCATTGAGTTTCATCAGAATATCATCGATTGTTGGCATGATGTGTCGTGTGCGCTTTATTGCCTGATTTGGAAGACGCATGTCTACACAAATCCGGATTTTATCTGGTTTCTTGGGTTTTCGAGCTAGTACTATTGGCGATACCCATGGAGTTGGTCCATCAACTTTTTCAATGATGTCTAGTTTTTCGAGTCGTTCAAGTTCTGCTTTAACTTTCTCATGTGGTAAGGAATGCGACGGTGAGGCTATACAGTGGGCTGAACACCTGGATCAACATATAGTTTCACCTTAACATCTTTAAGTTTGCCCATTCTGTTGAAGAGTTCGGGTGACTCCTCACACAGTTTGTCAGCAACGGTGCATGATGAAGCTGTTGATGCCATAAAAGCAAAGTGAATCAGCTGTAAAATTTTTGGCAGTATCAGCACAGAGTAAATTCCCACGTTTTGCACGTGGTCCAGACTGAATGACACAGACAGGTGTGGA
>CM065722.1:56114970-56119970 GCA_033310375.1 Conus canariensis | reverse complement strand
AGCAGTCCCACTCCTATGCCGCTCCACATTGTGCACAGTCCCATAATGAAACAAACCACCGTTTCAGATGGGCGCAGACACGCTTCGGAGCTGAACTACCATCTCAACGGGACCTGGCAATGGCGGGCGTGTACTTATGAACAGTTGGAACGTGCGCTCATTGCCTCCACTGAGGTCATGTTTTCACCCCGCGTCCACTGTGTGTCAGAAGATCAGGCCAAAACCATAGAACCAATGTCAGCCAAACTTGGACAGATGGGCGGGGAGAGGGGGGAAGGACCCAGTCAATTCTGGTGCCGATCTCTGGGAAGAATCCCCTCCATACGGCTTATGCAGGATCCGTTCAGCAGGATTAGTACACTCTTTACAGAAGATGATTACTGGAAGTTAATGTTGACCACTTGATAACTGTCACGTAAAGTAATGTTATGGATTATTAAAAAAAAAAAAAAAAAATTCCTGTGATAAAGTTGACGTTTCACATTTTCCATTTCCTATTAAAACCAAAAGCGATTACTTCAACTGCCGGATGAAACAATGGTTTGACACATGAATCCCCGGACTTGCTCACTGAAAACTTAAAAATAAAAAGCCTGTAACTATTGCTCGACGTTGGCAGAGTTCTGCGCTCACCCGAGTACTACCCCTCTATTGACAATGGCACGTGCGCTTATTAGATGCGACGGATGGAGGGAAGAACATTGTGTGACCTACAAGTGACTCGAGAACAAAGGTTGTTCGTGTATAGCTCTGTCTGGTGAAAAATGAAAAAATGAACACGAAAGGGAGAATGGCATTATTCAAACCTCTCAAAAAAAAAAAAAAAAAAAAAAAAAAAAAACCAGCGTTGCCACCAGAAATCATACGGTACCACACAACTCCATTCATCCCCACACAAACCGCCCCAGCACACAAATCACCTGTGTCCCAAACCGTTAATGACTCAGAATCAAATGTCTTCCAATATCGATCGACCTGACCCCTCAGCTGCTCGGGAAGGGTACTCTCACAGTTGCGTTTTGTTCATGATGTCTACTTCTGGGTTTGCAGTGTGTTTTCCGTTGACAAGAAGCAAGTGGACAGTCTACGGTGCTCTGTGTGGAACCACAGTGGCTATGGTATGACTGTGTTTATATACCCGTGATTTATATACAGATTAACAAAAAGAAAAGGCCCAATCCAAGAATGACGCGTAAGCACTGTTTTGGTGGGTAAACAGAAACAGCCGACAATGACCATGAACACGATTCGCAACTGTTTAGACGTTTGGAAACGGTGTCTACGGCGCAAACACATCACCACGCCAATAACTGGAATGCGGGTCTGCACCACGGCTGATGCTGGAGACAGGACATCACCATGACAATGTGCGTGCCAGAAATGTGTTTCGTCTTCTTTCGGTGTTGGAAGACAGCCTTTACAATTCACCGTGAGGTAGCGAACGGCCAGTAAACGTCCGGGGAAGAAGCTGGTCACGGACCCCCCCCCCCCCCCCCCCCCCCCCTTTTTTTTTTTTTGAATTTTTTTTTTTAAACTATTGGATCCAAACTTGTATCAGTCTGTCCCTTTCTCTCGTTTTGATTGCTTTTTGATCTTCCCCCGTTCTGGTGGTACTCTCCCCCCACCCACCCCCTTCCACCTCACCTTTCTCTTCGTTTGATTGCTTTTTGATATCCCTCTCCCCCCCCCCTCCCCCTCCCTTATACGCCTCCCTTCTCACTCCTGACACACACACACACACACACACACACACACACACACACCCTTCCCCATGTTCTCATCAACGACCACGTACCATCAGTCAGTCAGTTGGCCAGTCCGCACCTCCCAGGACCAATGACGATGTGTGGCCACTCTTTAGCGTCCCCCCGCCCCGCCCCGCCCCCTGCCTCCACTCCGCCTCTCTCCGGAGGACGACAGTTGTCAATCATCGATGATGGCTCCTCCCCCGCACCCACAATGACCTCTCACCCTGTAACAGAAAACCTCCCAGACCTTCCCAACCCCATTCCTCCACCCTCCCCGCCCATCCGGAGGAACCCCCGGGGGGCAGCTATGCCAGCCGTTACAAACGGCTGCAGCGGATGAACCAGAGGAAGAGCATGTCCTCCGACCTCCACAAGATGGTGCAGAAGTCTCTGCCCAGGGTAGGTGCAGCAAAGCTCTTTCTGTCTTTGGGAAACTTCACTGACTGCGGGTGGGATAGGAATGAAGCAAATAGAGAGGGGTTGGGTTTATGATATGGAGCAATTCAAAATGATGGAAACCTTCAAATTCAAAATGATGAAAAATTTCAAATGACAAAAACAACGAATTATTACCTTTATCAAAACAGGCACACCATTTTTTTTTCTTTGTCCAGCTCGCAATTCGTGACGCTAACCATTATGCCACGGTGGCTGGCTTGCGGTGGTTGTTTCGCTTGTCACGTCTGTCTTGCATTTGGAAATCTTTGCAAATCTATGTAATTGTTCAATAAGGAAGCTGCCAGTCCCGCTGCCGTGAGAACTACCTTGCGAGAGAATAAAGAAAGTTAAGGTTATTGCGGGCAGTGTTGTCACCTTCGTCCCAGGCAAACAGAAGTATGAGAGGAGAACTCGCAATTTGGGTGGTCGACCTAATTCCAACACATTTTTCCTCTCTTGCTTGTGCGGTACACCGCAGTGCGATAGGAATTCACAATGGCGCGTACCCGACTTGAACCGAAGACACCTGCCACTGCTCACTTAGCGCTGGTCAAGGTAACTGCCTGCAGTTGGTGGAACGAACCAACATCTCGTGCAACATCATCGCTGCAAAGACTCTGCGTGATTTGAGTGGTGTCGGGCTAACTTGACTTTTGACCCCCTTATTCGTTCAGGCTCCAACAACAGGTTTCAGTTGACTGTTGACTCCCTTACTCGTTCAGGCTCCAACAAGTTTCAGTTGACTGTTGACTCCCTTACTCGTTCAGGCTCCAACAGGTTTCAGTTGACTGTTGACTCCCTAACTCGTTCAGGCTCCAACAACAGGTTTCAGTTGACTGTGGCTTCCCTTACTCGTTCAGGATCCAACGGGTTTAGTTGACTGTTGACTCCCTTACTCGTGCAGGCCCCAACAGGTTTCAGTTGACTGTTGATCCCCTTACTCGTTCAGGCTCCAACAGGTTTCAGTTGACTGTTGACCTCCTTACTCGTTCAGGCTCCAACGGGTTCAGTTGCCTGTTGACTCCCTTACTTGTTCAGGCTCCAACGGGTTTAGCTGACTGTTGACTCCCTTACTCGTTCAGGCTCCAACAGGTTCAGTTGACTGTTGACTCCCTTACTCGTTCAGGCTCCAACAACAGGTTTCAGTTGACTGTTGACTCCCTTACTTGTTCAGGCTCCAACGGGTTTAGTTGACTGTTGACTCCCTTACTCGTTCAGGCTCCAACAGGTTCAGTTGACTGTTGACTCCCTTACTCGTTCAGGCTCCAGCAACAGGTTTCAGTTGACTGTTGACTCCCTTACTCGTTCAGGCTCCAGCAACAGGTTTCGATCCTACTTCTGTGTTTACATAGAAGGCCAATGCTCATCAAGTTCTGATTTGCAAATGTTCTCCCAATCACCACTACCCACGCCCCCTGTTCCGTCTCCCTTACGACTGATTACAGATGTCTGACAAAACGTAAAACACAAACGTATGGAATTTATGTCATTACATCCCCCCTCAACTCCTCGTGTTAGATTTTCCACTTATTTCAGATATTGAGGTGGAACCACCCCATCCCGCCCCCCCCCCCTCCTCCAGCTCCCGTCCCCCCCCCCCCCCCCCCCCCCACACACATACACACACACACACACACACTCGGAATGAGCCAGCTGGCGTACAATGTGGCGTTGGGTCATGACGAGTTGGAACAACCCCGGTACTCGTCTTGCTGCCTCGTCCAGTTCTGTGACGTCATTGATTTAGTTCTCCGGCAGGCTGAGGGCGCTACACATGCTACACACATCACACATGGCTGCGGTCAGCACTGGGGAACCAGGGATGAAGGGGGTAGTGGGCTGAACAGGGGCAGTTGGGCTTTCCACAGAAAGCAGTTCTAGCCGCCTTAGATTCAGTCCACAAATGGAGGGTTTAGAAAGAAAAGGCATTTTCCATAACTGCCACCATCCACGTATCATTAAGACTTTATTAAGCGATACTTTATCATCATTACCATTTTGAAAAATATGACCTGAATTCCACATCTTTAAAGAAAATTTTGAAATGCTTGATCCCCCCCCCCCCCCCCTCCCCATTTACTCCTGGAATTTCGGAAACAATGTCTGAATTAGTGTTCAAAATTCCAGAGGACTGGCAGCTATGCATTAAGGCTTTTAAAGCTGAAACATTCTCCGGATCCGCCAGCTTTTCCGCTACGAAACTGGTATGTGAACCTTTCAAGTAGTAGTTCTTGATCGGCTTCAGCTCAGTTTCCAACAGTACCCTGTCAAGTCCCTCTGGTCCTGACACTAACCAGACCCTGATCCACACCCTGACCCCATCCAACCCTGATCCAAACCCTGACCCCATCCAACCCTGATCCAAACCCTGACCCCATCCAACCCTCATCCAAACCCTGACCCCATCTAACCCTGACCCCATCCAACCCTGATCCCATCCAACCCTGACCCCACCCAACCCTGACCCCATCCAATCCTGACCCCATCCAACCCTGATCCACACCCTGACCCCATCCAACCCTGATCCCATCTAACCCTGATCAACACCCTGACCCCATCCAACCCTGATCCAAACCCTGACCCCATCCAACCCTGATCCACACCCTGACCCCATCCAACCCTCATCCAAACCCTGACCCTATCCAACCCTGACCCCATCCAACCCTCATCCAAACCCTGACCCTATCCAACCCTGATCCACACCCTGACCCCATCTAACCCTGATCCACACCATGACCCCATCCAACCCTGATCCACACCATGACCCCATCCAACCCTGATCCAAACCCTAACCGCATAAAAACCTGTTGAAAA
>CM065722.1:56084970-56109970 GCA_033310375.1 Conus canariensis | reverse complement strand
TCTCTTGCTCCCAGATAGCCACCCTTCCTAAAACAATTATATTACTCTTCTGCATATTTACTTTCAGTTGTGAGAGAAGCAGCAGCACGCCCTAAATTATTCAAATGTGTTTGTAAACCAATAACTGTTTCAGATAACAAAACAACATCGTCTGCTAGAAGAAGTATAAACAGTTCTAAAAGGTCCTCCGTAAATTGGGCTCCATGTCTACCATTATTTATAACTTCAGATGTTAATTCGTTAATAAACAAAGAAAAAAGAATAGGACTACATACGTCACCTTGTTTAACACCACTAGTACACATAAAATAATCTGTCAATTCCCCTCCACTTCTTACTCTAGATTTTACACAGTTATACATACTTACTATACATTTAAATAATTTACCATGAATACCATTTTTTAACAGAATAGGCCATAAAATGCTTCTGTTAATAGAATCGAAAGCTTTTTCAAAATCAATGAAAGCAACATATAGTTTACTATTGAACGAGAATTGCTTTTGAATAAACGCCATCAGGATAAACATATGATCAACAGTAGAATAATTACGTTTAAATCCAGCTTGGTATTCTCCCATAAGATTATTTTCCTCTACCCATTCCTGTAACCTACGGTTACTGATAGTGCTATACAGCTTACTAGAAGCATCACAAAGAGAAATGCCTCGGTAGTTATTGGGATTGTTTGCATTTCTTTTCTTGTACAGGGGTATAATAATGGATTCTGAACAATTCTCAGGATAAATTCCTGTATCAAATAGTTGAAAAACGTTACTAAAATATGCAAAATGGGATCAGATTTATAACCGTATTTCAAGAACTCTCCAAGAATACCATCCGGTCCACAGCTTTATTGTGTTTAATTTTCCTCATGGCATACAAAACTTTTTCTTTGGAAATTGGGCGATTAAAATACATTTCAATTTCTTCATTATGTTCACATCGTAATATATCATCAACACTTGTATTGTTTCTCAGAAGTGTTTTAAAATGGTCGAACTAAGTATCTATACTGATGCTATTTGGAGGCTGCCTTTGTTTTAAAGAAATCTTTTTCACAGTGTCCCAAAACTGTTTTTGACTGTTTACAGATGATAATAATTCTGACATTAAATTTTCATTAAACTGGTTCCTCTTTCTCTTTTGTAAATACTTTTATTCACGTCTTGCCTTGCAATACTCGTGACGATCTTCAGCGTCATGCGAACGCAGAGATTTATTCAGCAATCCACGAACATGTAATTTACAGGCTCTGCACTCTGCATCAAACCAGTCTTTAGGTCTATCACTTTTCATACACCTTACTTGTTTTTCTCATGCATTCCCCAGCTTATAATAATAATAATAATAATGATTTCTTATATAGCGCTTAATCAAACGAATTTCTCTAAGCGCTTTACAAAGTCATACTACATTCACCCTTCTCATATACAATAATACACCTTACACCCAACTACAAATACTATTACTACAATAACTAACAAATCCTAATCCTACCAATGTGACATTCACTTATTCTTCAAATATCACTACAAAAACTTAATCCTATAACGTTCAATCATACAACAAATACATATAATAAAGAACATACACATACGCTACATTTGAAAAGGCTCAGACGGCTATAAGTTAGGTTGTACCCCCCCCCCCCCCCCCTCTCGCCACAGCATTGACTAATTATGAGAAAATAGATGGGTTTTAAGTTTAGACTTGAAAGAAGAGATAGAATCTGAATGTCAGACAGTCTGGCAGTCTGTTCCACGTCGCTGGAGCTTGAAAAGAGAAAGATCTTTCACCAGTAGTAGTCCTGAAGCGAGTCATTCGCAGAAGGCGGTCGTCAGCACAGGAGCGTAGTTGTCGAGAGGGGGTGTAGATTTTAAGGAGATCTGAGAGATAAGAAGGTCCATTTTCAAAGAGAGCAGAGAAAGTGAGAGTTGAGATTTTGTACGAGATACGGTTTGAGACAGATAGCCAGTGAAGAGAGTGGAGGAGAGGCGAAATGTGAGCATGTTTTCTTGCTCTACAGACGACTCGGGCTGCATGATTTTGGATTCGCTGTAATCTTTCTATCAGGTATTTTGGAAGGCCGGCCAAAAGTGAGTTGCAGTAATCTATTCTAGATAAGACAAATGCACAAATGAGAGTTTTTGTAGCATCTGTAGAGAGAAGGTGACGTACAGAGCTGATTCTTCTTAGTTCTAAATAGGCAATCTTGCAAATATTTGAAACCTGTTTCTCAAAGGAGAGGGATTGGTCAAGTATGACCCCTAGACTGCGGACAGAGGTGGAGACAGAGACAGCACAGTCATTGATAGTGACAGTTGAAGGCAGAGAAGGATGGTTAGGCTGTTTTGTCACGAACATGAGTTCCGTCTTGTTGTCGTTTAGTTGTAGTTTGTTGGTTGTCATCCAGTCCTTCAGGTCTGCAATGCAGACCCGCATCCGAGAAATCAGTGAGTCAGTTTCAGCAATGGGAGCCGACTGATGAAGCTGAGTATCGTCAGCAAAGCTCTCATGCGACATGGCGTGACCACTGATGACGTCAGACACAGGACTAGCATACAGCACAAAAAGGACTGGCCCAAGTACAGAACCCTGAGGCACACCGTACCTAAGAGGAGAACTGTCTGAGTATCTTCCCTGTACACACACTGTCTGAGTCCGTCCAGTCAAGTAAGAGATAATCCAGTCGAGAGCTGTGTCTTTGAATCCAAAGGAAGTTTGAAGCCGTGAGAACAAAATATTATGATCGATCGTGTCAAATGCTGCAGAGAGGTCTAACATCGCTAATAAGGAAACGTTCCCATCGTCAAGCCCGCAGAGGAGGTCATTGACTATACGGAGGAGTGCTGTCTCACAACTATGGCCTTGTCTGTAAGCAGACTGATGAGGATTCAAAAGGTGATTCTTTTCGAGATGTTCTAGAATTTGTTCCAAAACGATCTTCTCCAATAATTTCGATAGAAATGACAAATTTGATACAGGCCGATAATTCTTTAAAACATTTTTATCTAATGAAGGTTTCTTGATCAATGGACGTACCACTGCGGACCGGAAGATTTCAGGAACGTGACCAGAGGACAAAGAGGTATTGATAACATGAGTAAGATGGGGTAGGACATCAATGCACTTATACATATGTTAAAGTAACACAGTGCTTCGTTGATGTCAAAATCAATTAAGCTGATTGCAAACGCCATTTTATCCTGGAAATGTTTTGAAGTCATATTATCACAGAATACATCTATATAATCATCATTCCACACATATTTTTCCATGATGAAGCTATTCGTATCTAAACTAGTATTTGGGTTATTATCTTCACGATTGACATGAAATTCAACAGGCAGATGGTCTGATTCAATACGTTCACACACGTTCAGCACACACGAATCACTTAAACACGCAAATGATTCACAAGACATCATGAAATATTCATTAACACTGCAACCATTTTCTGACACGTATGTGTAGCGACCTTCAAGGTCGCCATGACAGAATCCATTAACTATACACAAATCTACAGCAGTACACATATTCAATAACAACTTACCATAATTATTCAACGATTTATCCTGGGAGCATCTACCAACATTTAATGGATGACTCGCACATTGCAACTCGAAAATATTATCATTATCTGCTCTCTGACAAACATGTGAAATGTTAGAAGTTCTGCTATTCATATCTCCGCACAACACATACACGTCATCATAAGTCAATATACAATCAGTTATGTAATCCTCCAGAAGCGCTATACCATTTTCAGTCTCAAGCGCAAGAGAGGGAGGGAGGGAGAGAGCGAGAGAGAGAGAGAAAGAGAGACAGTTGTTTAAAGCCCAGCCGACCGCAAAGGGTCATGTCAGAGCTGTCACCGCGTTGGAATCAACTCATCGGAAATTTCGTTAAAATTCTTTCTTCCGTAAAATCTTAGAACAGATGAAAAATGTTGATCTCTTTCAGATATTCAAAGATCACATCAGGTGGGACATCTCTGAAAAGGGTTCTCATGGAATCTGCTGTTTATGTCTCACGTCATGCAAGTCTCAACATTCTAAACGAACATGCTTCATTGTGAGTGGTATGCCTTCTTGACGTGAAATGCACCACGGAGCTTCTTCACCTTTTAAAAAATGAGAATGAGTGTAAAAGGAGTGGCCTGTGTGCAAATGACAGAAGACTTTCTTCTACGGCGGGCGGATTTGAACATTCCTCTTGCCAGGTCTTTGACGTAAGCCTGGCCTGTAAGTTTCAGATCAGTGTGAGGGATAGACATAGACAATCTGCTCAACTCTTTCTTCGGGGCACTCTTGGCAAGTTGATCAACCAAGTCGCTGCCTCCAGTGCCCACATGGCTTGAAGCCCAAGCAGGAACTGTTGTATCCATCTGATTTCCGAAAGGTGTACAGTTCCAATAATTTCAGCAGTTGAGGGTGCTTGAGGATACAGCCGGCAATGGCCTCCAAAGCAGAAAGGAAGTCCGACAAAATGAGGAAATCTTTATGTTTGGATTTAGAGACCATGTCAAGAGCCAGGACCAAGGCTGTCAACTCAGCAGTGTAGATGGAGCTGTCAGTGGGAATGTGTTGAGAACATTTTCACCAACCCTATCCCCCCCCTCCCCCCCCCTCCCCCCCGATCATGCTCAACCCCCGGGGACAGAAACCCGATCGCTACAAGGGTTACCTTCGCCAGCCGGGAACTGCCCGTCTTGATAAAGCCCCATGCAGGGGTAGCCCATTAATTCACCAGGGCCGGCGTGTCCCTCCTGTCTAGAAGAGGTCAGAGCCAAAGAGATGTGTTGAGAGCACCTGCCCTCTCAATCACCAGGATCTCATTCCCCTCCGTCTCAGATCGCACCGCACGGCAAACACGGCGGATCAAAAGAAGACCACAGAGAAAAGAATGTGGAAAAAAAGATTTGAAGAGAAGACAGAGTCAGAAAAGATCCATTAAGAAGAAGGCAGAAGACAGAATAGGAAAAGGGCGGGTTACTGTTTATCAGGGCCCTCACGCTTAACCCATCTGACATGGAGACCCTACCAGGGGCATCAACTTCTATCACGTTGTGCATAGACCAGTCAGCAACTTGGCTGTACAGACCTAGAAACCTTAACCAGAACTAGCCATCCAGTCAGGCACTGATGCAGCAGAGCCTAAGGCATCACGGAACCACCCAAGCCCTCCGACCCCGCATGGTTGCAACCTTCGGAGTGGAGTGCATGCGTGCGTGCATGTACACGTGCGCCCGTGCGTATGCGTGGGTGAGCGTGTGCGCGTGCATGCTTGCATGTACGCGCGTATGCCACGCATGTGTGCGAATGAGCATCTGCATTGTGTAAGCCTGCGTGGACGCACCCGTTTTCTGAGAGACAGGGAGACCGGCATACAGACAGTGGGAGAGAACAAGCGAGAGACAGAGAGGGGGGGGGGGGGGGGGGCGGCGGGATGGGAGGTACAGAGACAGACACAGACAGACTGATCAGGGATATTTCTCAAAGAGAAAAATGTACATGTTAAAAAGTTCACTCTTTGCTCCTCCCTTCATCACCCACCCACCTCGTCATCTCTCCTCTTTCCCCCTCCTCCTCCTCTCTGAGCTGTCTGTGTCGGTGCAGGTGAACCCGGAACACACGTCCTTCATCTCCAAGTCTTTGAGCTCTGTGTGTCGGTGCAGGTGAACCCGGAACACACGTCCATCTTCAAGTCTCTGAGCTCTGTGTGTCGGTGCAGGTGAACCCGGAACACACGTCCTTCATCTCCAAGTCTCTGCCCAGCCTGCCCTCCATCCCCGGTTCTCCCTCCTACCCGGAGGACCAGGAGTTGTCTCCCCTCACAGAGAGGCCTACGGACAAGGAGCGGCCCCAGGTACGCCCCATCTATCCCAGCAAGCACCGCTTCGAGAAAATCGTCGTCCGCAAACATCTGCATGGGTGAGAATTGGGTCAGGTCGTATGTGTGGGTGGAGAGAGTGAGGGGGTGGGGGTGGGGTGGGGGGGGCTGCGGGTTAGTGAGAGAGGGGATTAAGTGAGAAGGGAGAGGGGGTAAGTAAAAGGGGGGGGGGGGGGGTTGAGAGAGAGAGAGAGAGAGAGGGGGGGGGATGGGAAATTACACATCAGATTTCAAACAGCTTTCCCTCCCATGTCTTGACCCAACTACAACGGAGAACTAAATGGATCCTTTGAAGATAAAACCCACTTACAGAAAAATCGTCAAAAAGGATAAGAACAAGTAGCATTTCATTTCTCAATGGCGTCATCACGTTCCGAGAATCGGGTGTGGAGATATGCGGTTTGAACAGAATGAAATCAAATCCAGCAGGCTCGTAACATTTGATTTCTGTCCCTCCCCCTCCCTCCTCGAGCAAAGTCTGAGCCAACGAGTCACTGACACACAAACACTCACCTGACGCAGTTTGGCCTCGGTTCCTTCGCACCATACGATTATGTCCGGTACCGTGAGAGCACGCTCTCTTTGAAAAGTTCCAACTAGTTGCGAGGACAGGCACAATGGTTTGAGTTCCAGTGTTCATGACAGTGAAGCGAAAAGAAAAAAAAAAGCATTTCAAAGAAAAATACTCGTCTCAGTTCAATCCGCTCTACGACTAAAAAAAAAGTCCTTCACTGGTTAAAACCATCTCTGTTCGAAATTCCCATCCTATCAAAAAGTTTTCACTGACGGTTCCAAGTCTGAAGATGGAGTGGCCTGTGCAGCCTATTGCCCTGGTGCTCCTTCTCAGATACTGTTAAAACATATTCCTTCAGAGGCTTCTGCTTATTCTGCTGAACTTACAGCTCTGGTTCTGGCGCTTAGGATAATCTCACAATCTACGAGGAGGGACTTTCTGGTTCTGTCGGATTCATTGTCAGCGTTGGAGGCCATAGCTGGCCGCAACCTTCAGCATCCAGAACTTTTACACTTCTTTGAACTTTTGACCAAGTTGAAAGCGGATGGTTACAACATTATTCTGGCTTGGGTTCCTGGTCTTGTTGGCATCGGAGGGAACGAAATGGTTGATCGTTTAGCCAAGAATGCCACAACAGAGAAATTGTCCAACATATATATCCCCTGCTCAGATCTGAAACCCAAAATTAACGATTATGTGAGAGACCTCTGGCAGGAGGATTGGAATACACAGACGGATAACAAACTCTTTCAGATCCGTCCAAACCTTAAGGAGTTCCTCTCATCTACGTCTGGTTGTCGTAAAGAAGAAACAGTTCTGTGCCGGCTGCACACCGGCCATTCGTATTTTACCCATTCGTACCTTTTAAAGAGTGAAGAAGCTCCGTGGTGCATTCCATGTCATGTGCCACTCACAATGAAACATATTCTTTTAGAGTGTTGGGACTTGCACGATGTGAGACACAAACATTTTACGGCAGATTCCATAAAAACCTTGTTCAGAGATGTCCCACCTGACGCGATCTTTGAGTGCTTGAAAGAGATTAACATTTTTCATCGGATCCGAGATTTTACAGTGGAAAGATTTTTAACAAACTTTCGGATGGTTTTTCGATGTATTTTAAAGAATTGTGTGAATGACTGACTTGTGAGTTGATTTTAACGTGGTGACAGCCCTGATGTGGCCCTTTGCAGGATCTTCTCTTATCTCTCTTCGCGGATGCCTGAGACTATTGATTGATTTTTCTAGTGTTGTTTGAACGGCGGGAATGGGTGGAGAGGGAGGGAGGGGCCGGGCGCATGGCGATAATGCTTGGATGCGGCACCACCGTGCCACCGTGCTCGTGCCAAGCGTTTGGGGCATTTTTAGTTTTCTTAATCTGATGTCTGTACTTGCTGGTGTAAATGTATATGGCAGTCAACTGATTAGACATACAAATATCCTCACTTATAATAAAGATCATGATGATAATAAAAATCTGGACACCGCCAGATTTGGCGAGGGAAATACAGGCAATGGAGAATAAATTCTTGGGACAGATTCTTCAGGTCTCATACGCGGAACTTGGATGACTCTGACAGGGAGCAACCGGCACATACGTGCCAGACATCAACATCTTGTTGCGCCAAAAGCCTGTATGGCTAGGATATGCACCTCCGATTCCCTGTCCACGACCATTCTACAGGGCAGAGTGGAGGGTGAACATGTATCCCTCTCTATGACTCCCTGTCCGAGACTATTCTACAGGGTACAATGAAGGTGGACATGTCTCACCACGACTCCCTGTCCACGACCATTCTACAGGGTACAGTGCAGAGTAGATATGTATCTCACCATGATTCCCTGTCTGAAATTCTACAGGGTACAGTGGAGGGTGGCCATGTATCTCACCATGATTCCCTGTCTGAAATCATTCTACAGGGTACAGTGGAGGGTGGCCATGTATCTCTCCATGACTACCTGTCAAAGATCATTCTACAGGGTACACTGCAGAATAGGTATGTATCTCACCATGACTCTGTCCACGCTATTCTACAGAGTACATGGAGGGTGGATGACTCTGAGGTAAACCGACAAAGATCGGGATGGACGTCAGGGTCTGACCTGGATCTGCCTCCCCTGTCGCGCACGAGTTAGGCAGAGGATTGTGGAGACCTGGTGACGGCACCTTGTGGATTACTGACAGTCATCACAAACTATGTCATTCTGTTCCAGGGAACCATCCTCGGAGCCAGCTGCCAACGACCCCCGTCAGCCAGCCAAGACAGAGCCGAAGACCACGGGTCACAGACCGCCACCCGCTCTCCTGACGGCCAGGACCGGCTGGGGGCACGGCGGGGGACCCGACAGCCACGGGCATCCCGGGCATGAACCTGGCAAGTCCCACACGAGCGCGTCGGTGAGGATCCGCTACAGCCAGGCGCCCAAGGCACGGGTGGTGAGCGCCTCAAAGAGCGAGCCGGCCTTCCAGGTGACCCGGAAGTGGAAAGAGGACTGCAGCTGCCTGCGGTGCCAGATGGTGAGGAGGGAGTTCCAGGAGGGGGACGCTCACTACATGCTGTGGGGCTGCTACCCCTGCCATCACGTGGACCCATCCATCATGCTGGACGACTGAGTGCCCAGCCAGGATCGTGGGCACTTTTCCTGCGTCAACGTGTGGGCACATCAGTTCCAGGGTGTGACCTTGTCGCATGTCATCACGGGGACCCTATCCTGCTGCATGACTGACCATGAGTCCGAGATCAATGGGCCATACTGTGTATCATCACGAAGAACCACCCGTCACGCTCGAGGACTAAGCATGTCCAAGGCCATCAAGATTCATGTCACCAGGACCGTTGTGTGATGCTGAATCGACCGAGGATGTATCCAAGGTCACTAGCCAAAATCATGGGAAGGTAACCAAGACCCATCACGTCAACTTCCGCCTTGCCGGAGAACTGAAAACGAAAGGTGTCCATGTGACGTCATTGGCAGCCTTCAGGTCGGATGGCTGAGGGTAGAACGCACTCCCGTCTCACTAGAACTGAAACTATGACGGAGAATGGAGCGGGCTCACAGATTATCGTGAGGACCTCCCCCCCCCTCCCCCCCCCCCCCCCCCCCCCCCCCCCCCCCCTCCGCCTTCCCCCGCCATACTGGGTGACCAGAGATGGAACACGTGTCATGGGGAGCATTCCCCTCGTGTAATTGCGGATGAAGGAGGGACTATCGGAGGTCACGGGCACCTTGGTGTCGAGTGGATGCCGTTGATGACCATAACGGTTTTCCTTACTCTTCCTGCCCGCCGTCGTCAGATTTGAACCCTCTACATCCAGCACGTGACCAACACCACATCGCCCACTGTCACCATTGTCTTTTACCGGTGCATTGTTCGTCCGAGCAATTCGTTACGGTGTCTACACAAGAGACTCTCCCCTACCCTTCCATTTCCCTCCTCCGCCTTCTCCGTTTCATTGCATATTCTTCATAACGAGGAATACATCTTCTACTTCATCACTCGATCGCACAGGAACGTTAGTGGCTCGGAAACTGAAAACTATGCAACATCCGAGTTACTGTGTGCTTTTTTGTGAAAGTTGGGAAAGGACAGTCAACGAGGACGCTTAATCGTCATCTAGAACGCGTCAATATTCAGTGAAGCTTCTCCGCTCTGAAAGGATTGACCAACACTGGGGTTACCCACGAGGAACCTCTCATTACCTACCATATTCTGATCCAACAACTTTTCTTTGCCTAGTTAATTTGGTGCGGAGGTTGATGGGTGTGTGCTAGTTTACACCTTGTTTCGTTACGTGTGTTCTGAATGGATGATGAAGTTACTCACCCTGAGAAGGTGTGCTGACGTCCACCCAGCACGGGTGGCGGTCAGTGGATCGTGTTCAAGAACGCCTTCATCCTGCTGGGTCAGCAAGGAGTGTTTTTGACACATGTTGCTGCTTATTTGCACTTTCGTCCTCTCTCTTTTCTCGTCTTAATGCCTGTTTGGCATTTAAACCATTCTGCTGCAAAAGGGTAGTGAATATTTTTTAAGAAAAAAAAAATGTATGCGGTGGACAAGAGAGTGAATAAACTAGCACCGAACTCGTCCGGTACATAGGAATTCACAGTCACCGAATTGTGTACAATGCTCATATTTACAGTGCTATGACGTTAGCTGATCGGATCAAGTCTGGGATTGTTCTGAGTAGAAATAGAAAGAACGCATGCGATAAACAATGAAAAAGCGGGGTATCAGAATGACAATATTTAAAACTTTTTTTTTCTGTGAACAGACACCTTTTGGTGGTGGTGATGGGCGGGGGGGGGTATTCTTTTTGGTTATCTACTCTATGATGTAAGATACTCAAAGTGTGATATTTTTCTTAATGTTTTCATTTTATAATTGTTTTTGCATTATTTATGCATGTTTCATTCCAAATACCCTTACAGCAAGGCTTACTTCGGCACCAACTCCAATGATGCTACAGTTAAAGATAAATAGTTCTTTGTTGTGGGAGGAAAAGAAAAGACCTGCAGCTTTCAACCATGATTTCACAAAAGAGCGAGAAACTGAGATGACGAGCGCTCAGCGAGAGGGACTATTGCATTACGTGGCACTGTGGTACACAGATTCCTCGATATCAGCAGGGTGTTATGCTCTGTGGAAGATTAGAACTCATCCCACATCAGCAAACGGTAATTCTCCACATGGTCACTCCAAAGTGATGCACATTACGAAAAAATTAAGTTTCTTATCCCACACACACACACACACACACACACACACAAAAGCGCGCACAGAGATAAGTTGTGATCGACGACCGACAATACAGACGACAGAAGTAATGAAGAATCCTGTCGGGGCAACAGACTCGTTGAGGTCAACACGGTGACACGAAGTGTGATGGTAACATCTGGATGTTCACTGTGATGGCAACATCTGGATGTTCACTGTGATGGTAACATCTGGATGTTCACTGTGATGGTAACATCTGGATGTTCACTGTGATGGCAACATCTGGATGTTCACTGTGATGGTAACACCTGGATGTTCACTATGATGGTAACACCTGGATGTTCACTGTGATGGTAACACCTGGATGTTCACTGTGACGGTAACATCTGGATGTTCACTGTGATGGTAACATCTGGATGTTCACTGTGATGGTAACATCTGGATGTTCACAAGACGACGGGAAAAGAGGAAGGATGCGGTAAGGGTCTGCACACACCATGGAAGATCTGTCCATCTCGGACTATCCGGTGCCATGTTCCTGCTGGGACTTCCGCTTCCATTAAAACACCTATGCTATAATTGTTTTCAATGATGTGATGTTGACATCGCATGTTGTGCCAGTTGATCATTTATTGTTATCGTCGCCATGAAATTTAATGGCATGCATTTTCTTAGCAGCTGTCCCAAGTGTTGTCTGTTATATTTGTTCCCGCGCCTAACCCCCCCCCCCCCCCTTCCTTCCCCTCCCTCCTGTAGTTCAATTCATCGGTTATGACAGAGGAGGAGGCAGAGAAGAGTACAGGAAAGGAGGTGAGGGGAGGGAGGCAGAGAGAGAGAGAGAGAGAGAGAGAGAGAGAGAGAGAGAAGAGAGAAGAGAGAGAGAGAGAGAGTCCCATATGTAACTACAAACAGCCAAATATTCACCATCTTTTGGGCGGTTTACCGAGTCCCATATGTAACTACAAACAGCCAAATATTCACCATCTTTTGGGCGGTTTACGAGTCCCATATGTAACTACAAGCAGCCAAATATCACATCTTTGGCGTTTACTGACAAGCGTACAGGTACAAATGTATGCACACATGCTCGCATTCGCGCGCATTCATGTATGGATGCTTAAGTACACGCGTGTCCAGGCGCGTGTTCTCTCTCTCTCTCTCTCTCTCCTCTCTCTCTCTCTCTCTCTCTCTCTCTCTCTCTCTCTCGATGAACTGAACTATAACCTGAACAGCTATCCCCACCCCCTCTCCCCCAGGAGAAAAGATGGCATCAATGTTATCAAGTGGACACTTCACCAGCGTGCAGTACGGTCAAGGATTGATCGTGGGTGGTGGTAGGTGTGCTCATGGCTGGACCCCACGGTTCGCATTCTGACAGTACAACTTAGGAATCCCGCTGTTGGTGGGAGGGGGGGGGGTGGTCCCAAGGTGGCGGCAAAGGGGAGAGAACGTGGAAAAACAAAATGCAGAAAGTTCAAACAAATACGTAGTATATATTACGTATGAAAAAAGAAATGCAGTAATGACAGCTATATCACAGGTGAGAACGGAAAAGAAAGGGAGGAGGGTGTAGGGATGGGGTGGGGAGAGAGCAGAAACATGAGACAGGCTGAAAGCCGAATGAAGAGACAAAACTAGGAATGGTTACTTAAGGAAATGGGTATCCCGTCATGGTTACTTAAGGAAATGGGTATACCCGTCGGTCGGAATATATGAAACATTAAAAAATGCAACCGCAGCATGACAGAAAGATACAGAGTTGAATAACTTTCTTAGGAAATCAGTCCTGCAAGATGTTGACAACACCATCACAGGCTTTAACAAGGAAAAAAAAACGAGGGGGGGGGGGGGGGGGGGTTAAGGAGGTGATGGAGGAGGAAAGTTTTGAATGCAAAATGGCGGAATCATATGTCCTCCAAATTTCCTGACGATTTTTTTCTAATTCTTCTTTTAGCTTCATAAACGAAATCCGAGTACTTTGGGAGGATATACCTACAAAAGACAGAAGACTCACTGAGCTTGTTCCTGACGCACTAGTATTCATCTTTGAACTGAAGTAGAAACGAAAAGAAAAAAACAAAACAAAAAAACACCCGAAGGTGCTGGTGGGATCCAGAGAAGGACTGTCCTCAACTTGCCGAACAAACCAGCTAGGAGCAATCCTGCACCATCCCTGGAAGCCTGCGTTGAAGGGATGTCTGCTAGACCCCCTGGGCTTGCCTGTAAACACCCGCCTTTGCATTTCCGTGTTTACCCTTGTAAGAGAAGATAATCCTTGACCGGAAGAAGCTCAACGAAAAGCCTAAAAAGCTTCTTTCGTCAGCAGATTAACTTCCGTCAAGTCAAAGGGGAGGGGGCGAAGTTAAGTGTGGATAACATTTTCCAAAAAAGAACTTTTCTGAAATTGTGACCTTGGCCAACTTTGATGTGTAAACACCAAAAGCTCCAGGAGGAGGATGACAATTGTGAAAATAGAGCAATCACATGAAAGGTTTGTTGGGGAGCAGATGGGGGTAAGGAAAGAAATGTTGCGCAGAGAAATAACTGCACTTTGTTTTGTATATACTGCCCCCCCCCCCCCCTCCTCCCCCGCCCCCCGTGCTATTTTGTTTTTGTTTTGCTTTGTTTTGTTCTACATGAATTTATTTTAGCGTCTCCCCCTTCGTCTCCAATGTAAGAGTAAAAAAAAAAAAAGAAAAAAGAGAACAGAGCTGGACTCCTACCCCAGGCCAGAAGAACCGATCCGCCCCTGGCCAGCAGTACTGATCCGCCCCTGGCCAGCAGTACTGATCCGCCCCTGGCCAGCAGTACCGATCCGCCCCTGGCCAGCAGTACCGATCCGCCCCTGGCCAGCAGAACCGATCCGCCCCTGGCCAGCAGAACCGATCCGCCCCTGGCCAGCAGAACCGATCCGCCCCTGGCCAGCAGTACTGATCCGCCCCTGGCCAGCAGTACCGATCCGCCCCTGGCCAGCAGAACCGATCCGCCCCTGGCCAGCAGTACCGATCCCGCCCTGGCCAGCAGTACCGATCCGCCCCTGGCCAGCAGTACCGATCCGCCCCTGGCCAGCAGTACCGATCCGCCCCTGGCCAGCAGTACCGATCCGCCCCTGGCCAGCAGTACCGATCCGCCCCTGGCCAGCAGTACCGATCCGCCCCTGGCCAGCAGTACCGATCCGCCCCTGGCCAGCAGAACTGATCCGCCCCTGGCCAGCAGTACTGATCCACCCCTGGCCAGCAGAACTGAACCGCCCCTGGCCAGCAGAACTGATCCGCCCCTGGGCCAGCCTCTGGCCAGCAGAACCGATCCGCCCCTGGCCAGCAGAACCAATCCGCCCCTGCCAGCAGTACTGATCCGCCCCTGGCCAGCAGAACTGATCCGCCCCTGGCCAGCAGTACTGATCCGCCCCTGGCCAGCAGAACCGATCCGCCCCTGGCCAGCAGAACTGATCCGCCCCTGGCCAGCAGAACCGATCCGCCCCTGGCCAGCAGTACTGATCCGCCCCTGGCCAGCAGTACTGATCCGCCCCTGGCCAGCAGAACTGATCCGCCCCTGACCAGCAGAACTGATCCGCCCCTGGCCAGCCCCTGGCCAGCAGTACCGATCCGCCCCTGGCCAGCAGTACCGATCCGCCCCTGGCCAGCAGAACTGATCTGCCCCTGGCCAGCAGAACTGATCCACCCCTGGCCAGCAGTACAGCCTGACCCAGACTTCACTTGGGTCACAGCGCCATGATGGAAATCACCTAACTCAAGGGAAAATAACACAACTGAAAAAAGTGCGCACGCGCGCTTGTGTGTGTACTTGTGTTTGCGTGTTCGTGGTGCGCGCGCGCGCGCGTGTGTGTGTGTGTGTGTGTGTGTGTGTGGTAGGTGTGTGTTATGTGTGGGCGCGCGCGCGCGCGCGTGTGTGTGTGTGTGTGTTGTGAGAGAGAGAGAGAGAGTGAGAAGAGAGAGAGAGAGAGAGAGAGAGAGAGGTGTGTGTGTGTGTGTGCGTGTGCGTGTGCGTGTGTGTGTGGTGTGTGCGCGCGCGCGCGCGAGTAAAACATTAAGTAATATTTCACAGAATTAAAGCTCATCAGATCAAAATTTCAGAGGCTTCATTTCCAACAAGTCAGAACAAGCCATTAAATAAGAATTTGAACTTAACCTGCAATGTGTTATTGACCCCACGTCTCACCCAACAGCATCAAGGCGACATGTGTCCCACCCACGAACCGTCCTCCGCCCCCAACCCCGCCTCCTTTAGGACTCTTTGTGCCTTCTCTCTATCAAAGACCCAGGTCATTTCAGTGACAGGAGCCAGCCCCCACAATGCCCCTCTGAGCCCCCGAGCCATGTTGTCAAAGTATGACTTGACCACACTCGCCCGCTCATAGGCGAGCTGAAAAAAGAAGAGCCCTGTCGCACTTTGCCTTGTAAAAAAAAAAAAAAAAAAAAAAGGAGAATGAACGGGACCACCCCCCTTCCACCCCCCCCCCCCCCCCCCCCCCTGATGACTTGTTATACAAAATGCCACATAAAAGCGCACATAAGTGGTGTATTTGAACTATTCTTGGCCGTACCATTCCACGAAAAGCAGCTTCCTTTCAAAAGAGATCAATTAATTACCGTTGGGTTTCGACATGACATGACCTCCAAATTTGAATTTGCCCCCCCCTCCCCCCTCCTCTTCCCTCCCGAAAAGAAAAAAAAAAGAAGTAATATACTGCTTACATACCATGTCTGGCAGCGGTGCCGACAGTGACATCAGGATAATTTCCAGAGCAGGCTTTCTTCAGGCTGTTAGAACAGGGGGCCGGAATAGCTTAGTTGGTAGAGCGCCGGACTCGTGATCCTGAGGTTACGGGTTCGAATTTCGGTACAGGGGGTTTTCCCTCGGAGTTCACATTGGTTCTGACTCCATTCCCCATACAGTCCTTCGAATGAGACTATAAACCGAGGTTCCGTGTGTGAACGCACGCACATCTTGCACACACGTAAAATCCCATCACTAACTTTCGGAATTGAAGGCCAGTTTGGCCGTTGGTATGGATGACACCTTACACATAGCATGCACCTTCCCCGAAGTTGGAGTATGGCTGCCTTAATGGCGGGATAAAAAAAAACAGTCACACACACAAAAAGTGTCAGAATCTTCAATTCGATGACGGTGGACACTCAAAAAAAGAAGAACAACAACAAAGCGGTGCCACTAGACGCAGGCCAGCCATGGAATGGAATGAACGAAGTAAGACTCGGCCCAGACCCACCCGTTGAAACTTCGCTCACAACGACAGCACGTGAAGAACAGGATTCACTCGATGCATCTCAACAAACAAGGGAACGGCAACGACAAGCGACCTTGAACTTCAGCTGTGTGGCGTTCACCCAATGATGTGTGTGTGTGTGTGTGTGTGTTCCTTCCTCAGCAAACGTTTTTGTCACATAACAGGGAGAGTGTGCAAGCCTGTCAGAATTATGGAGAGAGATGAGTAAAAATTATATTAGTCCAACAATTACACCATTTATAGTATATCGAACGGGACGGAGGTGAGGTATTTTTGGGAGAGAGCGTGGGGGGGGGGGGGGGGGGGGGGGGGGGGGAGAGAGATCGATTCAATGCATGTTGTTGAGAGAGAGAGAGTGTGTGTGTATGTGTGTGACACAAAGAGAGACAGACAGACAGAGAGAGAGTGTATGTGTGAGTGTGTGTGTGTGTGTGTGTGTAACACACACACACACACACACACACACACACACACACACACACACACACACACACCACGCCACACACACACACACACACACACACAGAGGGTGTGTTTGTGTGTGAGAGACACAGACGGACAGAAGAGAGAGAGAGAGAGAGAGTGCGTGTGTGACAGAGAGAGAGAGAGAGAGAGAGAGAGAGAGAGAGAGAGTGTGTGTGTGTGTGTGTGTGTGTGTGTGTGTGTGTGTGTGTGAGAGACAGACAGACAGACAGAGAGACTGACGGGCGGACAGACGGAAACACAGACAGACGGACAAAGACTGTCGGAATCCTTTGAGTTTATTCATGACATGTCATGGCCCTTCACCAAGGCTGTGTGAAAAACGTATAAGCAATCGATTATAAACAAAACTAAACTAAACAAAACGGCAAAGCCAGGATATATCGAGAAAAATTTCTTACTAACACAGAAACAACATATATAAAAAATAAACTTGGTACATGTCCCTAAGATGTTGCTAGTTCTCTAAACTTACATACCTTACACATGAACAATTAGAATTTTGATGCATCGTGACTTTCTGGTGAGGGCATTAACACGCTGAGCGTGAGAAGAAGAGAAAAAATGGGGGGGGGGGGGGGGGGGGGGGGGGGGGGGGGGGGGGGGAGACTGAATCTTGTTAAGTATTTCTAATATGGGTTCAAATCCAATCATGTGTAAGGCTCTGAGAAAAACAAAAAACAAAAACAAACAAAAAAAAAACTGAAGCTGCTTCACGAAAGGTTCTATGTCAAATCTGCTTCTGATCTGAATATGTGACAGTCCACTTTTGCTGAGCATGCTCTATCAGTCGCTGAGGAAATGTAGGAATAAAATCATCAACACTTCCAACCTAGACAAGATCCCAAACCATACTTTAACAAACAGATACGCATTTGTCCAACCAGTTTTATTTACCTTTAATAGTTACATTGCATAACATACTCTACGCTCTGCATGTTCTTCGCCGTTCCACACATACTAAACTGACACCATAAGCGTATGCGTTTTGACAGCTAATTTTTCATATAATTATGGGACACTTGTTAGTTCCGCCAGTTACAAGGCATATACCATTCAAAAAAAAAAATCTTTACAGAGAAAGAATTGCCTCAGAGTCAGTCAGTCAGAGACAGACAGACAGACCGACAGGCAGGCAGGCAGGCAGGCAGGCAGGCAGACCGATCGACAGACAGACAGACAGAGACAAGGGGAGAAGGGAGGACAGGCATGAGATGACTGAGGCTACTAACGTGAAAACAACAACGATGACAACATCATCAACAACAACAACAGCACAGCTTCGTAGTAAAACGCCACTGTCAGGAGGGGCGGGGTGGGAGGCGGGACTGATCAGGTGTGACGGGAGGAAAGATCTTGGGAAGCGTGGTGATCTGGGGGCGAGAGTGGGGTGAGGGTGGGGACATTTATTTAGCTACAACTTCTGGGACTCTTACAATATCCGAGTTCGTTGAAACAGCTTAACTGGTGCTCCCAACAGTACCGCCACCTGTACTTTTGAACATTTGAAACCGACTTCAGATCATAAACGATCCATTTCTGGTTGATTTTGTCTATGAAGATGAGATCTTTATCTGCAGAAGTAATTATATATGGCATCAACACTCTTCAGTGACCATATTGTAAAGGAGTCTTAATACAACGTTTCAGACCATTAAAGCGTGAAATTCTCACACATTCCAGAATCTCCTGGACATTGCTACAAATGTTGGGCTTTCGTTTCTTTGTTCTTTTGGTGGTTGATTGGTGAGTTGTTTGTTTGTTCTTTTGATGGTTGATTGGTGAGTTGTTTGTTTGTTCTTTTGATGGTTGATTGGTGAGTTGTTTGTTTGTTCTTTTGATGGTTGATTGGTGAGTTGTTTGTTTGTTCTTTTGATGGTTGATTGGTGAGTTGTTTGTTTGTTCTTTTGATGGTTGATTGGTGAGTTGTTTGTTTGTTCTTTTGATGGTTGATTGGTGAGTTGTTTGTTCTTTTGATGGTTGATTGGTGAGTTGTTTGTTCTTTTGGTGGTTGATTGGTGAGTTGTTTGTTCTTTTGGTGGTTGATTGGTGAGTTGTTTGTTCTTTTGATGGTTGATTGGTGAGTTGTTTGTTTGTTCTTTTGATGGTTGATTGGTGAGTTGTTTGTTTGTTCTTTTGATGGTTGATTGGTGAGTTGTTTGTTTGTTCTTTTGATGGTTGATTGGTGAGTTGTTTGTTTGTTCTTTTGATGGTTGATTGGTGAGTTGTTTGTTCTTTTGATGGTTGATTGGTAAGAAGAGTGCACCATGCAAAGCACGAACCTCTCAATGAGCATTGAAGATGGGACTTGTGTATGAGCCGCGAGGCTAACGCTTGAACCCAGTCCCTATACTACTGTTACTACTATTACTGCTGCTGCTGCTGCTGCTGCTGCTGCTACTACTACTACTACTACTACTACTACTACTACTACTACTACTACTACTACTACTACTACTACAAAATTCAAAAACAAGATTGTATACCAAACAATTACATGGACTGTTTCAACCCGCTTTCACACATTACATCGATTGATTGTTGAGATGGGAAAAAAAACCGCTTCCATACCTGCAATAATAACAAAAATCCAGTCAAGGACTCACAAAACCTCAAGTATATGGGACCCGTATTTAAAACTCAGCTATTTAGCTTCCCTTTGAAGAGAGCTGCTTTTTGACCAACAACAAAAGGCAACACAGCTGGCTTGTGCCAACGTCTGTGTTTATCTGGCAGTTGTGGAACATTCGGGGTATTTTCAAACTAAGATTCACTGTGATATCTGACAGAAAAAGAAAAGATCGAGTGAGTGTCGAAAGTAGACGGGCCCTAATATCGGACATCCTGTTTCGCCCTCTCCATCATTCTCGTTTATTTCATTTCATTTTTTTTTTAATTCATTTTTTTTTTCTTTTTCTTTCCGTGGTGACAATGGAGAAGGCGAAAAGGTACACAGCCCCCTGTAAGACTTGTGGTTTACCGAAGAATCCGTTAAGCACACATTCAGACTCTGCCAACTGGGTGGCAACGTTCAGAATGTCTTTGGGATCAGACGGAACACCCATGTCCCCTGTGCACCTTGCAGCAGGCACAGAGAAAAGACCCCAAGGTCGGCAACTAGGGAGTTGTCGCCTTCGGCGCAATACTGTCAGAAAGTCCAGTTTGACTGGTCTACAATAAGGTAGGAAGGCAGGGCGGTACAGCGGGTGGTACTGGACAATGGTGACGCGACACGTCTTCCCCGCAAACAGCAGCGTGAATGTCACTCACAGAAATCTACGGTAACCAGTTCTACAACACGATGCAATGCAATGTACACTGCAGTGCAGCATGGTAGACTACACTTTAACACGGCACAGTCCAATTCAATCCAATGCGATGCAGTACACACAGCATACCGCAGTGCGGTGCGGTACAGTACAATGCAACACAAAATATTCAGTCCACTACAATACTAGGTACACTTGAATCTCACTGATAAAACACTGAGTCACCTATTGCTTGGAACTATTGCAGGATTCACACCGTCGTAAAATGCACTGAACCCTTAAAAGAAAACAGAATCATACCGGTAATGCTCACTTAGCGTGCACACATCGCCTAAACATTCAATCAGAAAAGAACACTCGGACTAATTTTCAGATACAGGCTTGTCAATATGTTGTTAACACAGAAATCAGTGCTCAGCTACCACGCTTCAAGTCTTAGTTGAGACCGTAGATTAGTGTTTTCAGTAAAGAGACATTCCACCCTCACCCCCACCCCTCTTCCTAGCTTGGCTCCCTCATCCCCCCCCCCCCCCCTTTCCCTACAACTGGTTTGCGATAGAGATTACTATCAGTGTGGAGTATCAGGGGGTTAGGTGGTCACTGACTGTAGAACATCAAAGAAGGCAGATTATCTATGATGTACTTACAGTGCACTTTCTCTTTCACTCTTTTTCCGATCAGAGTACGATATGTGGCTACAATTTCAAGATTAGTCAAATGCCTATCAAGTCATTTCAACTTCAAAAGTTTTTACTAACAGTTGTTAACTTGTGGAACAATCTAATTCTTAAGACTGTCAATGCTCTTTTAGTAAGTGCTCATTAAAAAAAAAAAATCAGTCGGATGAATACTTAAAACGTGTTTTCTACAGAATCTTGTGTAATTTGAAGCATAAAACGACTCTTTTAAGTATCCACGGGATATCTGACAAGTAACGTTTCTTACACGCATCTTTAAGCCGGAAAGGGCCCGTACTTCTGTTGCTATACTGTTATTGAGTGAAAATGCGCATTAGCTCTCCCCTCGTGAGAACAGCGCCTATGGGTTGTCCTAAGAATTGAAAACACCCGCCCGTTTTCTTACACGTTCCACACCTGATGTCGTCAAGAGTTTGCATCAACTGGCTGCCTCCGCAAAAAAAAAAAAAAGCCGAATTTGGACATTGTCTCCGTAAAACGACAACGGATGGTATCGGTGAATTGTTTGCCCCGGATGTGCGAAAGGAATAGAAGGGAGAGCTAAATAGGAGTTCCATTTTCATCATGTCAGTGGCTTCAAAACAGCCCCCCCCCCATCCCCCCCCCCCCGGCCCCCTCCCCCGCTTACCCCTGTTCTATTTGGTCCTGTCATGTGAAATCATAAAACTGTCAACTGGGGGTGCACAGCGTGTGCTGCGTTTGACTAGTTTCCGAAAACCAAACTTCTCTGGATGTAAAACTCTTCCCCATGTTTGTGTGCTTGATTTTGAAAACTGTCGTGTGTAGATCAGTAGGCTAATTCATCCCAAAGTTCGATAACCGTGTTAGTTAAAAGATGCGCAATGACTAATTTTTAACACTAATCTTTCTCAGTTTCATAGACTGACCTTTGATCACAGGTCAATCAAACATTACATCAAGACCTGAAATACAACAGTATATTTTATTCAACGTTGCGATCAATCTGAGGAGTAAGTGAATACACGTTCTTTGCTTTCATTGTCCTGATTGTTGTTCATCTTGCCTGAAGAAGACCTCAGAGGTCGAAACGCGTTGTGTTTTGTCTTGTAGTTTGTTTGTCTCTTTCGTCCGGCGGAATAGTTTGTTGTTTTTTTTAAAAGTTTCTTCCAATTTCTGCTTGCATTGACCTCACTTTGAAACTATCGTTGTTTGTCGTTTGAACAATAATCTGGGCGTTTTTCTAATCAAATTCACTTTGGGGTCTTTTGGGAAGGAAAACATGGCGGAAATATGCCAAGTTCCAAGGGGTGTGTGTGTGTGTGGGGTGGGGTGGGGGTGGGGGGTGGGGTGGGGGGGGGCATTGGAAGTAGGACACCCCCGGAACACCAGTTGTGCCAGTATCTTACCTCTTCCACAGCCCAGCTATTTCACGTCCACACACAGAATACCAAAGTTTCCATACGAACTCAAAATCTTCACAAACACACGCTGATCAGTTTTCCGTGCCCTCGTTAGCCCCCACTGCCAATCGTTTGTTCCATCACACACACACCAGCCTTCGACAGCCTGTGACCCAGACCACAACACAGCAGAACAGCCTGCTTCGTCACGTGATATTGGGTTCCCTCGTGTTGCACGTGCCTCCCCCTATCAAAAGTGGTCGAGGTGGGCCACCACGCGACGCGTGATGATGAGCGGCTTCTTCAGGGTAGTCGCCTCACAGTCCACCAGTTTGATTCTCCGTTTAGGTGCGAAGGTGACGCCATCTGTCGGTACCTCGTTTAGCTTGTCTAGAAACTCCTGATAACACACACACACACACACACACACACACACACACACACACACACACACATTCACGCACGCACACACACTCACACACACACGCACAACACACACACACACACACACACACACACACACACACACACACGGTATACGCATGCACGCTTGCTTGCGCATACACTTAAAAAAGAACATATAGACACACACGTATGCATAGAAACACAAAGGGGCGCGCATGCTCAGATTACTACCGACTACGTCTTAAATACATCACACACACACACACACACACACACACACCACACACAGCAAGACTGAATCTGCCCCTACTAATTAATCACTCAGCATGGAAGCTATCAACACGGTGAAACTAACACCCAGCAATCCAACACACACACACACACACACACACAACGCGTGGTGGATAGCTTGTCACCTGCCAGGAGAGACCAATGCACGTTTTGATTAGGATGGAAACCCGTCCCCCCCCCCCCCCCCCCCCCCCCCCCTGTTTTACATAGTATGTATCCCCATCCCACCTCAACCCGCATGCAAAAACTTATGCTCCCCTCCCCTCCCCATGCCACCTCCCTCCCCGCCACCCCTCTTTGTTCACAAAATCTGCACTTCGTTTTCGTCACCGCCCCTCCCATACCTCCCTCTTTTACAAAATCTGCGCTTCGTCTCCGTCTCCCCCCCCCCCCCCCGCTTCAGCTTTTACCAAATCTGCTGTTTACCAAATCTGCTGCTAGTTTACTGCACCCCCGACCCCCAGTTTGACCCCCCCTCCCCCTCCATAAATACTTGATCCCCGCTGCTGGGGTCCCATCTGCAATCAAATCCCTGGCAAAAGGGCCGTCATCGAACTACAAATGAATCACGATCTCTTCGACTACCACGGCCCAGGAATGACACAGTATTCAGAGAAAGAAGCAGCCCTCTCTCTCTCTCTCTCTCTCTTATATATATATATATATAATATAAACTAGTAAATTCCAAGGATAAGTACCGAGCACCATTCCAACAACTTACAGAGCAGCTTGGTGTTGCAATAACTGCAAGAAATATTCAATTATAAACAAAGCTTGCTCTTATGTCTTAGATTGAAGAAATAGGTGGAGATAAGCATTCATATCTGTAGTGGTAGATAATTCTGCCTAAGTAACTAACAGTATGTACTTGAGTGGGTGAGTGGGGAAGAATAAATGTTTCTCAAAATGAGCCTTCAGCAAGCTTATAGTCTCCAATGGGAAGGAAACTCACTAACGTATAACTCCTGGTCAGATAACGATATTTCGAAACCTGATTGTTTCTTCTCAGTGACCGCGGAAACTGGTAACTTGACTCCATTGCCTTTTCGGTTTTAAGAAGAATGCTATCCCAGAAAAAGGCTGGTGTGCAATACCGTAGTATGTTTGTTGAGTTTTCAACAACAAAAAAAAAAACACCCAAAGGTGCCACCTAAGAAGCAAAAGAAAATCATGAAAGAGCAAAACAAGCTACATTTTCTTGTGAAAAGTAGAAAATACAAAAAGATAACCTCTTAAGACACAAGTGCTGAGGGCCAGTTCTTGGAATGAATCCGCAAGGGACTAAATTACAATAAACTAGTAAATTCCAAGGATAAGTACCGAGCACCATTCCAGCAACTTACAGAGCAGCTTGGTGTTGCAATGACTGCAAGAAATATTCAATTATAAAGAAAGCTTGCTCTTATGTCTTAGATTGAAGAAATAGGGGGAGATAAGCATTCATATCTGTAGTGGTAGATAATTCTGCCTAACTAACAGTATGTGCTTGAGTGGGTGAATGGGGAAGAATAAATGCTTCTCAAAATGAGCCTTCAGCAAGCTTTTTATATTTTCTACTTTTCACAAGAAAATGTAGCTTGTTTTGCTCTTTCATGATTTTCTTTTGCTTCTTAGGTGGCACCTTTGGTTTTTTTTTTTTTTTTTTTTTTTTTTTGAAAACTCAACAAACATACTACGGTATTGCACACCAGCCTTTTTCTGGGATAGCATTCTTCTTAAAACCGAAAAGGCAGTGGAGTCAAGTTACCACTTTCCGCGGTCACTGAGGAGAAACAATCAGGTTTCGAAATATCGTTATCTGACCAGGAGTAGGGGTAACGAAGTGCAGATTTTGTGAACAAACAAAGAGGGGTGGCGGGGAGGGAGGTGGCATGGGGAGTGGGGGAGGGGGGAGCATACAGTTTTTGAATGTGGGTTGAGGTGGGATGGGGATACATACTATGTAAAACAGGAGGGGTGGGGGGGGGGACGGGTTTCCATTCTAATCAATACGTGCATTGGTCTCTCCTGGCAGGTGACAAGCTATCCACCACGCATTGTGTGTGTGTGTGTGTGTGTGTGTGTGGTGTGGATTGCTGGGTGTTAGTTTCACCCTGCT
>CM065722.1:56059970-56077470 GCA_033310375.1 Conus canariensis | reverse complement strand
AGGAGCCCTCGAGTGAGGAGCCCTCGAGTGAGGAGCCCCCGAGTGAGGAGTCCCCGAGTGAGGAGCCGCGTGAGAAGCCCCTGAGTGAAGAGTCCACGATTGAAGAGCCGAGTGAGGACTCCCCGAGTGAGGAGTCCACGAGTGAGGAGCCGAGTGAGGAGTCCCCGAGTGAGGAGCCCCGAGTGAGGAGCCGAGTGAGGAGCCCCGAGTGAGGAGCCCCAAAGTGAGGAGCCCCTGAGTGATGAACCCCCGAGTGAGGAGCCCCAAAGTGAGGAGCCCCCGAGTGATGAACCCCCGAGTGAGGAGCCCCAAAGTGAGGAGCCCCCGAGTGATGAACCCCCGAGTGAGGAGCCCCAAAGTGAGGAGCCCCCGAGTGATGAACCCCCGAGTGAGGAGCCCCAAAGTGAGGAGCCCCCGAGTGATGAACCCCCGAGTGAGGAGCCCCAAAGTGAGGAGCCCCCGAGTGATGAACCCCCGAGTGAGGAGCCCCAAAGTGAGGAGCCCCGAGTGATGAACCCCCGAGTGAGGAGCCCCAAAGTGAGGAGCCCCCGAGTGATGAACCCCGAGTGAGGAGCCCCAAAGTGAGGAGCCCCCGAGTGATGAACCCCCGACTGAGGAGCCCCGAATGAGGAGCCGAGTGAGGAACCCCCGAGTTAGGAGCCCCGAGAACCGAGTGAGGAGCCCCTGAGTGATGAGCCCCCGAGTGAGGAGCCCCCGAGTAAGGAGCCGAGTTATGAGCCCCCGAGTGAGGAGCCCCCGAGTGAGGAGTCCCCGAGTGAGGAGCTCCCGAGTGAGGAGTCTCTGAGTGAGGAGCCCCCGAGTAAGGAGCCGAGTGAGGAGCCCCCGAGTGACGAGCCCCCGAGTGAGGAGTCTCTGAGTGAGGAGCCCCCGAGTAAGGAGCCGAATGAGGAGCCCGCAAGTGAGGAGTCCCCGAGTGAGAAGCCCCCAAGTGAGGAGCCGAGTGAGGAGCCCGAGCCCCCGAGTGAGGAGCCCCCGAGTAAGGAGCCGAGTGAAGAGCCCCGAGTGAGGAGTCCCCGAGTGAGAAGCCCCCAGTGAGGAGCCGAGTGAGGAGCCGAGTGAGGAACCCGAGCCCTCGAGTGAGGAGCCCCCGAGTAAGGAGCCGAGTGAGGAGCCCCAAGTGAGGAGCCCCTGGGTGAGGAGCCCCCGAGTAAGGAGCCGAGTGAGGAGCCCCCGAGTGAGGAGCCCCCAAGTGAGGAACCCCCGAGTGAGGAGCCCCTGAGTGAGGAGTCCCCGAGTGAGGAGCCCCCGAGTGAGGAGCCCCCAAGTAGGAGCCCCGAGTGAGAAGCCCCCACGTGAGGAGCCCCCAAGTGAGGAGCCCCTGAGTGAGGAGCCCCCGAGTGAGGAGCTCCAGAGTGAGGAGCTCCAGAGTGAGGAGCCCCCGAGTGAGGAGCCCCCGAGTGAGGAGCCCCAGAGTGAGGAGCCCCCGAGTGAGGAGCCCCCAAGTGAGGAGCCCCCGAATGAGGAGCCCCCAAGTGAGGAGCCCCTGAGTGAGGAGCCCCTGAGTGAGGGGCCCCCGAGTGAGGAGCCCCCGAGTGAGGAGCCGAGTGACAAGACCCCGAGTGAGGAGCCCCCAAGTGAGAAGCCACCGAGTGAGGAGCCCCCGAGTGAGGAGCCCCCGAGTAAGAAGTACCTTGAGAAGCCCCCGAGTGAGGTGCCCCCGAGTGAGGAGCCCCCAAGTGAGGAGCCCCCAAGTGAGGAGCCACCGAGTGAGGAGCCCCCGAGTGAGGAGCCCCCGAGTAAGAAGTCACTTGAGAAGCCCCCGAGTGAGGTGCCCCCGAGTGAGGAGCCCCAAGTGAGGAGCCCCCAAGTGAGGAGCCACCGAGTGAGGTGCCCCTGAGTGAGGAGCCCCCAAGTGAGGAGCCCTCGAGTGAGGAGCCCCGAACGAGGAGCCCCCGAGTGAGGAGCCCGAGTGAGGAGCCCCCGAGTGAGGAGCCCCCGAGTGAGGAGCCCGAGTGAGGAGCCCCCGAGTGAGGAGCTCCCGAGTGAGGAGCTCCCAAGTGAGGAGCCCGAGTGAGGAGCCCCCGAGTGAGGAGCCCCCGAGTGAGGAGCTCCCAAGTGAGGAGCCCGAGTGAGGAGCCCCCGAGTGAGGAGCCCCCGAGTGAGGAGCTCCCGAGTGAGGAGCTCCCAAGTGAGGAGCCCGAGTGAGGAGCCCCCGAGTGAGGAGCCCCCGAGTGAGGAGCCCCCGAGTGAGGAGCTCCCAAGTAAGGAGCCCCGAACGAGGAGCCCCGAGTGAGGAGCCCCGAACGAGGAGCCCCCGAGTGAGGAGCCCCGAGTAAGGAGCCGAGTGAGGAGCCCCCGGGTGAGGAGCCCCTGGGTGAGGAGCCCCAGTGAGGAGCCCCCGAGTAAGGAGCCGAGTGAGGAGCCCCCGGGTGAGGAGCCCCCGAGTGAGGAGCCCCCAGTGAGGAGCCCCCGAGTAAGGAGCCGAGTGAGGAGCCCCCGGGTGAGGAGTCCCCGGGTGAGGAGCCCCCGAGTAAGGAGCCGAGTGAGGAGCCCCCGAGTGAGGAGCCCCAAGTGAGGAGCCCCTGAGTGAGGAGCCCCCAAGTGAGGAGCTCCCGAGTGAGGAGCTCCCGAGTGAGGAGCCCCCGAGTGAGGAGCCCGCAAGTGAGGAGACCCTGAGTGAGGAGCCCCTGAGTGAGGAGCCGAGTGAGGAGCCCCCAAGTGAGGAGCTGAGTGAGGAGCCCCCGAGTGAGAAGCCGCATGAGAAGCTCCCGAGTGAGGAGCCCCCGAGTGAGGAGCCCCCAGTGAGGAGCCGAATGAGGAGCCCCCGAGTGAGGAGCCCCCGAGTAAGTAGCCGCGTGAGAAGCCCCCGAGTGAGGAGTCCACGAGTGAGGAGCCGAGTGAGGAGCCCCCGAGTGAGGAGCCCCGAGTGAGGATCCCCCGAGTGAGGAGCCGAATAAGGAGCCGAGTGAGGAGTCCCCGAGTGAGGAGCCCCCGAGTGAGGAACTGAGTGAGGAGCCCCTGAGTGAGGAGCCCCCGAGTCAGGAGCCCCCGAGTGAGGAGCCCCCGAGTGAGGAGCCGAGTCAGGAGCCCCCGAGTGAGGAGCCCCCGAGTCAGGAGCCCCCGAGTGAGGAGCCCCTGAGTGAGGAGCCGAGTGAGGAGCCCCCAAGTGAGGAGCCCCTGAGAGAGGAGCCCCCGAGTGAGGAGCCCCCGAGTGAGGAGCCCCCGAATGAGAAGCCGAATAAGGAGCCGAGTGATGAGCCCCCGAGTCAGGAGCCCCCGAGTCAGGAGCCCCCGAGTCAGGAGCCCCCGAGTGAGGAGCCGAATAAGGAGCCGAGTGAGGAGCCCCCGAGTGAGGAGCCGAATAAGGAGCCGAGTGAGGAGTCCCCGAGTGAGGAGCCGGTGAGGAGCCCCCAAGTGAGGAGCCGAGTGAGAAGCTCCCTAGTGAGAAGCCGAGTGAGGAGCCCCCGAGTGAGGAGCCCCCGAGTGAGGAGCCCCCAAGTGAGGAGCCGAGTGAGGAGCCCCAGAGTGAGGAGCCGAGTGAGGAGCCCCCAAGTGAGGAGCCGAGTGAGGAGCCCCGAGTGAGGAGCCGAGTGAGAAGCTCCCTAGTGAGGAGCCGAGTGAGGAGCCCCCGAGTGAGGAGCCCCCGAGTGAGGAGCCGAGTGAGGAGCCCCCGAGTGAGGAGCCCCCGAGTGAGGAGCCCCCGAGTGAGGAGCCCCCGAGTGAGGAGCCCCCGAGTGAGGAGCCGAATAAGGAGCCGAGTGAGGAGTCCCCGAGTGAGGAGCTCCCGAGTGAGGAGCCGAGTGAGGAGCCGAGTGAAGAGTCCCCCAGTGAAGAAATGCGGGAGACAGTGACAGAAGTCATGAATGGCCAGTTCACAAAGAAACCCAGCCGACAGTTGCAGAAAAAAAAGAAGGTTAAGGCCTATAGCAGACCAGCAAACTGTCCTGGACCGGTGGTGCCTTTTGTGAACAATGGGATATGGTCCAACGACCGACTGACGCTATCAAAAGTGATGTAAAAATGCAGAACATTCCGTGTCAGAGTTTTCCTCAAAGCTGCGGGCAGGCCATGGACCATCTGTAAGAGTTGTCCTCAAAGCTGCGGGCAGGCCGTGGACCATCTGTCAGAGTTGTCCTCAAAACTGCGGGCAGGCCGTGGACCATCTGTTAGAGTTGTCCTCAAAGCCATGCGGGCAGGCCGTAGACCATCTGTCAGAGTTGTCCTCAAAGCTGCGGGCAGGCCATGGACCATCTCTCAGAGTTGTCCTCAAAGCTGCGGGCAGGCCATGGGCCATCTGTCAGAGTTGTCCTCAAAGCTGCGGGCAGGCCGTGGACCATCTGTCAGAGTTGTCCTCAAAGCTGCGGGTAGGCCGTGGACCATCTGTCAGATTTGTCCTCAAAGCTGCGGGCAGGCCATGGACCATCTGTAAGATTTGTCCTCAAAGCTGCGTGCAGGCCGTGGACCATCTGTCAGAGTTGTCCACAAAGCTGCGGGCAGGTCGTGGACCATCTGTCAGAGTTGTCCTCAAAGCTGCGGGCAGGCCGTGGACCATCTGTCAGATTTGTCCTCAAAGCTGCAGGCAGGCCGTGGACCATCTGTTGGAGTTGTCCTCAAAACTGCGGGCAGGCCGTGGACCATCTGTCAGAGTTGTCCTCAAAGCTGCGGGCAGGCCCTGGACCATCTGTCAGAGTTGTTCTTAAAGCTGCGGGCAGGCCATGGACCATCTGTCAGAGTAGTCCTCAAAGCTGCGGGCAGGCCGTGGACCATCTGTCAGAGTTGTCCTCAAAGCTGCGTGCAGGCCGTGGACCATCTGTCAGAGTTGTCCTCAAAGCTGCGTGCAGGCCGTGGACCATCTGTCAGAGTTGTCCTCAAAGCTGCGGGCAGGCCGTGGACCATCTGTCAGAGTTGTCCTCAAAGCTGCGGGCAGGCCGTGACCATCTGTCAGAGTTGTCCTCAAAGCTGCGGGCAGGCCAGTGGACCATCTGTCAGAGTTGTTCTTAAAGCTGCGGGAAGGCCCTGGACCATCTGTCAGAGTTGTCCTCAAAGCTGCGGGCAGGCCATGGACCATCTGTCGCCAGCAGCTCAACCAGCAGAAGCCCGTTCAGAGGCCGTCAACTGCTGCATCAATGCTGGGCAATTTGGATCACATTTCGCGAGAGACTTCACTGCGGAGACGCATCGGACCGTATGCACGTAGTTTTTTCAGATCCGTAACGAATCGGTTCCAATCTCTGGCTGGCTGTTTGGTGACAGTCCGCAGCACTGAAAGACGTTTGCCAGACTGACCGCATGAATGGCAGTGTTGGCAGTAATGAACACAGGTTCTGTGGAAATTCACGCCACCACAGAAGTTTTCGTGGACGTGGGTGGGCCTCACGTGCTCAGAATCGGTTCGTCCATGTTATCCTTGTTGAAGCCGGAGGAACAAATCAAACAAACGACAGTGGTTTCAGTGCAAACGGGGACACTAGAATCCTACGTCTCAGAAGCCAAGGTGAGCTTCATCCACCCTTTACCATTAAAACTACAGATACTTGTTTTCATTGCTGGGAGATTCAAACCTGTCTAGGCTTCCCTTAGAATGAAAGGTCATGTGTCTTCAGGGTTTCTGGATGGCTCATTGTTGGCTCAGTTCACAAACGACAAATGCATGAGAAATATCACAGACCTCCAGAGTTGTGTCAACAGCCCACCTTCAGTCAGTTACCAAAGGACAGTATCTTGCAGTTCTCATAGGCCGTCCCTGTGAAAGTCACTCAGTGTTGAGGGCTGACAGTATGCAGTGATGAAAGTCACTCAGTGTTGAGGGCTGACATTATACAGTGATGAAAGTCACTCAGTGTTGAAAGGGCTGACAGTATGGAGTGATAAAAGTCACTCAATGTTGAGGGCTGACAGTATACAGTGATGAAAGTCACTCAGTGTTGAAAGGGCTGACAGTATACAGTGATGAAAGTCACTCAGTGTTGAGGGCTGACAGTATGGAGTGACGAAAGTCACTCAGCGTTGAGGGCTGACAGTATGCAGTGGTGAAAGTCACTCAGTGTTGAGGGCTGACAGTATACAGTGATGAAAGTCACTCAGTGTTGAAAGGGCAGACAGTATGCAGTGATGAAAGCCACTCAGTGTTGAAAGGGCAGACAGTATGCAGTGATGAAAGTCACTCAGTGTTGAAAGGGCTGACAGTATGCAGTGATGAAAGTCACTCAGTGTTGAAAGGGCAGACAGTATGCAGTGATGAAAGTCACTCAGTGTTGAAAGGGCAGACAGTATGCAGTGATGAAAGTCACTCGGTGTTGAAAGGGCAGACAGTATGCAGTGATGAAAGTCACTCGGTGTTGAGGGCTGACAGTATGCAGTGATGAAAGTCACTCGGTGTTGAGGGCTGACAGTATGCAGTGATGAAAGTCACTCGGTGTTGAGGGCTGACAGTATGCAGTGAAGCTGTGATAAGCTTCTCAGCGAGCACGACCACACAATCCATGAGGCTGCCCAAGTTACATATCAAATGGTGGCCATCTTTGCAGCTGTCAGATATGGAGCACTGTATTACAGACAGCCTGAGAAAGACAATGAGGACTGGCTTTGAAAAGAAAGCCTGAGAAAGACAATGAGGACGGGCCTTGAAAAAACAGCCTGAGAAAGACAATGAGGACTGGCTTTGAAAAGACAGCCTGAGAAGGACAATAAGGACTGGCTTTGAAAAGGCAGCCTGAGAAAGACAATGAGACTGGCCCTGAAAAGACAGCCAGAGAAAGACAATGAGGACTGGCTTTGAAAGACAGCCTGAGAAAGACAATGAGACGGGCCTTGAAAAAAGCCAGAGAAAGACAATGAGGACTGGCTTTGAAAAGACAGCCTGAGAAAGACAATGAGGACGGGCCTTGAAAAAACAGCCAGAGAAAGACAATGAGGACTGGCTTTGAAAAGACAGCCTGAGAAAGACAATGAGGACTGGCTTTGAAAAGAGAGCCTGAGAAAGACCATGAGGACTGGCCTGTAACATGTGTCTCTCGCACACACACACACACACACACACACACGCACGCACTCGCGTACGCGCGCGCGCGCCACACACACACACACACACACACACACACAACACACACACACACACACACACACATGCAATCAGTTGTGAATACGATTCGCCAGTACACATGCCTTAGCACACTCTGGCCCAAGCTACAACCATGTGATTTGCAGCTCAGTCATGTAGCCAACTGAATGAGTTGTTTTTACCTGATACATAACCTGATGTCTGTAAGGAAAGGTGGCAGATTAAAGATTTCAATAGAAGACAGTGCATGCCTGGTCTCTATGTTCGGTATCATTGAGATGTTGTAACTTTCTCCCTGGCTACATCTACATGGTGTCAGAGAGGAAACGAACCGCAGCTTGCAGTGCAGAATGGCTTCATCTCTACAGAATCCAAGCCTGAATTGGGACTCGAAAAATCTTCAAGAAGAATGGCGGAAATTCAAGCAGCATGTGAACCTAATGTTTGCCGGACCGCTGCACAAGACTTCAGAAGCTGAACGATGCGCCTACCTGCTCATCTGGTCAGGAGAGAAGGGAAGAGAAACATTCAACACATGGAATCTTTCATCTGAAGATAGCAACAAATTAGAGGTGTTGTGCAAGAACTTTGAGAAGCATACCACCCCTAAGAAAAACTCCCTTTTCGCACGATATTTGTTTCTGAACAGAAAACAACAAGAAGGGGAACATTTTGAGAAATTCCTCACCGACATCCGCACCCTCGTCAAGGACTGTGCGTACAAAGACGCTGAGAAAATGGTGCGCGACCGCATTGTATGTGGGATCCTATCACAAGAGGCCCGAGAAAAGCTGCTGCAGGCTGGAGACCAGCTTACCATGGATAGAGCCATCGAGATTGTCGTGACGCATGAAGCAACAAAGCAGCAACAGGCGGCCATGCAGAAAGAAGAGGCAGTAGACGTCATCAAGAAGAGACGCTTGGAGTCCAGCAGTAAAGACCGACGGCCACACCAAAGCAGTGACACATATGACTGCAATAACTGTGGACAGAGACACGGCAAGAGGGCATGCCCAGCCTACGGCAAGCAATGCTGGGAGTGTGGCAAACAGAACCATTTCTCCAAGGTGTGTCACTCCAAACGCAAGCGAGCCGTCCACCAGGTGGAGAAAATGGAGGAAGAAGACGACCTCAATTCATCCCTCAACGTCGACGTCATCGCCGACGGCAGAGACCACCCCGACACCGCCTACGTCAACATCTGCATGGAGACGGGTGACGTTCTGCGCTTCAAGGTCGACACAGGCGCACAGGCGAACGTAATTCCCTATCAGATCTACAAAAAGATGACTGGCCACCTCCACTCCAGCCTGGTAAAGTTGGCCTGTATGGGTACGCTGGCCAGCGCATCAATATCAAGGGCGTCACAACCATAAAATGCTCCTACAAGGCTCAGGACTACCAAGGCACGTTCCACGTGGCTGAGACGACAGGCCACTCGCAGCCAGTGTTGGGGCTCCAGGCGTCGCTGCAGCTACAGATCATCAAGATGGTGCTGACAGTGGCCCATCCAGAACTGACAAAGGAGAGCATACTTCACGAATACAATCACTTGTTCGATGACGACCTGGGCAGCCTGGAGGGAGAAGTAAACATCCACCTGCAAGAAAAGAAGACAGCACACCCGTAGTCCACGCGCCCAGACGTGTACCACACACACTCAGAGAACGCCTGAAGAAGGAGCTGGACGCCATGGAAGCTGCAGGGGTCATCGCCAAGGTCACACGCCCGACTGACTGGGTAAACTCGCTGGTGGTGGTGGAAAAGACCAACGGAAAGCTGCGCATCTGCCTGGACCCGAAAGACTTGAACCTGGCAATAAAGCGGCCACACTACGCCATGCCAACCCTAGAAGATGCACTTGCCAAGATTCCAGGAGCAAAATACTTCAGTAAACTAGACGCCAAAAGTGGCTACTGGCAAATGACGCTGTCCAGCAAGGCGTCTTTTATGACCACTTCCAACTCGCCCTTTGGCAGGTACCGCTTCCTACGCATGCCTTTCGGCCTGGTGAGCGCCCAAGATGAATTCCAACGGGAAATGGACGAGGTCTTTGAGGGCGTACCGGGTGTTGTGACACTGGTGGACGACCTGCTAGTGACTGGGAGAAAAAAGGAAGAGCACGACCGCAACCTCAAGGCCACACTGGACAGAGCCACAGAGCAGCACCTCAAGCTAAACCCAGATAAACTTAGCATTGGCGTGCAAGAAGTAGACTACTTGGCCACATCATCTCCTCTGATGGGATCAAGCCCGACCTGCTGAAAGTGAAGGCTGTGCAAGACATGAAGCCGCCAACGGACCGCAAAGAGCTGGAGACAATGCTGGGCATGGTGACGTACCTGCCAAAGTTCACCCCCCACCTGGCGGAAACAACTAAGCCGCTACGTGATCTGCTGAAGGACGAAAATGAGTTCGTGTGGGAAGCGCCCCAGCAGACCGCATGGGATCACATCAAGTCCATGCTGGCCAGCCATCCCGTGCTCGCCATCTACAACCCAGCAAAGAAGATCACCCTGCAAGTGGACGCTAGCAAACACGGCCTGGGTGCAGCCATCTTCCAGGACAACAAGCCCATCGCCTATGCCTCCAAGTCTTTAAACAAGACAGAGGAAAACTACGCACAAATAGAAAAAAGAACTGTATGCCATCGTCTTCGGATGTGAGAGATTTCACCAGTACATATACGGCCAGCGTGAGTCCTTGTCCAATCCGACCACAAACCTCTAGAGACAATTGTGAAAAAGCCTCTGGCATCAGCACCCCCATGTCTCCAGCGTATGCTCCTTCGCCTTCAAAAGTACAGCATCAAAGTTGTGCACGTACCAGGCGAGCAGATCCCCGTGGCTGACACCTTGTCTCGCAAGTCACTACCGCCTGAGCCCCTGGACACTGTTGAAGACCTGGATGTGCAGATCCATGTCATCGTACAGAGCCTGCCCGTCAGTGATGAAAAGATGGAGCTCATCAGAAAGACCACTAACGACGACCCGAACCTCAGTGTGGTGCTGACATACATCCGCGATGGCTGGCCTGACTCACGCCAGCATTGCCACAAAAGCGCGAAAGACTTCTGGAACTTTAGGGACGAACTCTCACTCATAAAGGGCGTCATCTTCAAGGGAGAGCGAATCTTCGTACCCGCGATGCTCCGAGCCGAAATGTTGACCAATATTCACGCCAGCCACCTGGGCGTGGAGAAGTGCCTTCAGCACGCACGCCAGCTGCTGTTCTGGCCCAGGATGGCAGTGGACATCGAACGCACCGTGGCTACATGCGCCGTCTGCAACGAGAGGCGGCCGTCTAACACCAAGGAGCCGATGCTACCTCACAAGATACCATTACGCGCATGGCAGAGGGTGGCGGTGGACCTGTTTTGTTGGGACAAAAAAGACTATCTGGTAACCGCTTCTTCGAGCTCGATGAGTTGACCACTACAACAATGTGGTCAGAAAGCTGAAGGCTGACTTCGCAAGGTACGGCATCCCAGAGACTCTCATAAGCGACAACGGGCCCCAGTTCTCTTCGGATGAATTTGCCCGCTTCACCAGAGACTGGGATATACAACACGTGACGACCAGCCCCCGCTATGCACAGTTTAATGGCCTGGCAGAAAAATATGTGCAAGTGGCAAAGAACATCCTGGAAAAGGCCAAGGCGGGCAAAGGGTCCGCGCTGCTCAGCATCCTTGAGTACCGCAACACCCCAGAGGATGGCCTGGCATCCCCGGCACAGCTGCTGCAGAGTCGACAACTGCGCTGTGTGCTGCCCGACACCCACCGCCAGCTACAGCCCCGAGTCGTCGACCCGCAGACTGTGGTGGCTCGGCGCCGCCAGTGCCAGGCCAGCCAAAAGAACTACTACGACCGTGGCAGCCGGCCCCTCCCCGCCTTCCAGCCCGGAGATGAAGTGTTCGTGCAACTCACTCCCGGAGACCGCTGGCAGCCCGCCAGAATCACCGCGCACGGCAAGGCACCGCGATCATACCTGCTGAAGACAGACGACGGCAACACCTACCGTCGCAACCGGCGTTTTATCAGAAAACAGCCACGGCAGACTCAAACGCTGCCACACCCTTTGGCCACAGCAGCTGTGCCTTCAACCACTGCCACGACCTCGGCAATCCCAGACAGCCCTGACCCTCTCGCCACCAGGTATGGGCGTCCAGTGAAGCGACCTCACCGGCTCAACTATCAGCCTGGTTTCATACAGGAAGCTTAACTTGTAACTGGTGGCGTGCACCAAGAGACAGAGATTGCTTGTCGGGCATGAGTTAGTCTGCAGTGGTAGACTCAAGGGACTGTTGTAGTTGTGGACTGTCACGTGTGTAACCGTTCAGGGACTGTCGCAGAAGCATATGAAAAAGGATATGAATATGTCCGTACTCCACACTGTTTATTTTTATTATCATTATTATTTTCTATTCATTTCTATTTTTTTCTTCTTCTTTTTTGCAGGGAAAGTGATTGGTAATGAAAAATGCATGAAAAGAATTGCCTGCTGTTGCCTCTAATGTATATACATCCTTTCTGAGTCTAACTAAAATTGTGCTGTTGTTTCTGTCTTCTTCATACATCGTGTGCATTGATTTTTTATATGTGTGTTATTGTGTGTCCAGTCGGTTAGTTTATTTTTAGAAGAAGGGAGATATAACATGTGTCTCTCACAAACATACACACACACACACACACACACACACACACACACACACACACACACACACACACACACACACGCACTCGCGTACGCGCGCGCGCGCACACACGCACACACACACACACACATGCAATCAGTTGTGAATACGATTCGCCAGTACACATGCCTTAGCACACTCTGGCCCAAGCTACAACCATGTGATTTGCAGCTCAGTCATGTAGCCAACTGAATGAGTTGTTTTTACCTGATACATAACCTGATGTCTGTAAGGAAAGGTGGCAGATTAAAGATTTCAGTAGAAGACAGTGCATGCCTGGTCTCTATGTTCGGTATCATTGAGATGTTGTAACTTTCTCCCTGGATACATCTACATGGCCCTGAAAAGGAAGAAAAGTGACCTTGATCAACTCACGGTGTTGTCACAGGAAAGTGAAGAGGAGCCACAATGGAAATTCCCAGTGTGGCTTGAGCAGAGAATGACATTGAGCCAGATCCAACGATCAGCACTGATGCCAGCGGCACAGAAGGGGGGTGTGAATGTTGAGGTACAGCATTAGGTGGAAGATGGTCACCACAGGAAAGAGCATTTCACCACATAAAGTTACATTGAAGGCGGCCTTATTTGGCATCACGATGTTTTCAGGGAAAGCTGATGCACAGGCACGTCAGGGCGATGATCGACAAGACCACAACAACCAGCTGCATCACCGCATGGGGACATCACCTGTGTAATTTGGTCATGGTGTATTGAGCAGATTATCTGGATTAGTGCAGCATATATTCTAGGGACACAGATCACCACCGCTGACAGGGCGTCCAGGCGTCAGAACACAGATACAGAAAGGAAACGTGATGAAGTCACTGTAGTCAGCCTCACAGCAGCTTGAGTGTTCTCCGGAAATTGATCTGTTTGCTTCCAGGCTAAATTGTAATATTGAGGCCAGACCCGAGGCGAAGGAAGTTAACACCTTTCCGTCCGTTGGACACGTTTACAGTTCTACCCATTTCCACCTCTCAGTGACATAGGACGGGTGCTACAGCAGGTAGAGGGCATAAACGTGGTACCCATCCAGCCGACATGACCATAGTTTGCCGCTCTTCAGCAACGGAGCTGAAGTTCGGATGTCTACTAATTCGTCTACCAAACGATGTCGAGGCTTTGTATTCCCTCGTGTAATCTGCTTGCCTGCAAGATCTCGGCAAAAACAAATTCCTACCTTCCAGTTAAAAAAAAAAGAATCAGTCGTCTTGTCTTGGATTTCTGGGGACTTCACAACACCATATGTCGTACGACACTGACATCAAACAATAGCAGGAACGTGTCTGCAAAAATAAAGCCAGTACTCTAACAGATGTGCAAGTCGCAATTTTCTTTTTCGTATTCTGCAACTGCTAGTCATAGTACAGTTTCACTATATCTCTTGATTGAGGATACAGAAGAAAAAAAAACACAAACAGGTCAACATCACCTCGTCCGCTGAAAGATGTAGTTAACTGTCTAGTATTAGACCATCAGTCCCCAAGGTAGATTGGGAGGTAGATACAGTTCCTGGCGTACCAGATGTAGTTAACTGTCTAGTATTAGACCATCAGTCCCCAAGGTAGATTGGGAGGTAGATACAGTTCCGGTCCAGATGTTCTGCAGTTAGACCAGCCAGTAGTTGAGTTAATCCTGCGTACTAGTTAAGTTAGTATAGCCATCAGTCCCCAGGGTAGATTGGGAGGTAGATACAGTTCCTGGCGTACCAGATGTAGTTAACTGTCTATATAGACCATCAGTCCCCAGGTAGATTGGAGGTAATACAGTTCCTGGCGTACCAGATGTAGTTAACTGTCTAGTTAGACCATCAGTCCCCAGGTAGATTGGGAGGTACATACAGTTCCTGGCGTACCAGCACAATGGCCAGACAGGGAACAGCTCGGCTTACTGAAACTAACCCCGAGAACTGTTATGTTGCTTTATGTTCTGGCCAGACAGGGAACAGCTCGGCTTACTGAAACTAACCCCGAGAACTGTTATGTTGCTTTATGTTCTGGCAGACAGGGAACAGCTCGGCTTACTGAAACTAACCCCGAGAACTGTTATGTTGCTTTATGTTCTGGCCAGACAGGGAAAGCTCGGCTTACTGAAACTAACCCCGAGAACTGTTATGTTGCTTTATGTTCTGGCCAGACAGGGAACAGCTCGGCTTACTGAAACTAACCCCGAGAACTGTTATGTTGCTTTATGTTCTGGCCAGACAGGGAACAGCTCGGCTTACTGAAACTAACCCCGAGAACTGTTATGTTGCTTTATGTTCTGGCCAGACAGGGAACAGCTCGGCTTACTGAAACTAACCCCGAGAACTGTTATGTTGCTTTATGTTCTGGCCAGACAGGGAACAGCTCGGCTTACTGAAACTAACCCCGAGAACTGTTATGTTGCTTTATGTTCTGGCCAGACAGGGAACAGCTCGGCTTACTGAAACTAACCCCGAGAACCTGTTATGTTGCTTTATGTTCTGGCCAGACAGGACACTTGCTATTGATAATGACGTGACACTTCAGGATTCAAATAGAGTGCTTTTACATGATTCTAATTTGAAACAAGTCAAACCTGGGGTTCATTTCAAACCCTTGGAAATATCTACCTTAAAACACAAACACACACACACACACACAAAAGACTGTCTACAAAAAAGGCTGTCAGTCTTAGGACTGGGGTCAGTCTTAGGACTGGGGAAAATACTGTTCCCTTGGCTCGGTAAATTCCTTTGCACCTGTGCCAAGAGAAACTTTCTGGCTGGATCAAAGAAGTGTTGGCTATGGCGAGTGAAGACATTACACAATACTCGGACCACAGTGTCCAGGGTGCCAGCATCTTGGCAGCACCCAGGCAGGGCCTGTACATGCCATGTTTCAAGCAGGGGCGGGGAGTGTGTTGTGTGGGGGGGGGGGGGGGGGGGGGGTCCAGCAGGAACACTTTTCCCAAATTCTGCCACAGTATTGCTGCTCATAGTGACGCTGACGATGATTCCGGGAAAACAAGACATTTTGCTCGAAGAGTACTGGACCAGTTGGTTGACAAAGGGACACAATTCACTCCATGGCCTGAATGCCCCCTGGTGATCATTAATCATGAAAGTCGCGTGTGATTCCCGACACTTAACATCTCCACATGTGTACGTCTGACCAATCAGCAGACGAAGGATGACTGAAAAATTAAACGGACCTTACCTGGAAGTTGAAGTTTTGCGGAGATTTTGACGAGGATCAGACTGATCAACAAACGAGGGATAATTGAAAAATTTAAACGAAACGTACCTGGAAGTTGAAGTTACATGGAGATTATCACAAGGATGTTGTTGGACAGAGGTACTATGTGCCCACCTATCAGTACCTCAATGTTGTTCCATTGGACCTTCCTTTCTGGACATGTCGCGGGGATAACACCTTGCTGAAGTTTGATGAGTACAGGATCGTCCTCCATTAAACGCCATCGTCCAAAGTTTCGTTTAATTTTTCAGTTATCAGTGATGTGGTTGCTTCATAATCACTTCATGGTTTTCGGCCAGATGAGGTGGGTCACACAGGATCACCGGGAGCAAAGAAAATTATGACTCAAAAAAGGAGGGTAACTGTGATTCGTCTCCATGCGCACTGGTAATCTTGATATTATTGCGCGAGTTGTCGGCCTTTTAAAGACTGCTCTGCAAAGAAGTGCAAGGCATGAGGTCGAGAGAAAGCGCCATAATCAACTGTTCCATGTCTTGCGGCTTGCTAGGCTCATAATCTCAATTTTCTTTCAACTCGTTATGTTTTTAGTGTCAAAACCGATGAAACTAATTATTTCCATGTGAAAATTGTCGTTTGTTCCGTAAAAATTATCGTCTTCAGTCACAATTACCGTTTTCTCAAGGAGATGACGGTAATTATCAATTTTCTTGATAATAATCAGTGTGTTCGTCGTGAAACTAACAAATCACCTTTTGAGGCTGTCATGGTTGCATACCATGTCCAGTTTGATCCCAGTCTGACAACACGTCACACGGGATTCTGTAGACACAGACGTCGTGCAATTCACACGAGCACACTACCACGAGCGTATGCAAACACACACGCACGCGCGCGCGCATAACAGATTTTTTTGTGTATGCCTCAGTTGTATGCTGCTCACGGACCACTTTTTTAACGTATTTTCTTTTTTTTTTTTATTGTTTAAGTGCGTCACATGTCTCTCTTCGTTGGGAAGAAATCGTTTCCTCTCTCTCTCTCTCTCTCTCTCTCTCTCTCTCTCTCTCTCTCTCTCTCTCTCTGTGCACGCGCGCGCGCGCGCGTGTGTGTATGTGTGTTCTTCTGTAATTCTGATGAAAAAATTCTTTTTCCCCTGGTTATTTTCGATTTATCCAGTTCAGCTGAACATCACAGCACATTCTATAAAAGGATAGCACTGGAGTAAAACAAAACGAATAAAAAAAAGAAAAGAAAAAAAAAAACCCGATATGTCTACGTTTCCTGTTGCTTTTATGTCTGTGTGTTCAGTACTATCCAGAAAATGTATTCTTCCATCCATTTTGAAGCATTGAAAGCTACTATACGTATACGACTATCAAGAAAATTATATTCTTTTATCCCGTTTGAAGTATGCAGGGCTAGCATATGTGTTACAAAAGCAGAACAGAATATCGAGAGAAGTACTCTTTTCTCTTTTTTGAAGTATAAACATACTACTGATGTCTTTTAACTTTAAGTGGTAATTTGGAACTGCTGTATCTGAACTTAACGAACATAACAAAACTGTCTAGTCAGAAATTCTCTCTCTCTCTCTCTCTCTCTCTCTCTCTCTCTCCCCTCTCTCTCTCTCTCTCATACACACATACACATTCGCACACGCACACACACAAACACACACACACACACACACACACACACACACACACACACACACACACACGCAGACGCACGCAGACGCACGAGCACACACACACACCGCGCGCGCGCGCGCGCGCGCGCGCGCGCACGCACACACACACACACACACACACACACACACACACACACACACATTCAAAACAGGTCAAGCCTTGTCCGACACAGCAGGAATAACGTCATTTATTTTCCGCAAAACAAAAGATATCACCAACGGTTATTTACATAAAAAAATTGATACAATTTCATTTCATAAGCCACACTTGCCCGGCACGGCAGACATCATTTTGTCAACTCTCCGCAGAACTAGGCAGTCACGTCCTGCAGATCGACAATTGGTGACGTGAGATTCTTTAACGTGAGGAAGAGAGGATTTAACGTCACAAATTCAGGATTTCAGTGATCGATCTCGCCAAATGTATGATTCAATAGTGTATTCATGGGCTGTGAATGACGTAGTGATCAAGTCACTGACGAAAACCAGAGATACGAACCACAGACTCGCTGCATAGATTGAGACAGTCATGTTAAGATCTAACCGCTGAGTTGACTTCAACGCGGTGTCAGCCATGATAATGACCCTTGGCGGTCGGCCGGGCTACAAACAACATCTCTCTCTCTCTCTCTCTCTCTCTCTCTCCTCTCTCTCTCTCTCTCTCTCTCACTAAGTCCCTCGTTCTGAAAAGCATGTTTCTGATTAAAACAGTTTCGTCTTATTGACAAAAGGAAAGACAGACTTTAAAAAAAAAAGAGAGAGAGAAAAAAGAAAAAAAAAACAGGCAGGCAGGCACACGTACAAATTAACATAGAGGACTTAACAGAGAAATTGAAACTTCTTGAATGTCTTGCATTCATTTTCAGTCTTGCCTCAGATCAGAAAGAGTCGGGGGGAAAAACACTTTACGACACTAATAG
>CM065722.1:56014970-56047470 GCA_033310375.1 Conus canariensis | reverse complement strand
ATCTATGGGCGTGCCGCCCATCCCTGGCGGGAACTTCCCACTAATCTTCGCAAGCGAAGAACTAGCCATCAGGTCATCATCAGGCAGCGAAAAGAACTATGACGTCAATATGTGCGACGGACTCGCCGATGGTGCAGCTGGTCAGGACAAGTTCTGGTGTCGGGGCATGCATGTGCGCAAACTCACGCCTGGACGTCTGTCACCATCTGATCATGGTCTTCAAACTTCAAACATGGCGACGTCCAGAAGGCGACGAAGATGGCAACGTTCACATACAACAAACATGGCAACGTTCACATACAACAAACATGGCGACGGCCAGAAGGCGACGAAGATGGCAACGTTCACATACAACAAACATGGCAACGTTCACATACAACAAACATGGCGATGTCCACATACAACAAACATGGCGATGTCCACATACAACAAACATGGCGATGTTCACATACAACAAACATGGCGATGTCCACATACAACAAACATGGCGATGTCCACATACAACAAACATGGCGATGTCCACATACAACAAACATGGCGATGTCCACATACAACAAACATGGCGATGTCCACATGGCTACAAACATGGCTGTATCCACAAGGCAACAAATATGGCGATGTCTACGATGCAGAAACGTGACGATGTCTAGAACACAACAAACAGCACAACACAAAACCATGTATTCACAGCCATACATTTCTCCCGGACTCCATTAATTTTTTTTTTCTTAACCACACCTTAGTCATTGGAACGTCAGAATGCCAAACACAAACATTATGTCTAGGTTGTGGCGAAGTTTGCGGAAAGAACCTGACACAAGTGCCCGAGCACGCCATGTTTCAGGGACAGACATGGGACCAGCGCGTTCGAGTTAGCTGTCTATGAGAAGAATTATGATTATTGGATCAATTTCATGATATAGAAATCATCAATGGCCTCATTTATCAAATACAAACATATCAATAAATTAATCCGATTCCTGGCATGAGAGACTCTCCCCGTCAAATCCCGACCGAGAATATCCATCCGAAATGATAAGGAAATGATGGATTCAGTAAGTGGATGAACCTAACATGCCTGGCAAAAGCGTCGGACGTACATTGAAGCGACCTTTTCAGGTTTCCCTATTGTGATCAGCTGCTGTATGTAGATGTCGGGTTTGGGAACAGCTGCACGCGCCACAAGGCGAAATTGTAACGAAAAAAATATCATCATGGCACGACTCTTACTTAAAGTCAACAAAGGCTTCAGTCTGGTGCTAGGTCTCCACCTGATGGTGTCCACAAGGCACACAACACACACACACACACACACACACACCACGACACAACACACACTACACACACACACACACACACACACACACACACACACACACAACACACACACACACACACACACACACACACACACACACACACACACACACACACACACACACACTCACTGACTGACTCATTGACCGACTGAAACCAATTTCTTGTAAGATTAACTCATAATTGTACTGTCAACACACACACACACACACACACACACACACACACACACACACACACACACACACACACACACACACACACCGCGGCACATGCACAGCACGCCACCACACACCACCATACACACACACACACTCACTAACTGACCGGCTGAAACCCATTTATTGTCAGATTAACTCATAGTTGTACTGACAACACACACAACAACAACACACACACACACACACACACACACACACACACACACACACACACACACACACACACGCACACACACACACACACATCAGTATGGACTCACATTCGTACAGCGATCCAGAGCGGGTTCTCTCCACCTGGCCTGCACGAAGACCTCGGCCTCGTACTTCTCCTTCACCGTGTCGATCTCCCCGATCTTCAGGAACACCACCCGCACGTACACCTTGGGCTGCGGGACACAACACCTCGGCACGTAACCCCCCATACCAGAGTCCCACACCAGGCTCACCTCCCTCTCCCGCCCTCCAGGGGAGGGAAGTGGCTGGGACTTTTCCGGAGGGGATAGCATGGGGTCACTGTCGGGGGCTGTGTTAGTGGGTGCAGGCCTGGCCTGAGCGGGGTTAGTGGAGGTCATGGTGCACGGTAGAATCTCCCCGGGCAGAGTGGGTTCTCCAGGCAGTCTGGAGTTCTTCACTAAACGAATTACCATCAGCAGGGCCGTCTCTGGCGGGGGGCTTCACATGCCGCTGACCAGAGCGATCAGACTTACAGCCAGAGGTGAATTCTTTCAGATTCTTTGTCAACGCAAGAGCGTTCCTGTTTCCAGAAGGCACTACGGACACCTCTGTGGAACGGAGGGAGACGTGTGGAGAGATCACACTGCCACGGACCCAGGGGAAACCTCACCGATGAATCTTCTCCAGGATGTGGGGCGACATCCACACAAAAGCTGGCCTGCGGTCCAGCATCAGGTGAAGGGTTACCGTTAGATGGTGGAGAACGGATGAGGTGGCTGCGACATGTGATGTTAGTGCAGTCAGACAGGTTAGTTGAGGACTTCCTGAAAACAAGGAAACGGTGTGATGGTTGAGCAATGAACGGTGTTTCTATTCTTTCACTCATGTTGGGGGGGTGGGGGGGGGTATGGAGGTGAAAAGGTTATAAATCCCATGATGGCCGAGGCGACAGCGACTGCCAGAGATTCGCCATGTCCAGGGCAGGGCATTATGGGAGGCCACAGTGTTCTCCTTCCGCCGCTTGACCTTTCCTAGATTGACTCAGGAACCTATTTACTTTTGGATGCACACAGAGAGCTTTCAAGCCGTCAGTATCTCTGACCTGCCAGCAGTGGGACCGTCACCTCCACAGCAGAGCGCTCTGGTCACGTGACTATCACCTCATCAATGAAGGAGAACGGCAACAGGGAAACGGTCATCATTGAGAAGTTAGGACATCAAGGGAACAATCACACAATTTATAGCACTGAGAACTTCGGACATCAAGGGAACAATCACACAATTTATAGCACTGAGAACTTCGGACATCAAGGGAACAATCACACAATTTATAGCACTGAGAACTTCGGACATCAAGGGAACAATCACACAATTTATAGCACTGAGAACAAAAATTTCTGTCTTTGCGTCAATAACTTCAATGTCATGAACCTAGACAAATTCAGCAGACATTCCTCCAAGAGCAAATTAACAAGTTACAAAGATTAAACAGTGAACACAAATTCATATACCGTGTGTGTGTGTGTGTGTGTGTGTTGGGGGGGGGGGGGGGTTATTACGTAAGGCTGTGCATTTTGAGAATCTAAACACGTTATCATCTACTTCATTCATTTTACGACCCCTAAGTATTCTGTCATCTCTCGTTCTTTGTTTATTCATTTAATAAAAACGCGGTGATATTCTAAGCAGACAGTTTTCTCACAAGCTTTTCTTCAAAGCCTGAAGTAATTGGACCGATGAAAACCAGGAGTGGACAGAACGGGTGAGATAGAAACGGCACTCTGTCTCAAACGGTTTAGTCGATGACTTACTGAAAACGGAGAGTTAGGTGAATGAGCGAGACAGTTACAGCACGTGATATTAGTCAGGCAACAGATGACCAAGTGAAAGCAAGTGCCATCCATACATCAAACCATCCACCATGTTTTGTCACTATTGTTCAGGAGTCACAACGGAAATGTTAGTGAAATTACCGCCCTTGAGTGGGTCCGTCTTCCATGTTGGATTGTCATAGATTCATGTGTTGTCGTGACGTCGTCATGTGAGTCAAACGTCACATCTTTTCGTATACCTCCAAAAGTATCGTAGGCACATCAAAATGAATGTTACCTGAGCGAACCCGCGTTGTTTGAGGTGCTCTGTGGCGGGGCTGTTCTTGCAGGTTTCTAGCTCTAATTCATCACCTGCAGTGACTGCAGAAATTTCCTCCACCTCTGTTCCCTCTAATTAATTATATTTCGTTCGCTGCGGCCGGCTTGTGATCCGAATCCACTCCAACTAGGACTGTTTGGTAGACAGCGAACCTTCTCAGAAGCCTGATTTCTTCGTCAAAGTCAACTGATTATTTCTAACCCCCACCCCAACCCCCTAAAAATCAGTCTATCTATCTATCTATCTATCTATCTATCTATCTATCTATCTATCTATCTATCTATCTGTCTATCTGTCTGTCTGTCTGTCCATTTATCTATCTACCTATCTTTAAAATCATGACCTCGTGAGGTTCAACAAACTCCAGATCCGCTATTGACCCCGACCTGCACCGAATTCAAAGGGTTCACCCTTTGCACTCAATCTGTCTTTCACCGAATTCAAAGGGTTCACCCTTTGCACTCAATCCGTCTTTCACCGAATTCAAAGGGTTCACCCTTTGCACTCAATCCGTCTTTCACCGAATTCAAAGGGTTCACCCTTTGCGATCAATCCGTCTTTCACCGAATTCAAAGGGTTCACCCTTTGCATTCAATCCGTCTTTCACCGAATTCAAAGGGTTCACCCTTTGCACTCAATCCGTCTTTCACCAAATTCAAAGGGTTCACCCTTTGCACTCAATCCATCTTTCACCGAATTCAAAGGGTTCACCTTTTGCACTCAATCCATCTTTCACCGAATTCCATGGGTTCACCCTTTGCACTCAATCCACCTTTCACCGAATTCCATGGGTTCACCCTTTGTCTGCAATCCATCTTTCACCGAATTCCATGGGTTCGCCCTTTGCCCGCAATCCACCTTTCACCGAATTCCATGGGTTCACCATTTGCCCGCAATCCATATTTCACCGAATTCCATGGGTTCACCCTTTGCCCGCAATCCATCTTTCACCGAATTCCATGGGTTCACACTTTTCCGGGAATCCACCTTTCACCGAATTCCATGGGTTCACCCTTTGCTCGCAATCCACCTTTCACCGAATTCCATGGGTTCACACTTTTCCGGAATCCACCTTTCACCGAATTCCATGGGTTCACCCTTTGCCCGCAATCCACCTTTCACTGAATTCCATGGGTTCACACTTTTCCGGGAATCCACCTTTCACCGAATTCCATGGGTTCACCCTTTGCCCGCAATCCAGCTTTCCACCAGGTTTGGTTAACATCGATTTTTTTTTTTTTTTTTTTGCGTCGCTTGCTGACGACGACAGACACACAAAGCAGTCAGCAGATGTGACTGAAATCACCCCCTCTTTGACGGACTTCATGAAAGGCAATGATTCAACATGGCCCGTTTATTTCTAGTTCAGAACAACCGGCGCTCAACTCTTGTTTCTATAAACAAACGGGGGAAACTCTTCCAGTGCTAACATATGAACTTCTCTTGTTCATATCCAGTATCATTTCACCACATCCCTGTCCACTGTCATGTTTGTCCATCGTTCTTTTATTCAACCTCATGACAATAAAACGCGGTATAGAACACACTTCAATGATTGAAAAATCACACAGTAAAAGTTATCAACAATTAAACACAGATGGTAACCACTCAAACGCCGAAAATGAATACTAACCTTTTTTCTTCTGATTACCTGAAGACCTGTTCACATATCTAAACAAACGTGATTTTTTTTTTTAAATTCTATATTCATGATGGGATTTTTCCGTGATGGCAAGAACAAACCTACAAATGGTCAACATACCCTATATAGGCAGAAAATCTCTTGGAAACGATGTATGCATTCAGCGTCGTCATCACAAGCCTAAGCTGTTTCTCACCATTTTCTTCGAACTCAGGTCGACACAAGTAGGCTCTCTTATACCGACATAAACTACATAAGTGTAAGCTGTAACAAAAGAACAAAGGAAAGGGAAGAGCAAAGACGAAGAGGAAGAGCAAAAAGACAGATGAAAGAAAGCAAAGAAAGAGAGAAAGAAGAAAACTAAACACAGAAAGAAAAATATATGGCATGCAAGAAAAAAAAAGACATCAGGGGGAAAAAAAATGAATGAAAAGAAGGAAGAAAGACAGCACGAAATGAAATCATTAACCAGAGGGAAAAGACCGAGGAGAAAAAAAAAATTTTAAGTAAGTAAAGAAACAATGACAGACAAGAAAAGAGAAAAGGCGGAAGACATAAGGAAAGAAAGGGAGAAATACATATGGAAAGAAACATGAATACAGAAGCAGAGGAAGACAGATTTTGGAAAGCAAAAAAAAAAGAAAGAAGAAAAATACATAAGGAAAGAAACATGAATACAGAAGCAGAGGAAGACAGATTTTGGAAAGCAAAAAAAAAAAAGAAAGAAGAAAAGGAACGAATGAAAGAAGGAAAGACAAAGGAAGGACTGACAGACGGACCGACACACAGACCGAAAGCAAAAAAAAAAAAAAGAAAAAAAAAAAGAAAAAAAGAAAAAAAAAGAAAGAAAGAAACACATTGTAAACTCCAGTCAGATAGTATGTTTAAATGCCCATGAAAGAAATACAGACAGAAACACAAGCAAGGAACCTCAGAGATCGTAGTGCTACGCCTCAAGTAGTTGTGCCTGCACACGTCCCCCCCCCCCTCCCCCCACCCACCCCCCTTTCCAACGCTCCCATCCCCTTTTCCATTCAATTGCACACCCACCCCGGCGATCCCCCGGGTATCATGGAAGCCAATCAGCTGTTTCATTAACAATGCATGCACTGACTTCCTCGATCTGCATCTTGGGCACGCTCACAGGGGCCGCCACCCTGACCTGCCAAGAAAAAAAACTCAGCCACCGGCCATGTTGGGTTTCCCTAACCCTTCACTGTTGTCGTCCCAGAAACTCTCCTGCACGAAGGCACGGTGTTCTCTGTCTCTCTCTGAATGTAGGTGTGTGTGTGTGTGTGTGTGTGTGTGTGTGTGTGTGTGTGTGTGTGTGTGTGTGTGTGTGTGTGTGTGGATGATTATGTGTGTGTGTGTGTGTGTGTGTGTGTGTGTGTGTGTGTGTGTGTGTGAGTGATTATGTGTGTGTGTGTGCGTGTGTGTGTGTGTGTGTGTGTGTGTGTGTGTGTGTGTGTGTGTGTGTGTGTGTGTGTGTTGTGTTGTGTTGTGTTGTGTTGTGTGTGTGTGTGTGTGTGTGTGTGTGTGTGTGTGTGTGTGTGTGTGTGTGGTTTGTGAGCTTAATCTCTACTCTCTCTCTCTCTCTCTCTCTCTCTCTCTCTCTCTCTCTCTTGTATGATTCTCTTTGGGGTTATGTATACATACATACATATACTCCGACGTCAACCAGGCCCGAGAGATACAGACACTCGCAATTTTGATCAGACAATGTGAGCAACACTCTCAGAGACGTATTATCAATGGGACGAACCTCAAGTGAGCGCTTTCGGTCTTCCCACACTCAGCCCAAAGCACACTCCCACCCGGGTAGAGGCCGGCCGGGACTGACTAATCCCAAAGAGGGGATTCGAACCCATGCTTTGTCAGCTGACAAAGTCCTGACGCTATCCACTGCACCGTGTGACTGATCGTCTTGGGTTCTCTACTGTTGCTTTTTTTTCTGTCTCGTCTCTCATGCATTCTCAGCTGCCTCAATTCCGCTCTTCTGCTTCTACCTCCCTCACTCACAAGCACTCCCAGAATCGTCTGTCAAACTCTCAGCAACGACAGTCCTCATGGAGAAACCAATGCCTTACAACCCGCCAGAGGAAACGCTGCACTGCCGTTGAGTCTCTTAGGCGGTAAGCAGTGGTGCTTGTTTTGATCCGACCTACTCCAGACAGTAGAACCCACCCCACTCTCACCCCTTTCCCCATCCTCCCTGCCACTCACTCAACCTCATCCCACGCAAGGGAGCTAACATCATCCTTGGCTTCCTGCAGAGAAATCCGAGATCCAGCCCCCCCCCCACCCCCCCCTCCCACCCCCCTCCCTCTCCCACAACTGTACAAGAGAACAGCGTACAAGCTCTGGTGAGGTGGTGGTTGTAGTTGTTGTTGTAAACGGTACTTACATAGCGCCTCTCCTGGGATAGAGACCAAGCTCTAAGAGCTTTACGGGCCGTGCTCTCCTTTATACAACGGGCTGCCTCCCACGTCATTCAGTCTCTCAGTCACAAAGTTTTTCATTCACATTCTTATTCTTTTGATGCTGGCTGTTAATATAGGTGTCATCTATACCAACGGCCAAACTGACCTTCTCTTCCGGAAGTTGGTGGATTTTACGTGTGTGCAAGAAGTTATGCTTGCGTTCATAAACGGAATCTCGGTATGTATTCTCATTCGAAGGACATTCTGGGAAATGGAGTTAGAACCAATCCTCACCCCCCTGTGCCGAAATGCCCAGTCGGAGATTCGAACCCGCAATCCCAGGATCACGAGTCTGGCGCTGTACCAGCTGAGCTGTTGTGGTCCCGGTGTCTCCCCGGTTCCCCAGCTCCAGGGTGACAGATGGCCGCTTCTGGTGAGTCCAGCACCCAGCCGCCAGGTTCATCAAAGGCGACGGCAGATCTGGAGAACCTGACTCCGTTAACACCGGGCCAGGTGACCCCCACCTTGAAAGCCAGCAGCAGCAGCAGCAGCAGCAGCAGCAGCAGCAGCAGCAGCAGCAGCAGCAACAGCCAGGGCGGCAGACTCTCCCATCTAGATCTTGCAGGTTGAGGGAATGGTTCCGGCCCTACCATCTGAACGGTTCCTGGTGGACTGCAGACCGGACAAAACGCCGCAAGCGCTTCTATGGACATGTAGCAGAAAACATTGCGGAACGTTCGCCCATATACCACAGCAAGGGCTCTGTCTTCCTTCAAGCAAAGACTCTGAATCTCAAAACAAAAACACACCAAAAAAATCATTTCTGCGAGTTCTTTTGGGAGCGGAATGCAGTAACAGAATAAGTCCAGGCGAACTCTTCCTCAAGACTTGAAAGGCAAACATAACGCACAGGAAAAAAAAAAAAAAGAAAAAGACAGTCCACGCTCCACGATGGTAATATCAAAGCCTGCAAAGGCTATTCCCACGTACCTTAGAAGACAAGACAAGACAGGTTGCACTCTAAGCTTTACGAAATGATAATGATGATCATGAAAATATAATAATAATAGTGATAGTAATAATAGTGATGATAATAAAAGCGATAATAATACTGATGATATTGATAATAATAATACCGAAAGGGACCGACACCTGCCGTGTTAAGAAAGTCGCACAACACTGTCAAAGTCGTCTCCATGAAGCGGAAGGAAGTGCATTGTAAGCAGCTGCATGTTGCCGGCTGTCCGTTGAGCACCACACCCTGGACTCACTGATGCATGGCTGACCACACCGACTGCCCGGTCCATCGTCCGAGGCTGTCGTTACCTCTCCCACATCATCCACACCAGAGCGCCGGTACTGGCTACTGGGAGAAAATGTTCCCTGTCTACAATATGTACCCGGTATAAAAACGGTCCAGTCAACAATTAATAAATAAGATGATAAATAGATAACTCCCATACAGACTTTGATCTGTGAACGTGTATGTTCAATAAACAAAAGCTAATAAGACGTAAATGTCACCATTTAACCTCAATACATACTGAACATGATCGTTCATTCGACTGGGCTGATGTAAATCACCTGGACAATAAATGTTGTGTAACAGATCTGGACAATGAATGTTGTGTAATTCACCGGGAAATAAATGTGTAATTCACCTGGACAATAAATGTGTGATTCATATGGACATTAAAGTTGTGTAAAATACTAAAAAGGATTTCAACAGCAGTTGACATCCTTTTCAAAACACAACATTAATTTTCAACCTGAGTAATCAACCAATGACGTTCCTTATGAAATATCTCAGTTCCCCTTTCAGTAATGCCGTGGAAGTGTTCACAACATCAAAATGCTTGACGAGAAACTCTAAATCCGCGTCAACGGTGGGGTTACATTTAGGCTTCATCTTCTGTCTTTCCAAGATCACACCGCAGATGGGGGTAGCTGACCGTTCTAACTGTTGCAAGACAAGGTACAGAACAAACAAGCCAGTTGTCGCAGATCATGTCCTCTTCCGACCTAACAAACCACAGGCGTTGATCAAAGTGCACTAAACAACACTCAACGAATCACAACCAGCACGACAATGACAACGTTGGAAAGAGAAAAAGAACAGCGAGTCAGTTCACAATTAGGGAAGAGGACGTGAGAGAGAGAGAGAGAGAGAGAGAGAGAGAGAGAGAGAGAGAGAGAGAGAGAGAGAGAGAGAGAGAGAGAGGTTAGATATAAGCAAGATTGCGTAAACCAAAAGAGGTGTGGAAATTTAGTGTAGCTATATATGTACGAGCGCGCGCGCGCGCGCGCGCGCGCGCGCGCGCGTGTGTGTGTGTGTGTGTGTGTGTGTGTGTGTGTGTGTGTGTGTGTGTGTGTGTGTGTGTGTGTAGGAGAGACAGAATACGATTATATGTGTGTAGATGAGAGAGAGAGAGAGAATAAGTGTATGAGTGTGTACATAGGTGTGTGAGTGTGAATGTGTGTGTGTGTGTGTGTGTGTGTGTGTGTGTGTGTGTGTGTGTGTGTGTGTGTGTGTGTGTGTGTGTGTGTGTGTGTGTAGGAGAGACAGAATACGATTATATGTGTGTAGATGAGAGAGAGAGAGAATAAGTGTATGAGTGTGTACATAGGTGTGTGAGTGTGAATGTGTGTGTGTGTGTGTGTGTGTGTGTGTGTGTGTGTGTGTGTGTGTGTATGTGTGCGTGCGTGCGTGCGTGCGTGCGCGCGTGCGTGCGTGCGTGCGGGCGCGTGCGTACGTGCGTGCGTGCGTGCGTGCGTGTGTATGTATGTGTGTGTTTTGTCTGAGTGCGTGCGTGTGTGTGTGTGTGTGTGTGTGTGTGTGTGTGTGTGAGTGTGGTGTGTGTGTGTGTGTGTGTGTGTGTGTGTGTGTGTGTGTGTGTGAAAGAGAGAGAGAGAGCGGGAGAGAGGGAGAGAAAGAGAGAAGATATGGTCTTTGGGGGCCGGATTAGCTCAGCTGATAGAACTTCGGACTCGTAATTCTTGTGATCCTAAGGTTGCGGGTTCGAATCTCCGTCGGGGTCCGTTCAGCTACAGGGTGCCTTTTTCCTCCGAGTTAATGCCGGTTCTGACTCCATTCCCTAGAGTTAATGCTGGTCCTGACTCCATTCCCTAGAGTTAATGCTGGTCCTGACTCCACTCCCCAGAGTTAATGCCGGTTCTGACTCCTTTCCCTAGAAACCCTTCGAATAAGACTACAATCCCAAGTTCCGTGTGTGAACGCACGGACATCATCTTTCCCACACGTTAGTCCCAAGCAAACGTGGAATCCCGTAGGCCGATGGTGATGGATGACACGTGCATGTATCCTGTACGCTGATGATGGTCTGAGTAGGACAGGCTGTTATGCGTGGGGAGGATTGTATACCCAGATCTGGAAGAAAATCGTATTTGTCTTCATGGTGACGCCCTTTGGAGAGGGACGATCTCTCACGCTGGCTCTGCGTCCGAACAATTATTGTCATCATTAAGGGGCTAAGTAAACTGTCCTGCTTACGCTGGGTCAGAACTGGCACCACCGAACGACCCCAAGGTGATTCTGCAGCAGTGCAGTGTCTCATCTGGTGGGTTGCCTCACGATGACTTGACATTGACTCTCACTGTGGACTGCCGGTGCCGGGGCTGCCACCGGACAAGCCAGGGTGTGACTTTGGGCTGGGAGTCAGAATGAGCGGCATGGGGGCAACGCCACTGGACTGATACAGAGCATGAGACCGAAACACAGAGAGGAGAGAGAGAGAGAGAGAGAGAGAGAGAGAGAGAGAGAGAGACAGACAGACAGACAGACAGACAGACAGAGACAGACAGACGGAGACAGACAGAGAGAGAGACAGAGAGAGAGACAGAGAGAGAGAAACGGACAGAGAATCAGAGAGAGAGAGAAAGAGATCGACAGACAGACAGGCAGACAGACAGACAGGGACAGCCAGAGAGAAAGAGACAGACAGACAGACAGAGACAGAGAGACTGAGACAGACAGATAGATAGATAGACAGACAGGCAGACAGCTACATAACCAGATAGATAAATAATAGAAAAAAAGGACTTTGTATTCTCTGCGTGTAAGTGCTCCACTCCTGACACTCTAACACTACCAGCTGTGAAGTGGGGTGGTCAGACAGACAGCACTCCTGACACTCTAACACTACCAGCTGTGAAGTGAGGTGGTCAGACAGCCATGACACTCTAACACTACCAGCTGTGAAGTGGAGTGGTCAAACAGCCATGACACTCTAACACTACCAGCTGTGAAGTGTGGTGGTCAGACAGCCATGACACTCTAACACTACCAGCTGTGAAGTGTGATGGTCAGACAGCCATGACACTCTAACACTACCAGCTGTGAAGTGTGGTAGTCAGACAGCCATGACATTCTAACACTACCAGCTGTGAAGTGTGGAGGTCAGACAGCCGTCACTCCTGACACTCTAACACTACCAGCTATGAAGTGGGGTGGTCAGACACCATCACTCCTGACACTCTAACACTACCAGCTGTGAAGTGTGGTGGTCAGACAGCCGTCACTCCTGACACTCCAACACTGCCAGCTGTGAAGTGTGGTGGTCAGACAGCCATGACACTCTAACACTACCAGCTGTGAAGTGTGGTGGTCAGACAGGTCTGACACTCTAAACACTACCAGCTGTGAAGTGTGGTGGTCAGACAGCCATCACTCCTGACACTCTAACACTACCAGCTGTGAAGTGTGGTGGTCAGACAGCCGTCACTCCTGACACTCTAACACTACCAGCTGTGAAGTGGGGTGGTCAGACAGCCATGACACTCTAACACTACCAGCAGTGAAGTGTGGTGGTCAGACAGCCATGACACTCTAACACTACCAGCTGTGAAGTGTGGTGGTCAGACAGCCATGACACTCTAACACTACCAGCAGTGAAGTGTGGTGGTCAGACAGCCATGACACTCTAACACTACCAGCTGTGAAGTGTGGTGGTCAGACAGCCATCACTCCGATACTAACACTACCAGCTGTGAAGTGTGATGGTCAGACAGCCATGACACTCTAACACTACCAGCTGTGAAGTGTGGTGGTCAGACAGCCATGACACTCTAACGCTACCAGCTGTGAAGTGGGTGGTCAGACAGCCATGACACTCTAACACTACCAGCTGTGAAGTGTGGTGGTCAGACAGCCGTCACTCCTGACACTGACACTACCAGCTGTGAAGTGTGGTGGTCAGACAGCCATCACTCTGACACTGACACTACCAGCTGTGAAGTGGGTTGGTCAGACAGCCATGACACTCTAAGACTACCAGCTGTGAAGTGTGGTGGTCAGACAGCCATCACTCCTGACACTCTAACACTACCAGCTGTGAGTGAGGTGGTCAGACAGCCATGACACTCTAACACTACCAGCTGTGAAGTGTGATGGTCAGCAGCCATGACACTCTAACACTACCAGCTGTGAAGTGTGGTGGTCAGACAGCCATGACTCCTGACACTCTAACACTACCAGCTGTGAAGTGTGATGGTCAGACAGCCATGACACTCTAACACTACCAGCTGTGAAGTGGGGTGGTCAGACAGCCATCACTCCTGACACTAACACTACCAGCTGTGAAGTGTGGTATCAGACAGGTATGACACTCTAACACTACCAGCTGTGAAGTGGAGTGGTCAGACAGCCATGACACTCTAACACTACCAGCTGTGAAGTGTGGTGGTCAGACAGCCATGACACTCTAACACTACCAGCTGTGAAGTGTGATGGTCAGACAGCCATGACACTCTAACACTACCAGCTGTGAAGTGTGGTGGTCAGACAGCCATGACACTCTAACACTACCAGCTGTGAAGTGGGGTGGTCAGACAGCCGTCACTCCTGACACTAACACTACCAGCTGTGAAGTGGGGTGGTCAGACAGCCATGACACTCTAACACTACCAGCTGTGAAGTGTGGAGGTCAGACATCCGACTCGTTAAAAGGAGGCAGCCATGGAGCCAACAGGAAGAGGTGAATGCCTTCCATGTGCGTCATGGAACTCTGAAGAGTAACAAGTAAAAAAAAAACTGATCGGGTTCCCCTGACATCTTTGGTAGAAACAAGATTTAAAACCAGAAAGAGAAAGAGAAGAAAGAAAGCAGTTGAAAGTGGAAAACGGCAGGAAAAGCAGCCTACAGAAAATGGGCGAAGAGTGGAAACAAGAAGGAAAAGTAGAGAACTATAAAATAGGCATTCTGGCTCACCCACCTCCGCCAGCTCCAACCGGCTAAAGCCGGTTTCGCTGTTGCTCCGCCGGCTTACCCAGAATGCCTATTTTATAGTTCTCTAATAGTAAACACTTTACAAACATACATAATGTGTAGGATTATCTGTTTTTAACACTAATTTAGAAAACTTTTGAGACTTTAGTTTTTGCTTAATCCTTCGTTTTTCTTGATCGTCTTCAATAACATCATTTTCACGCATACATTCATCAAATGCGTCTCTATCTTTCATGTGAAATAAAACCACTGTCTTTAATTGCTCTCTAAAGTCTTTTAAAACTGAGTTATATTTTTGACATAGAATCCACACACTTATCCCAGCATGTCTTCCACTGAAAGCCAGTTTTGATAAAGTGTTTCTCTTTTTAACTATGTCTCTTTCTGCCGAACAGTCATCTATAATAAATAGTGTCTGAGTTCCTTCAAACTGTCTAAAGAAATGTTCTAAACACTCACTCAGTTTATTGCTAGGATCAACTAAATATATGTCATCATCTGTCCATATAAACCTTCTGTCGTGATATGCTTTGTTCCATTTAAGTGTTGGGCAGAAAATTACTATATGATCAAAATTATAACGATAAACTGTTTGTAATAGGTCGAGGACAAATATTGTTTTTCCACAACCAGTCTGTCCACAAATCAATGAACAATGAGGGGTTTTTATCATAAAGTTTAACATCGGCATTGACACCAAAGTCGTTTGCTCCATAGTTTTAAAACAGAATTTAATTTACACCAGTTATTGTTTTTATCATACTCTCTGTCAAAACTTGTTCAGTATAATAAAACCCTATAAGGCCCAAATGTGTAAGATTAATCCAGTTCAGTTCTGTAAGATCGTTTCTATTTAAACTAATATCAATTTTGTTGCTTGTTGTTATGACCTTAATATCCTCGCCATTGTAAAGAACGACGACAGTAACTTTAAGTTTGTCAACGTCTAAGTTTTGCCAGCTAATAAGAATTCCTTCCATAAGGTTGTCACTGACACCCACAGCTCCATTTCTCGCCTCATCTTTTAAGACAGAAATTTTAAATATCATTGTGAACGTGTCTCCTAATTTTGTGCGTGGAATGAACTGTAATTTTGTAGAAGCTTTCTTTAAAACCGATTCTCTTCTGTGGAGGATGTACTGTTTGTCCCCAAACGGCTTTATTTCGATCTCTTTCCGACTGTTGTCCTCTGGCATAAGACTTACATGTAAAGGGCCAGAGTTCAATGCTTTTCTGAAACTTTTTTGGCGGTCGAAAAATGTAAATGGGCTTAAGAATTCAAATTTTATGTCCCATTCTAAATATGGTTCTAAGTGCCATTTGTTGTCAGTTTTTCGAACTATTTTATATTCATACTGACCTGTATTATTTGCTTCTAGATTGCGTAGTTGTTCTAGTTTAGGAAACCTTTTGTTGTCGTCAACCTCTTTGCGCTTATAATAACCATCTTTAGTGTACTCAAAACCATATAAAGTGCCTATCTCACCGTTTTGTTCAAAGTCCTCAACGTCTGCAAGGTCTTTTAATTCTAAAGTTACACACCTCTCAGGCGCTAATGTAACCCCCGAATCGTCTGGTCCACGTGACATTTTTTAAAACAACGTATTATTTTATTTCTAAAACAATGTGCAGGTTATCACATTTCACGACTTTCCCTGTTTTATCTGTGATCTTTATATTAAACGATCTGACCCTCCCACAAGCTAATCTTTTTAAACTGTAAATTAGGGAATTGTATAATTTCATAATCGCAATATGCAGCTTTCCCTGATGGAAGAGCTCTTAAAACAGTTGAGGGCCTTCCATCATTTAAGTTTTCATCAGTACTCAGCTCGTCCAAATGAACATAGAGTAATGAATGTAATGCAAGATCGAGCGGATATTCTCCCTCAAAAGTAGTTTCGTCTGGTGCAACTCTAAATCTATGAACGATATTAATGATTTTAAAACCTAACATTTTAGCTAGCTCTCTATCAAAAAAGTAATAGACTACTTCTTTTTCAGGTTTGAATGTTAACATTGTTTTTAGATTTGCATTGTTAAGTTTGAGAGTAATGTCGAAGTTACTCATTGCTTCTTTCAGCGAGCAAAACCCGTAATAACCATCAGGTATGGTTAACTGGCTAATTAAGTTTCCTCTATTATCAACTTTTTTAATCTTATTATTCTCCTTGGATTCACTTATATTAAACCATATGACTTTGTAAAAAATTTCATGGAGTGCAACCCTTTGGGTTCCGCATTCATTATCAATAGCATACTCTAAAAACGAAGGACTGTCTTGAGTTGTTATTGTTACAAACATTTTTAAAACAATTTAAAAATGAGTGCATTCAAATATACTAATGCAAAATATTCTGTTGGACCGCACTACAATCTTAAAAATATAACAACTGACACCCTCGACATTTCTGTGACTCAGACTGACGCCTTCCAAGTAAAGGTTAGTACTCCATTGGATCGTTATCTTAACCCTCCTATCAAAAACGACTACATCGCGAAAGTGTGGTTCAGTCATCCGATGCAGTTTTATCAGAACCAGTTAAACTTTGCTGTGTTTTGTGCATCAACTGGGTGTGGAGTGTCGTATGCTGATCATTTAAATCATCCTGATCCTTTGGTGAGGTCAGTGTATAGATTTCATTTTTATTACACCTTCAGACGTATTTTATCTGAACTGCAAGCGCCATTACCAAATGACAAAACGTTTAATCCATTCAGCAACAGAATAGATTACAAGGCTTTTGAAAGGATCTGTAACGAATTTGATATTGACCCAAAGACAGACTTTAGACAAAAGTTGGATCTTAATCATGGTTTAGGCACTCTTTATTATTGGGGCGTGCACAGAAAGTATAACTATGATTGGAATCCTCCTTACACATCTTTCTCTTCAGGCACAACTGTTCACCTCGGGTCCATAGAGCAAGAGCATAAAACAGCGTGGACAACTTTTATTTTAGACACTTCTAATGGCCTAACTAAAGCAGGAATAGAACGAATAAACGACTCCATTCGTACTTACGTTTGGTGTTTGCTAGGTTCGCAAGCACAGGCAAGATCAAACATAATTGATCCTTCTACTGGCTTTGACGCACAAAAACAGTATTTAGCAAATTTAGAGGATTCTATTAATTCTGCAATTGATTTGCCTTCAAGTATTAAAAGGTACCAAAATGTTTTGCAATACGCAAGATCGAAAGTAGACTTTGCTGTTGGCACTGGTTTATACATGCTGCCTTCTGACCTCAGACTCCAGATAGGAACAATAATAAACTATAATAATGAAATCCTTGTGGCTGGTAAAGAAGAGAAGGTTGGAAAAAACGACATAAATTCTAAGCCAGCAATAGCAATAAAAAAAGAAGCCCCACCAATCCCCGAGCCCCCCAAACCCCCCCATTCAATCCTTGTGGCCCCAAGAAATAATGACCATGAATATGAAAAGACGGCACTTGTTATTGGATTAACTGCCCTAGGATTACTTGGTCTTTATCTTACTAAAGAGTAACCCAACTATTAAGACAACTAATGCCCATAAGTGCTCGGCCATAAAGCCAACTACTTTACTTGCAGTAGACAAAAGCCAGCTAACGATCCCCCCTATTATACCAGGCAAAGAGTCTATTGCCTTACTGGCTAATTTTTTTAATAAACTTGCAAGATGATCAAGTTGTTTTTTTACCCATGATTTATCTGATGGTGGTCCTGGTGGCACTGCTCCCCCACCACCGCCGCCTGTAATAGCCAACACCAGTGTACTTATTGCAAATCCTAAGGCTGTTATAACACTTGCTAATGTGACACCTTGCTCTCTAAACAGTGTTCTTATTCGTTCTGCTAGCGTCGTGTCTTCATATAAAATTCTTTGGATAGTTTCTCTTATTCTGCTCACTTGAGTTCGTAATTGTTCTCGGTTAGTAGACAGCACTTCTAGTCTTGCTGATCTCTCTTGTTCAAGATCTTTTAGTCTTTGTGTTATTCTTTCTTTAACACCAGGTCCTAAGTTGTGGTCATCAGCCTCAACTAGTTTTTCTTTTTCTCTTTTTATATGCTCATCTAGTTCACCCAGTTTTGCTAAATTGTTTGTTAATTCGCCTCTGATGCTTTTCAAAGCATGATCAAGGGCCGTTATTTCTCTCATAGGTAGCGGCGGATCGTGCATAGTTTTTAATGCTTCTGAAAAACTGGTTTCTATTATTTCGTCTGCTGTTGGGCTTAAATCTTTAAGGGGTATGTTTTGTATTTGGTTATCTGTTGGGAGTTCTTGTAGTGTGTTTTGAAGTTTAGCAACTGCCTCACTGTCTAATCTTCGCGGTTTAGCAATGCCAAGGCGATTTTGATCGCTCACACTGAGCCTTTGTCTAATTGTAGTCTTTGCTAAAAACTTTGATGGGTCTGGTTTAGTTGTAAGCTGAACAAGTTGTCCTTGCTCGTTTTTCACAAACAAATGGTCATCTTTTGTTTCAAAATCATTAGGGTCTATAAATTCGGGAGGTTCTTGGCCTAAACTTTGATAAAATGATTTGACCTTACTTTCTGTTAATTCACGCCGCAATGATTGTAATGGATGTGTCAAAGGCGTCATTTCACTCATGTCGTCTCCAGGATCAAAAACATCATAATCTTCTTCTGCCATGTTTTTAAATAATTAACTTTTTATTTTGTTTTATAAAAAAAATGTCACAAGCATATGGTTCGATTCTTGACCCGCATAGAAGACTGAAAGAGCCCTTTGGCGTGAAGGGAAATAAACAGAATATTATTGTTCCAAATAATCCATCTACTATTGATTCAGATCAGATTCTTACTGTCAAATTTCCAGACCTAGGAGCAGATGAAGTGATTGTGCCGGGATCTGCACGGCTTACTTTTAAAATAGAACTTGATTCAGCAACAGACGTAAACAGGACAGTTGTACAGAATCTGGGACGGGCAATCGTTAAGAAAATTTCTATAAAACTTGAGGGGCAAGAAATATTTTCTTTACACAATGCAGACATATTTCTAATCTATTGTGATCTATGGCTAACCGATAATGAAAGGGCCGATCTTGCGTTTCAAGGAATCGAAAATAACGAAGCACTAAAACACAGAATAGACGCCGAAGATGCTAAAGACGGTAACAAGTATGAAGCTGTAAGTTATGCGTTTGGAAATCGCTTTTCTATACCCTTGGATTTTGAGTTGTTAAAAGCGCATGCGCCATACTTTCAAGGAGCATTAAAAGACAGATTGTCATATGAACTAACTTTTAATGAATACAAACGTGTCATTAGATCGACAGACACTGATTCCAAGTACAGCATTTTCGACATCTCGTTAGAGTTTGACATTGTTAGCAACCCTAACTTAGCAAGGCTGATTGAGCAACAATATCAGTCAAAATTAGCAATATATTACGAAAGAGTGATTCATCATTCAAAATATCCTAAAAGCAGGGCAGACACAATATGGAACTTTAGTTTTAGCGCCGCAGCAAGATCCCTTAAAGGTATTTTATTGCTGTGTGAAGATGAAGAACCATTCAAAAGACAAAGTGAAAAGTTTATCAATCCTAAAATAACAAAAGTACAATGTTCAATTGAGGGTAGTCCTAACCAAGTCTACGGTAGTGGGCTTAAACCTTATCATCATTTTGATGAAATAAGAAAATTGTTTGGAGGCGGGAGGTGTAGAAATCCAACAGTAGACCTTGTGTCTAAAGATCTACACCTTCACAGTGTTAGACTTGATGAATATTTAACAACGAAATACGGTTTATGGATTGACCTAAGGTCAACAGAAGATAATCAGTTGCATGGGAGTGGGAGAACAGTTAAAGACGTAATAAACATTCAAATTGATAAAGAAAAAGAGAGTGATAAACCACTTAATGTACATTTGTTTTTAATATATGATGCGCAGCTGAATATTCAAGATAACAGATTGAAAGATATCCAATACTAAATTATTTTTATTTTAAAAAAGCATGTCTGTTACGACTTATCCAAAAGTGCCCAAAGAAGAGATAGCTGCTGCTGTAGACATAAAAACTTTCAGATTAACCAACATTACACAAATGCAACAAAAACTAGAGCAGGACCTTTCAAAATACAGTAAAACCAAACGAAGGTATTCTGCTGTCTTTAATGCTGTTACATATGTTAATACTGGAGCATCAATCACTAGTGCTCTATCAGCAGGAACAAGTGTAGGTCTCTTAGCAACAGGCGTAGGTGCACCGGCAGCTTTACCTCTACGTGGTTTGTCTTTAACTCTTGGCCTGTGTTCATTGGCTGTAAGTGCTGTCAGCAAAAAAATAAAAGCTAAACTCCAGAAGCACACAGCTATGGTTCAACTAATAACAGCTAAACTTAGTTCGTTCAAACTGATAATTGATAAAGCACTAGTTGACTCAAACATCACGGATGAAGAATTTAGTCGCCTACAGGCTGATTTTGAGGACTACAAAAGACAAAAGTTTGATCTTCAAAGAAAGGCAAGGGCAACTTTTTCTCAACAACCAGACACCGACCAGATAAAAAAGGAATGTTTAAAAAAAGTAAACGAGACATTAAACTCTGTTCTAAACAGCTCACATTAACAACCCCAAAGGGCGTTTATACTTTAGTTTATGAGTCCAAGCACAAAAAGACCGTTGATATTGATTCTGATTAAGTATTTTTTTTTTTTAAATTTAAATAAATATTTTGAGTTAGAAAAGAAACTCAGCATGGATAAGATATATGAAGGTTCAGATGAATTGTTTGAAGCAATGCTCGAGGAAGAGCGTTTGTCAAAAGCTTTAAATGAGGTCGTTTTAGAAGTTATTGATCCAACAAAGGTACAGGCAAGCGTTGAACATGCTATTTCTCAAGTTCCAAGTAAACTAACAATAAACCCTCCAGTTAAAGTAAGGTTAGTTGTTTTAATCGACTATATAACAATAAACGAAGAAAATCTAGAAGTCTGGGTCTCAACTAAACAGCAGACTATTCTTTCTCATAATGACTTAACACCCGGTTGGGCAGATCAACTTCTTACACAGTTTAATGAAGCCTCTGAAGCAGCTAAAATGAGAGGCTCTGGTTGGTCAGAGGGTGAAGTCCTAGACATCAGATTAAGACAAGCTAAGTATGAGCCAATTGTAGGCAAGGCTTACATTCCACTGCCTCCAACATTAGTTGCAAAGAAAGCAGTTTTGAACATAAAGAATTCAGACGACAAATGTTTTATGTGGTGCGTTCTTGCTAGGCTGCATCACGTTGCCAAAAATGCAGAGAGAGTATCTAACTATTTACAGTGGGCCAATGATCTTAACTTTAACGGCCTTGAATTTCCTATGGCTGTAGACAAAATTGATCAGTTTGAAGAACAGAATCCACCAATAACTGTTAATGTCTACACATGGTCTGAAGAAACCAACCTTCTGCCAATTAGAGTGTCAAAGAACAGTCCAACAATAGGCGAACCAACCAAAACTCATGTAGACTTACTCCTAATGCAAAGCCTTAATGGGTTGCACTACACTCTAATACGCACAATGAGTAGATTACTAGTGCATACTACAAAACAACATAGCAAACAAGAATTCTGTAGAAAATGTTTAACAAGAATTCCGTCCGTTCAAGCTGCGAGCGAACATATAAAACATTGTATTAGCCCAGTTGACTGTGATACAGAACTAATTACGCCCGGAGAAGGCAGTAAAGTTAGTTTTAAGAACTGGAAACGGTTGCAAACTAGTCCATATGTTGTTTACGCAGACTTCGAATCACTCATTGTTCCTTATGAAGGACCAACCCCACAGAAACTTCCTAAAACAGTCTTAATGAGTAATCATCAGATTTGCTCATTTGCCTTCATCATTGTTAGGTCGGATGGCGCCCATTCAAAGCCAGAATTATACAGAGGACCAAATGCTGCAAAATACTTCTTAAAACGCATGCAGCAAGTGCGTAATGCCTGTTCTAATAATCTAAACTTATCTGAAATCATAATGACGCCTGAAGACCAACAACAGTATGACTCAGCCACTCACTGTTGGATTTGTGGTTTAGGCCTCTCCGCAGAGAATCCAACAGTAAGAGACCATGATCACATCAGCGGAAAGTTTAGAGGAGCAGCACACAGTAAATGCAATCTTCAACTAAAGTTTGAACCAAAGACATGGAAGCTGCCTATATTCTTTCACAACTTGCGAGGTTACGACTCTCACCTTATAATGCAAGCAGTAACCAGCGACTTCAGGGTGTCATGCATTGCACAGTCATCAGAAAAGTACATGTGTTTCACTTTAAATAACATGTCTTTCTACGACTCTATGCAACACATGATGGGGAGTTTAGAGTCACTGGCTATGTCCTTAAAGTCCTGCCCAATAACAGAAGAATATTTTGACCCAACTCTTGTTAGAAAGGGCGTTTACCCTTATGAGTACATGAACAGTTGGGAAAGGTTTGATAACCCAGCCCTTCCACCTAAAGGCGCGTTCTTTTCTAGTCTCAGAGGAAAGGACATCAGTGATTCTGATTACCAGCATGCTCAAGATGCGTGGCAGAAGTTAGAGTGTAAAACGATGGGAGACTATCATGATTCCTATTTAATGGCGGATACCTGTTTGTTGGCGGACGTCTTTGAAAATTATAGGAAGACCTGCATGAAACATTACAGCCTGGATCCCGCGCATTACATTTCTGCGCCTGGGATGAGCTGGGACGCTTTCTTAAAATTTACTGGAGTACAAATTGATTTATTGTCTGACCTGCCAATGCTTCAGATGATTGAAAACGGATTGCGTGGGGGAATCAGTATGGCGTCGCACCATTACTGTAAAGCAAACAACAAATACTTGGACGACTATGATCCAAGTAAAAGGTCTAACTATCTCATGTATTTAGATGCAAACAATCTGTATGGTTGGGCTATGGCGCAATCACTTCCATTACGCAACTTTAAAATGTACACAGGACTCAAAGACATTCAAAAGTTTTTAAAATGGCTACCTACTCTAGAAGCTGATCGTAAAAGAGGTCTTATTCTAGAAGTTGATTTAGAATATCCTCATGAACTTCATGATTACCATAATGACTATCCATTAGCGGCAGAAAGTCTAAAAGTGTCAATGACAGAACCACCTAAACTTGTGCCTAATCTTCGTGACAAAAAAAATTATGTCTGTCATTACAGACTTCTTCAATTTTATTTAAGACATGGTTTGAAGTTGACAGCTGTTCATCGTATAATTGCTTTTGATCAAGAACAGTTCATGAAACCATACATAATGAAGAACACTGATCTCAGAACTAAATCCGCAGATGCTTCAGAAAAAGACTTTTTCAAGTTGATGAACAACAGCTGTTTTGGAAAGACTATGGAGAATCCGCACAAGCGTAAAGATGTTAGATTGGTCACCAGAGAAAACGTTGCAATTAAGTTGGCTTCAAAACCTAATTATCAGGACTTCAGAAGATTTCATGATCAGCTTTTTGGCATAATGATGAAAAAAAGAAAGTCAAATTGGACAAACCTGTTTTTATTGGCTTTACTGTTTTAGAGCTGTCGAAGCTTTTGATGTTAGAATTTCTTTACGACTACTTTAAACCCTTGTATCCTGAGTCCAAAGTACTTTACACAGATACAGATTCCTTTGTAATCGACATCCCTACTGAAGATATCTATAAAGACATGGAATTAGAAGTAGCTAAAGGGCATGCGGGATGGTACGACACATCTGATTACCCTAAAGATTCGCCTTTGCATTCAGATATTAACAAGAAGGTTTTAGGTAAGATGAAGGATGAATTATCTGGAGGTGTGATCAAGGAGTTTGTTGGTTTGAGGTCGAAAATGTACAGTCTTTCAAGCCAAAAAAAAGTTGTTAAAAAAGCAAAGGGAATATCTCGTAGTGTTGTGCAGTCAAGCATATCACATGACAACTATAAAAAAGCATTGTTTGACAATAAGACTTTTCATCATGACAACGTAAAACTACGATCTAATCTACATGAGATCAACACAACTGTTGTAACAAAGAAGTCATTAGATAGAACAAACACAAAACGTGTGTTTGTTAATCCAGAGTTTTCATATGCAATCGGGCATTGGAGAATAGTATAATCATATGGGCTTATATTTTTCAGCAATCGCACGTTCAATTATATCATCATCTAATTTAGCAAAATTAATATTATTTATTAATGCTAGATGTGCTTTAATTTTTTTTGTCATTTCGCAATATTCATGTTCCCATACCCATAAATCAAAATAAAAGCTTTGGGGTTTAAAGCGATTGTCTGGCGATTGTTCTAGCCAAGGATTGTCAATCTTCTCAAATACTTCTTTAATGATATACTGATACTCAAATAAATCTTGCTTTAATTTTAAAGACTTTTCCTTTGCCATTTCTGCCATTTCCCTTTGAGCTTCCATTTTAAACCCAAATGTATTTGCGTAGATTAAAACAGTTCGTTAAGCTTAACTATATCATCACCCAATTCAACCAAATTATTTTTCATTACTGCTAAATGCGCTCGAATTTTTTTAATATATTCCCAATCAAAATTTGAGGTTTTGTCTAGCATGGCATAATCAATCTTCTTAAATATTAGTCTAATAGCAAGATTATAATCAAATATTTTTCGCATTATTTCTAAGGACTCTTCCTTCACCATTCTTGCTTCCAGTGCCATTTTACGTAAGGATTCTTCCTTTTCCATTCTTGCCGCCATTTTAATTTAAATTAAAAAATAATTAAGCGACTGGAACTGTGTCTGGAGGGATTATCTGCAGTTCTTCCTTCACAAAAGATCTTTGAGGGGCCGGCCGTTTTGTTGTGTCAGTTTCTCGTAAATAATACACGGGTGGATTCATTTTCACAATTTTTTTTTATCTCATATGGATCAACACTCCAAACTGGATCTGTTGCCCTGATGCGAGTGTCCCCTTCCGCTTCTCCCGGCGAATAAAGGTACCTTACTTTCAAACCAAATGGTAATAGTTTGCTTGATGAAGACTCTCCTTCAACAACATTTATTGTTTGTTTTCTGATTGCTTGTACTGGTTTTAGACCTTTAAATTCTTCATTATTCATTGCGCGCAAAACTGAGGGCAGCCTTCTAACCCATTCTGTGTTGCGAGAATTGTCAATCAGCTCTCTGTGATACTGGTAGGAGAAAAGTCTTTCAGATAACTGTTTGTTAAAGTTTTCAACCAAACCCTGTGATCTGTGAACACCCGGAATGCCTCTTTTAATGGTAACTCTATGTTTTAACAATAATTGATTCACTTGGCCTTTAAATTCTTTTCCATCATCGACTTGAATCATGCGAGGATAAGTTAAGGGTCCTCGTTGATATATCAGTTGTAAAGCGACAGCAACAGCAGAAGCACTCTTTTGTGTTAATGGTTCCGCATCTTTGTATCTTGAAGCTATATCAATGACTGTAAGTGCGTACTTAAATCTTTTTCGTCTAATCGTATCATGGGGTAAATATAGAAGATCCATTTGATGGGTGTCGTTCGGTATTGTGTTGACAAAGTGTGGTCTTTGTATTCGTTTAGGCGCTGGTAGATAAATTTGCCAAATCGCTTGTTTAGATAACCATTCTTTTGCTGTTTGTTCACTGACTCCAGCTGCTTGGCTTAGCTTTTTAATTGCTGTTATTCCCTTCCAATATCCTTTTGGCGAATAATAGATCTTGTTCATTTTTTATTCAGCCAATATTATGTGCAACAAAATACACAGCGGTCATGCCAAAGGCAATAAACAATATTTCTTGCATCTTTTGTTTTTCTGATGGTTGATAAAAATCGCTGAATTTTGGTGGAGGCAATGTCTCGATTGGCTTGCCTGTTACAAGATAATATTCTTTTATTGCTTGATCAACATCTTTAAATGTGTAAGCTGCATGTCCCTGTTGTTTAAGTCTGTCGTTAATAAAATCTAACTGCTCCATTCTTTGCTTTTCATAGGTGTCTTGTGCAGCAGCTAGTTGCTCCATAGCTCTGTTATGTCTTTTTCTCTCATTGTTATTTTGTAGTTTACTAAATGCGTAATTACTTCTGCTGAAAGCAAGCGCGTTGACCACTGCGCCGCCTATCATCATTACGAGTGAAGCCATTTTTATAAATGTATTTTTTTAATTTTACATATTGATACTGTCTGGAATTATTCCTTGCTTAACTAGAAAGTCTTTCGTAGCAAATGAAGCTGTAATGACAGCAATCAACTTTGCTGAGTCTTCAAAATCTAGCTTGCCAAGATCTGCTGGTTTTATTTTTAACAGGCTTTTACCAAGCATTGTGTATCCTACACTTAGGCCTCCAATAACAGCAGAATGGTATACAAGGTTAGTAATAGTTTTTTTCGGTGCTCATTTTTTAAAAATAAAATAATATTTATTTATTAATAAAACATGAACTGCGATGATTTACTTCCTGAACTTACAAATGATCAAGTTGATGACCAAGCTATTATGCGCCAAAAGGAAAGGCTGTATTCTTTGGCGGCGTGTGGAAAAACAAAACAGTACCTTGGAAATGAATTCAGCATAGAACAGATTCAACAGATGTCGCCGCAAGACATTGTAAAGTATCACAACAGGTATGAAGCGCAACTGGGGTCAAGAATGGTAAAAAGTGTTGGGCAAACGGTTCTTAGTTTGTACACTAAACTAGTTAGTAGATTTGCTCCCATTGATTCTGAACAAGATTTTATGTATGATTTAACGCAGGATCCAGTTTTAACAAAGTCATTAGAGTCTCTAGGATGTGATCTATATTACAGATTTGGAACATTATTGTCGCCATTAATCATGGGATTAATTACTTTTAATCATATAGATTTTGTTTCCCTTCAAAATGACCGAGCCAGAAAATCAGCAGAAAACATTGATGGAGAAAGTGACCAGTAAAAAGCCTCCTCATCCTGGGCGTGTTGCAGCAGGAAAAAAATTAGCAGAGTGGAACAAACAAAAAAAATTAATGTTGCAATCACAGAATATAACTCATAATGAAAACATAACACCGCCAACAGTTGTTTCAATGCCAGCTGTAAATACACAAGTTGATTCAAGACCTACAACACCAAAGTCGACATGGATTATTTGGATTAAAAGAGTTAGCATTTTTGGCGTCATTGCTGTTGGTGGGGGTGGTTATTACGTTTATAAAACATATAAACAACGCCAGCAAAAACCAAAGCAGTCAAAAAAATCTCAACCACTAAATACAGAAGCCAAACAAAAAAGCATGCCAGAACCGCCAACAACAAAAGATCATTTTGATCCATTTCAGATGGAATAATATTTCAAGAACTTAATAAATAATTATAAGTGACTTGAATAAGAACTTAATAACGACTTGATGACGACTTGATAAAACTTAAATAAGAACTTAATGACGACTTGATAAGAACTTAATGACGACTTGATAAGAACTTAATGACGACTTGATGACGACTTGTTAAGAACTTGAATAAGTACTTGAATAAGAACTTGTTAAGAACTTGATGTTGACTTGTTAAGAACTTGAATAAAAACTTGTTAAGAACTTAAATAAGAACGTGATGCCGACTTGAATAAGAACCTAGAACGACTTAATGACGATTTTTTTTCACAATTAATTGTTACATTCTTTTCCGGGGAGACAACTCCCTTCTGCCTTTATGTAGTATCTAGGTCAGACATGTCTGGCCACGGCTTACTCAACTGCACAATAGCCGAGTCGAAGCGCCGCACTGTTTCCGGGTTCGTGTCAAGTTACACATAAGGGCGCCGGGCCGCCCACGCGGCATTGTATAAATTTAGCCGGCTAAATTCCCCACCGGCGTCGTTTAGTACAGGCGTTAGACGTCATTGTATAAATTTAGGCGGCTAAATTCCCACCTCAAAATAATCTTTTCCCAATTTTATGTATTAAAAGCAGCATTTTTATATTTAAATCTAAAAGCATTTAAAACAAATATTTATTAAAAAGTAGTGACTAAAAAGTAAGGTAAGATGCACTTTGTTATTTAGCTTTTGGTGTTGTTTTAACAACTTTAAAAACAACTTTACTCTAGGCAAATAAAAACAACTTTACAAGTAGACACCATGTAATTGTAAAGCGTTTGTTTGTGTACAGTATATATATAAATCTTGAAGTTAACAACATTGGGGATATGCCTGCAGTAGTTTAAATACTTGGTTGTCATGGCATTGAAAAGTCTAAATTTGCCCTCTTCCCTGCCCTCAAGTGATCCTTCCTACTTTCGTATTGGGTCACTGGCGCGGCTATAAACGCCCGTAAACCCAGAATATGGTCACTGGCGCGGCTATAAACGCCCGTAAACCTAAAATGGTCGCCCTGGTGCGGCTATGGGAAGGACCACTAAAATGGGGGTGAGGGGATTGCCCAAATTAGACAAATAGAAAGCAGGCAAACAAGTATAAAAGTATACTACTGTTGGAGGCATATTCCCAAAACCCTTCACATCTGGCCGTGTTATATGTGACCCTCTGGGTCTGGCTTGGGGCCCTAGGGCGCCATAGGGTCTCAAGTGAGATCCAGAGGTGATCAGTAATGCGGCCAGATGTGAAGAGTTTTGCAGAAATTTATTTCACATTTGATGAATGTATGCGTGAAAATGATGTTTATTGATCAAAAAAACGAAGCAAAAATTAAAATCTGAAAAGTTTTCTAAATTAGTGTTAAAAACAGATAATCCTACACATTATGTATGTTTGTAAAGTGTTTACTATTAGAGAACTATAAAATAGGCATTCTGGGTAAGCCGGCGGAGCAACAGCGAAACCGGCTTTAGCCGGTTGGAGCTGGCGGAGGTGGGTGAGCCAGAATGCCTATTTTATAGTTCTCTAAAGTAGAATGAAGTAATGCTGACTGTTCGCGATCACCACCCCCACCCCCACCGCCATACACATCCCTCTCTGCCCCCTCCCCCTCCTCCCCCCCCCCAAAAAAAAAAAAAAAAAAAAAAAAAAAAGTTTAACACTATTTGTGTTCTTGGCACAGATTTTTTCCAGCAGTCTGTATGGTGCTAAGAGTCCACGCACCATTTTCGAAAAAAAGCTAGAGGCGTTTCTCACGGTCGGACCAACCACTTGGAGTGATGACAGATTGAGAGGCGAGAGGACACGTGTCTGGCCTCACTTTCCGTCTATTCACCTTTGTCGGAGTCCTGTCTGCTTTTGTGCATCACTCACTACTTCCAGGCACCAGTCACTGCGCACCACAGGAGAATCATTCAGTTGACTGGGCTGCCCTATTAAAGTAACCACGTATGCCACTTATTGTCGTCGCTGTACATCCAGGGCGGCCCACCCTCTGCACGCAGCTGCAGTCTGCGCCCAAGTCACGTTGTGTGTGCTTCAAATTTGAGCACTTGGACACAATCAGCGGCGACATGTGCCTACAGCCAGCTAGTCTCTCCACTGCTAGTCGACAGACAGCCAATCGGATCTACAGGAAGTGGTGATTGCCTTCGGTATGCTTCATGGAGCTGTGACCGGGGAAAAGCGAAAATACTTATCCTCTGTTGTTTAGGACCTAACAGCTGCATCAGTCAGACATCTGCTGAGGCTTCTCCACGAGTCTTCTGTCCCCACCTTTCACTCCTGGTCAATGTTCATGCCTTTAACAATGTTTTTTTTTTTCCCTTCTGCCCCTGTCTTTCATTTTAGTTGTGCTGTTCCCTGTCTTTTCCTCCCTGCCATCTATCCCACACCACTGTTCCCTGTCTTTTCCTCCCTGCCATCTCCCCCACACCACTGTTCCCTGTCTTTTCCTCCCTGCCATCTCTCCCACACCACTGTTCCCTGTCTTTTCCTCCCTGCCATCTCCCCCACACCACTGTTCCCTGTCTTTTCCTCTGCCATCTCCCCCACACCACTGTTCCTTGTCTTTTCCTCCCTGCCATCTCCCCCACACCACTGTTCCCTGTCTTTTCCTCCCTGCCATCTCCCCCACACCACTGTTCCCTGTCTTTTCCTCCCTGCCATCTCTCCCACACCACTGTTCCCTGTCTTTTCCTCTGCCATCTCCCCCACACCACTGTTCCCTGTCTTTTCCTCCCTGCCATCTCCCCCACACCACTGTTCCCTGTCTTTTCCTCCCTGCCATCTCCCCCACACCACTGTTCCCTGTCTTTTCCTCCCTGCCATCTCCCCCACACCACTGTTCCCTGTCTTTTCCTCCCTGCCATCTCTCCCACACCACTGTTCCCTGTCTTTTCCTCCCTGCCATCCCTCCCACACCACTGTTCCCTGTCTTTTCCTCTGCCATCTCCCCCACACCACTGTTCCCTGTCTTTTCCTCTGCCCTCTCCCCCACACCAGTGTTCCCTGTCTTTTCCTCCCTGCCATCTCCCCCACACCACTGTTCCCTGTCTTTTCCTCTGCCCTCTCCCCCACACCACTGTTCCCTGTCTTTTCCTCCCTGCCATCCCTCCCACACCACTGTTCCCTGTCTTTTCCTCCCTGCCATCTCCCCCACACCACTGTTCCCTGTCTTTTCCTCCCTGCCATCTCCCCCACACCACTGTTCCCTGTCTTTTCCTCCCTGCCATCTCCCCCACCACTGTTCCCTGTCTTTTCCTCCCTGCCCTCTCCCCCACACCAGTGTTCCCTGTCTTTTCCTCCCTGCCATCTCCCCCACACCACTGTTCCCTGTCTTTTCCTCCCTGCCATCTCCCCCACACCACTGTTCCCTGTCTTTTCCTCCCTGCCATCCCTCCCACACCACTGTTCCCTGTCTTTTCCTCTGCCATCCCTCCCACACCAGTGTTCCCTGTCTTTTCCTCTGCCATCCCTCCCACACCACTGTTCCCTGTCTTTTCCTCCCTGCCATCCCTCCCACACCAGTGTTCCCTGTCTTTTCCTCTGCCATCCCTCCCACACCACTGTTCCCTGTCTTTTCCTCCCTGCCATCCCTCCCACACCACTGTTCCCTGTCTTTTCCTCCCTACCATCTATCCCACACCACTGTTCCCTGTCTTTTCCTCCCTGTCATCCCTCCCACACCAGTGTTCCCTGTCTTTTCCTCTGCCATCCCTCCCACACCAGTGTTCCCTGTCTTTTCCTCCCTGCCATCCCTCCCACACCAGTGTTCCCTGTCTTTTCCTCTGCCATCCCTCCCACACCACTGTTCCCTGTCTTTTCCTCCCTGCCATCCCTCCCACACCAGTGTTCCCTGTCTTTTCCTCTGCCATCCCTCCCACACCAGTGTTCCCTGTCTTTTCCTCCCTGCCATCTCTCCCACACCACTGTTCCCTGTCTTTTCCTCCCTGCCATCCCTCCCACACCACTGTTCCCTGTCTTTTCCTCTGCCATCCCTCCCACACCACTGTTCCCTGTCTTTTCCTCCCTGCCATCCCTCCACCCCACTGTTCCCTGTCTTTTCCTCCCTACCATCTCTCCCACACCACTGTTCCCTGTCTTTTCCTCCCTGCCATCTCTCCCACACCAGTGTTCCCTGTCTTTTCCTCTGCCATCCCTCCCACACCAGTGTTCCCTGTCTTTTCCTCCCTGCCATCTCTCCCACACCACTGTTCCCTGTCTTTTCCTCCCTGCCATCCCTCCCACACCACTGTTCCCTGTCTTTTCCTCTGCCATCTCCCCCACACCAGTGTTCCCTGTCTTTTCCTCCCTGCCATCTCTCCCACACCACTGTTCCCTGTCTTTTCCTCCCTGCCATCCCTCCCACACCAGTGTTCCCTGTCTTTTCCTCTGCCAGCCCTCCCACACCAGTGTTCCCTGTCTTTTCCTCCCTGCCATCTCTCCCACACCACTGTTCCCTGTCTTTTCCTCCCTGCCATCTCTCCCACACCACTGTTCCCTGTCTTTTCCTCCCTGCCATCTCTCCCACACCAGTGTTCCCTGTCTTTTCCTCTGCCATCCCTCCCACACCACTGTTCCCTGTCTTTTCCTCTGCCATCTCTCCCACACCACTGTTCCCTGTCTTTTCCTCCCTGCCATCTCCTCCACACCACTGTTCCCTGTCTTTACCTCCCTGCCATCTCTCCCACACCACTGTTCCCTGTCTTTTCCTCCCTGCCATCTCTCCCACACCACTGTTCCCTGTCTTTTCCTCCCTGCCATCTCTCCCACACCACTGTTCCCTGTCTTTTCCTCCCTGCCATCTCTCCCACACCAGTGTTCCCTGTCTTTTCCTCCCTGCCATCTCTCCCACACCACTGTTCCCTGTCTTTTCCTCCCTGCCATCTCTCCCACACCAGTGTTCCCTGTCTCTCCCCCCCCCCAGCCATCTCCCCTACACCACTGTTCCCTGTCTTTCATTTTAGTTGTGCTGTTTCCTGTCTTTTCCTCTCATCTCTCCCACACCACTGTTCCCT
>CM065722.1:55979970-56009970 GCA_033310375.1 Conus canariensis | reverse complement strand
ACTAGCGCGTGTATCTCAGTGCTTGATATAAACAAGTGCATGTGTGTGTGTGTGTGTGTGTGTGTGTGTGTGTGTGTGTGTGTGTGTGGGAGGGGGGGTATATAAGGGTGTGAGCGCGTGCACACTCGTGTCTGTGTATGAGACAACACACATGGAAATGCATAAGTAACATGTCCGTTAATTTTGATGCGGTGAAAATCGAACTCAAAATATGCACTTTTTTTTTTCTCCAGATTTTTTGTCTTTTCTGCCATATAGATCTAGATACAGTTTGAAAATTACGTTTAACGTCGGCATACTCGTGACTTTTGTAGCTAGATGAAAAAGGCCAGTGTGTCTCCAATTTTCTATTCAGTTGCAGATATATGGTGTGTTTTTCAAACAATGGTCATGAAAGAACATCAATCGGTTTTTGTTGTTCCTTGTTTTGCATTTTTTCCTTGTATAAATTTCTCGTTGTTTTATTAGCTTTCTCTTGACTGTCACATTGAATTTCTCAACAAAAACGATGGCTGTTTTTGCACACAGTCTCCAAGGATCAACTGTTCTAAGAACAAATGAGAAACTTTTTTGTTGTTCCATGCACTGGTATTCACTGTCGTAAGCTGGGTCAGCTGAAGAGGATTGATTCCGATGAGCTCTTCGTGTGATGGCTGAGGTCATAGATATAAAGAGGGAGGACAAGTGACTTTGTCAATCATACTTCCATTGGGGCATACTGAAGGCATTCAGCACTTCGGCTTAATCTGATACGCTGTGTCCTGTTCACTGGTTGGCTGTCCGTTCTCTGTGTCCTGTTCACTGGTTGGCTGTCCCACAACTTCACCGCTGATTGGCATCGAACTATAACGCTGGTGGTACAACTCATTGTGGTTCGCACGTGGGCAACGCCTGAGTTCAGGTTGTGGGCTGACCTCGCTGAACAGTGAACCATAACATGCTGCTATGTTGTTTACCCGAGATGGTAGCCCGGGTGAACACAGACTGAACAACTCTCCCGGAGCGCGCGGTCCGTTCCTTACATGTCTGTCAGTATACGTAAGAATGATGAGCAGCTTTGCCTCTGGTTGTTGTTACTGTTGTGGTAGCTACGCCGCATGATCTCCGAAAAGAATCGTTCAACAGACATGCTTAATCTCCAATTGAACGAACGGCTAGAAGAGACTTTTCGAGTTGTCCAGAAGGACCGAAGAATGACGTCATGTGATGAATCACGTGTTCCCCAGCCTTCAACTGTTCGGTTCTTCCGTCTTGCTCGTAGGCGGATGATAAATCTGTGTATATTATTTAATTGGGTTGATTCCTTCTGCTGCGCACGAGACAGATTTACACACACGCACATATATATATATATATATAGTGTTGAACAATTTAGAAATAGGGGTAAAACAAGTGAAAGCTAACAATTCCTTCGTCATTACATTAATGACTTGGCAAATTTTTTTAAAAGGGGGGGGGGGGGGGCAGAGAAAGAAAGAATTTGAGAACGAAAAATCAGGGAAGTGTTATCATTATTAAATCTCTCATTAGCAGAGTATGTGAATCATTGTAATCCACCTTGAAGACAGAACCATTTGCTATCGCCTGATCTGAGGCTGTATCCCATTCATCAGGAAGATATAGTTGATTGTCGTGCTCCCTTAGTATCAATTGGAAAGATACCACAGTCTATAATTCTGAATTCTGTGGTATTCTCACCACCAAGGGTTAAAAATAGAACTCAACAGCACCTCAAAGCAACTAGCAAAGGGTAATAAAGTAAAACGAAAAGAAAGTGTGGTAAGGAAATTAGTCGCTGAAAAACTAAAATCATGGAGTAAACGGTATCTTTGAGTATCTGCTTGAGGATCCGTTTCAGGATGCAAGGGAGGTAAAAAGGCGTCCAAAGTCAGAGTGGTCAGCCCCGCTGTGTAATAACCCAAGCATTGTCAGCAGCTATGAATTACGCAGAACAGCCTTTACTCTGATCTCCTAAGAGATGCAATATCCCACTGATTGACCTAACAATACCTTGTTGAACAATTTAGCAGTGGGGGAAATAAGTGCAGGCTAACAACTCCTCCATCATTACATTAATGACTTAGCAAAGATTAAAAAAAAAAAAGAAAAACCGAAAAAGGGGAGGGGGAGGAACAGGGGTAGAAAGAAACTGAGAAGGCAAAGTGAGGGAAATATTATCATTAGGAACCATTGTAATCCATCTTGAGCACAAAACCGTTCCTATCACATGCTCCGAGGCCTTTCGTCCGCTGGATCGGACTCATCAAGGAGCACGGCTCTGTGTGTGTGTGTGTGTGTAGGGGGGGGGGGGGGTGTCCCCCTCTCCCCACTGAGTGGAATTAAGGAGTCTGAAAGCGGCCGCAGCGACAGCAGTAGTAATAACAGTATTAATTATAATAGTAAAAGTAGCGGCAGCAGAAGTATTAAGCGCAGTAGCTGTTGTAGCAGTTATAGTAATAGCAGCTTCAGCAGCAGCAGAAGTTGTAATAGTAGTGGTAATAGTACTGCAGCAACAGCAGTAGCAGCATTAGTAGTAGCAGTAGTATAGTAGTGGTAGTAGTAGCAGCAGTTGTTGTTGTTGTTGTGGCGGTGGTGGTGGCAGTGGTAATAGCACTAGTAGCAGCAAAATTAACAACAGCAGTGAATGCAGGAGCAGTAATAATATCAGTCACAGCAGCAACAGTACCAGCTACAGTAGTAGTAGCAGAAGTAGCAGCAGCAGCGGCACCTGTAGTAGTAGTAGTAGTAGTAGTAGTAGTAGAAGTAGTAGAAGTAGTAGTAGTAGTAAAAGCAGCAACAACAGCAGAAGCAGGAGTAGTAGCATTAGTTGAAGTAGCTATAACAGAAGTAGTAACAGCATCAGAAGCTGCGGCAGCAGCAGCAGAAGTGGCAGAAGCAGCAGTAGAAGAAACAATAGTAACAGCAACGTAGGCACCGCCACCAGCAGCAGTAGAAACAGTACAAGTAGCAGCAGGGACTGGCAACATGCCCTGGCCTCACAGCCTGTCTATAAATCCCACCCATACTGCTCCATTTACATGTTCAGGATGTGTAATCCATCTGCCCATACATAAATAGGAACGTAGTCCTCAATTTCCGATCAGAATCTTAGGTTTCTCTCCGGAAAGATTTTTGAGGGTGTTAAGTCCATCGTCCATCGTCGCTTCGAAGCACTCTTGGTAAGAAAGGGAAAAGACAACTTTCACGCTGGAACAATCGACTTAATGAGAATTACGTGGCATAGTACTATGCAGTGCAGTAGTGTATACAATTAAGTGGCATAGTACTATGCAGTGCAGTAGGGTATAAAGCAATACAATTAAGTGGCATAGTACTATGCAGCGCAGTAGTGTCTAAAGCAATACAATCAAGTGGCATAGTACTATGCAGTGCAGTAGTGTCTAAAGCAATACAATTAAGTGGCATAGTACTATGCAGTGCAGCAGTGTATAAAGCAATACAATTAAGTGGCATAGTACTATGCAGTGCAGTAGAGTATAAAGCAAAACAATTAAGTTGCATAGTACTATGCAGTGCAGTAGAGTATACAATTAAGTGGCATAGTACTATGCAGTGCAGTAGTGTATGAAGCAATACAATTAAGTGGCATAGTACTATGCAGTGCAGTAGTGTCTAAAGCAATACAGTTAAGTGGCATAGTACTATGCAGTGCGGTAGTGTATAAAGCAATACAATTAAGTGGCATAGTACTATGCAGTGCAGTAGGATATAAAGCAATACAGTTAAGTGGCATAGTACTATGCAGTGCAGTAGTGTATAAACCAATACAATTAAGTGGCATAGTACTATGCAGTGCAGTAGGATATAAAGCAATGCAGTTAAGTGGCATAGTACTAAAGCAATACAATAGTTGATACAATATGGCACTGTGCATCATAATGTTATACTGAATAATACAATTAAACGTAGTCTGCAATGTAATACCAAACAAGACAATAAAAAACAAAGTAACAATATTCAGTGTAATATGCAGTAAGTACAGTGTAATACAGCACAACACAATATAACGGAATACAAAAACGTACAACGCAATAAGATACAACACGATGCATAGTAACATATTACAATACAATAAAGTACTGAACATTACAATACAATATAATGTAATGCACTACAACAAAAAGTCTGCAACATATAACATATTCAGTGTAAGACAGCACAACAGAACGTAACAAAATAAATATAACGCATTGAAATTGATAAAATGATAAGGTACCATAAATACTGCATCATAAAATACACCACAAAACATGCAATACAATACTGTCCACCATAGTGCATGATAAATACAACATCTTTTCATAGCTATATAAAACAATGAAGTATGTAGAGTGAACGCAGTGCCATGGAATACGATATAGCATAGCAGACAACAATCAAAACACAGTGCAAGATAATATTAGTTTAGCGGAAAAGAATACTACGCAACGCAACACAACACAGCACGACACAGCACAACGCACACACACACACACACACACACACACCACACACACACACACACACACACCACGCACGTTCGACACACAACACACACACACACACACACACACACACACACACACACACCACACACACACGCACGTTCGCACGCGCGCGCACGCGCGCGCGCCACACACACACACACACACACACACACACACACACACACACACACACACACACACACAACACACACACGTCAAGCCCCACTAGCCCAGACAACATGACAATTATGCAACTCATTCCGTGGTGTTCTAACTCTGTGACCTAACAACCCGACTTAGCGCCCTGCCAAAAGGGTCCTTAATCTGCGCTAAGTCCAGCTAAATCCGTCGTCACATGGATGCATGCTGTCTTGGCACAACAACAGCACCCTGATTTCTGAATGGAGCCGTGGCGAGTGGGTATGGAGTGTGTGTGTGTGTGTGTGTGTGTGTGTGTGTGTGTGTGTGTGTGCGTGCGTGCGTGCGTGCGTGCGTGCGTGCGTGTGTGCGTGTGTGCGTGTGTGTGTGTGTGTGCTCTCAGAGCAAGCCGACTTCATATGGCCAGCCATGCCAGGAAAGAGGGGGAGAAGGAACAAGTACAAGGGAAATATGCAGGGAAGTAGGTGCGTTTTAACTACCCTCGTGTTCTTGGTCCAGGAATTCTTTAGTCTGACTCTGGGACGTCTACATTCATTGTACCCTGGTCTTGGACAGGGAGTCATGGTGAGATACATGTCCACCCTACACTGTACCCTGTAGAATGGTCTTGGACAGGGAGTCATGGTGAGATACATGTCCACCCTCCACTGTACCCTGTACAATGGTCTTGGACAGGAAGTCATGGACAGATACATGTCCACCCTACACTGTACCCTGTACAATGGTCTTGGACAGGGAGTCATGGTGAGATACATGTCCACCCTCCACTGTACCCTGTACAATGGTCTTGGACAGGAAGTCACGGTGAGATACATGTCCACCCTCCACTGTACCCTGTAGAATGGTCTTGGACAGGAAGTCATGGTGAGATACATGTCCACCCTCCACTGTACCCTGTAGAATGGTCTTGGACAGGGAGTCATGGTGAGATACATGTCCACCCTCCACTGTTCACCGTAGAATGTTCCTGGACAGGAAGTAATGATGAGATACATGTCCACCTCACTTGTTCACCGTAGAATGGTCTTGGACAGGAAGCCATGTCCACCCTCCACTGTACCCTGTAGAATGGTCTTGGACAGGGAGTCATGGTGAGATACATGTCCACCCTCCACTGTGCCCTGTAGAATGGTCTTGGACAGGGAGTCATGATGAGATACATGTCCACCCTCCACTGTGCCCTGTAGAATAGTCTTGAACATGGAGACATGGTGGGATACAGAATAGTGATTCATATTCGGACCTGTCGATCTGTCCTGTACAAGTCTTGAGCTAAGGTGTTCGACATTCTCTTCCCGTGCATTGCCGCCCATTGATATCTTGTAATTAGACCACATGGCCGCAGATACAGTTATGTAGCGTATTAACAAAGGTATGTGAGCGCGCGCAGGTGCCTTTGTGTGTGTGTGTGTGTGTGTGTGTGTGTGTGTGTGTGTGTGTGTGTGTGTGTGTGTGTGGGTGTGAGTGAGTGTGTGTGTGTGTGAGAGAGAGAGGCAGATAGAGCGAGAGAGTCGGTTAAAGAGATATTCATATATTCTTTGTGTGTGTGTGTGTGTGTGTGTGTGTGTGTGTGTGTGTGTGTGTGTGTGTGTGTGTGTGTGTCTGAGTGTGTGTGTGTGTGTGTGTGTGTGTGTGTGTGTGTGTGTGTGTGTGTGTGTGTGTTGAGAGAGAGAGAAAGAGAGAGAATCTGTGTCAGAGAGAGAGGGGGGGGGAGATGATCTATGAGAGAGAGAGAGAGAGAGAGACAGAGAGAGAGACAGAGTGAAGCTGAGAGAGAATAAATCTATGTGTGTGTGTGAGATAATCACTGAGAGAGACAGACGGACAGACAGACAGACAGAGATAATCTCTGTGAGAGAGATCATCTCTGTGAGAGTGAAAGAGATTATCTCCGTGACACAGAGAGAGAGAGAGAGAGAGAGAGAGAGAGAGAGAGAGAGAGAGAGAGAGAGAGAACCTGAGAGTGAGAGAGAGAGAGGGAGAGAATGTATGTGTGAGAGAGAGAGAGAGAATGTGTGAGAGAGAGAGAGAATCTATGTGTGTGTGTGTGTGTGCGCGCGCGCGCGTATGTGTGTGTGTATGCGTGAGAGAGAGAGAGAGAGAGAGAGAGAGGGAGACAGAGGGAGAGACAAAGAGAGAAACAGATAGACAGAGATAGAGAGAGACAGACAGACAGACAAACGGACAGAAAAAGAGAGAGGGAATTTCTCTCTCTCTCTCTCTCTCTCTCTCTCTCTCTCACTCTGTGTGTGTGTGTGTGTGTGTGTGTGTGTGTGTGTGTGTGTGTGTGTGTATGTGTGTGTGTGTGTGTGTGTGTGTGTGTGTGTGTGTGTGTGCGTGCGTGCGAGAAAGAGAAAGAAAGAAAGAAAGAAAGAGAGAGAGAGAGAGAGGAAGAGAGACAGAGGCAGACAGACAGACAGACAGACAGAATTTCTCTGTGTGTGTGTGTGTGTGTGTGTGTGTGTGTGTGTGTGTGTGTGTGTGTGTGTGTGTGTGTGTGAGAGAGAGAGAGAGAGAGAAAAAGAGAGAGAGAGATAGACAACGAGAGAGAATCTCTGTGATAGATAATGTGTGTGTATTTGTGTGTGTGTGTGTGGTGTGTGTGTGTGTGTGTGTGTGTGTGTGTGTGTGTGTGGTGTGTGGTCCGTGTGTGTGTGTGTGTGTGTGTGTGTGTGTGTGTGTGTGTGTGTGTGTGTGTTTATGTGTGTGTGAGAGAGAAAGAGAGAATCTCTGTGAGAGAATAGATAATCTCTGAAAGAGAGAGAGAGAGAAAGGGAGGGCGGGTGAGAGAGAATGTGTGTGTGTGTGTGTGTGTGTGTGTGTGTGTGTGTGTGTGTGTGTGTGTGTGTGTGTGTGTGTGTGTGTGAAAAAGAGAGAGAGACAGACAACGAGAGAGAATCTCTGTGATAGATAATGTGTGTGTATTTGTGTGTGCGTGTGTGTGTGTGTGTGTGTGTGTGTGTGTGTGTGTGTGTGTGTGTGTGTGTGTGTGTGTGTGTGTAAGCATCTTTTTCATTTAAATCGTTCTACCAAAACAGAATTGATATATGGAGAACTAGGAATGTATCCTGTGTCAGTTCAAGTACATGCACGAATGATAAAATTCTGGTCATCCTTACTTTCTCCACAAACAAACCAATATTCATCTAGATTGTATCAGGTATTATATGATTTATACAGAAATCAGGGTTTTACATCCAGGTGGTTGATGTGTATACGGGATATCCTAATAGAAACAGGATTCGACTGTGTGTGGGAGACACAAAAGTTTTCGTCTGTTCACAGTCTCTGTAGAAATGTTCGTAATTCATTAGAAGACATTTACAAACGTGCATGGAATGATGCTTTAGAATCTAGTAATAAGTGTTTATTTTACAGAAATTTTAAAACAGAGTTTCGCCGTGAAAAATATATTAAGATGTTACCTGATGTTTATATATACCCACTGATTCGGTTTCGCTGTGGCAATCATAAACTCATGATAGAAATTGGCAGACGATTTGGAATACCTCACGATGAACGATTCTGTCGGGACTGTGACCAGAATGACCTTGGTGATGAATTTCATTTTGTAATGAAATGTAACAAATATAACGACATTAGAAATCAGTTTATACCTAGAAAATTTACATATACAAAGTCCGTATTTAACTATTGTCGTTTGCTTTGTGGTAGTAAGAAAGTGTTGCTAAACTTAGCGAAGTTTTTGAAACTTAGTAAAGTTGTGTAACATTACATTCAGTACGTTAATTATAGGGAAAATTTTTATGTTTGATTTGTTTCATTTCTATTTGTTTGATTTGTTTCAAGTCCTCCATGCCCCAAAAGGGGTCGCAGGATTAAAATCTTTGAATCTTTGAATCTTTGTGTGTGTGTGTGTGTGTGTGTGTGTATGTGTGTGTGTGTGTGTGTGTGTGTGTGTGTGGTGTTTATGTGTGTGTGAGAGAGAAAGAGAGAATCCCTGTGAGAGAATAGATAATCTCTGAAAGAGAGAGAGAGAGAAAGGGAGGGCGGGTGAGAGAGAATGTGTGTGTGTGTGTGTGTGTGTGTGTGTGTGTGTGTGTGTGTGTGTGAGGGAGGAGAGAGAGAGACAGAGAGAGAGAGAGAGAGAGAGAGAGAGACAGAGAGAGAATCTCTTAGAGACAAACATTCAGACAGACAGTCAGACTGACAGGCAAACCGAACAACAAAACATAATGGCAATAGCCAACAATGTCCTAATATTCGAAAAATATAACCAATAAGGAAGAAAAATAAATGTAAAATCCGCACAATTATCCAGCTTCTATATGAAAAGCAAGGATGAATCTTGCTCAAAGATCTACGACTTCATGAAAACACACACACACGCGCGCGCGCGCGTGCGTGTCTCACACACACACACACACACACACACACACACACACACACACACACACACACACACACACACATTCCGATTCCCTTAAAATGAATTCATTACCTGTCCAAAACGATCTCTCCAATCACAGGGCCAACCCCAGTTTTGGCAACACTGATTGCGGATGCAAAACAACAAACCCAGTTCAAATCACAAGACGCTGATAAGAAGATTCCATTAACTGCGGTCATGCATTAGGCGCAGTTATCAACGATATTTACCACAAGCCCATGTCCGCGCTCTCTCTTCTCTCTATTTCTCTCTCCATACGTGTACAATTCGCTCACGACAAACCCGTGTTTGAGACAGTTTTAACTCACGGGTTAGGATTACAAGTTAACGCTGTCGCGCTTCGGTCCACAGTTAAGTCACACTCGTAAAGCAATAATCTCGTAAGTGGATGACCGAGTCGCTATGGGATTAACCGCACTGGTTAGTTGCTCAACAGCTAAACGACCCAACCGGAAAATACCAATCGGAAGCAGGCTGACAGATCTGGGCGTATAAAGCAGCCAGACACATGAAACAGATGAAAAACAAAGTTGTATGGCCAAACTTTTCTGCTGTAAAAAAAAAAAAAAAAAAAAAAAAAAAAAACGGAAGGAACAAATCATTCATTGCCGACTTGTCGAGGGTTAAGCCATCCGAGTCACGATAAATCCAACCGCCATGTAGTAAGCAGCTTCACTCTGTGATCGCATGCAGAGTACAGCAACAGAATGTGCTGAACATTATTCATGACGCTGTCAACATTTTCATATCGCTCGGGCAAATACAATTCCAGCTTCGCCTCTGCTCTACTTCAAGTTACAAATTGTGTTGAAAGGAACAAATGTAGGTCTATTCATATCTTACAACTGTTCACCGATTCATTTCTGAATCAAGTAGATTTCAAGATTATCAGGTTAGCGAGAAAAAGGCATAACTTGATTGTTATTGGCATCGCCTTCTGAAATGTTTAGATCGTATAATATATTGAATGACTAAGGTTCAGACTGACTAATCTGTTTGAGTGATGACCGTGTTCCGATTGATTAATGTTGAATTACTGAGTATCTCCGCTAACATCCCCCCCCCCCACACACACACACACACACACTTCATTCCCCCTCTCGCCATCAGTTTTCCCCTGTCGTCGTTGTTGTTCTGTCCTTATCTTGTTGTTGTTGTTGTTGTTGTTGTTGTTGTGTGTGTGTGTGTGTGTGTGTGTGTGTGAGTGTGTGTTTTCTGTGTGTGTGTGTGTGTGTGTGTGTGTGTGTGTGTGTGTGTGGTGTGTACGCGCGCGCGCGCGCGCGTGTGTGTGTGCGTGCGTGAGTTTGTGCGTACTTGTGTGTGTTAGTTAGTTAGTTCTTTACTTTAACGTCTATTCACTATAAGCGTTATTAGACGGGGGAAAAAAAACAAACAAAAACAAAAACAAAAAAAAACATATGATTGTGTGTGCGTGTGCGTGTGTGTGTGTGTGTGTGTGTGTGTGTGTGTGTGTGTGTGTGTGTGTGTGTGTGTGTGTGTTTGTGTGTGTGTGTGCCTGTGTGTGTGTGGGGGGGGGAGGGGGGTGCAAGAGAGAGAGAGAGAGGACTGTGTTAAGGACAAGGGGGAAGGTTGGGATGGGTGGTAAGATAGGTAGATATTTACTTATCTAGCCTTTAGTGTATGTTGATCGGGGAATTAAAGTATATCAAATGAAACAAGTTTAGTAGAATTGGAGCATAATGCAGGGGGATGGGTGGGGGAGGAGAAAGTTTGCGGGTGGGGATGGGGGGCATCAGGGTGGAAAGGAGGACGGAATAGAGGAAGAGAGTTGGAGGGTGGGGGTGGGGGGATAACCATATATATCATATAATCGTAACTCTTTTATATCAATGTCGTACAACACAACAATTTTAGTTTAAAGTACATCAGTCCATCGGTAATGTACACACAGATTCTGCATGGTGAGCGTGAGTCAAGAAAGAAAGGGGAAAAAATAATAAAAGACCGCCTTAAAAAAAATGAAAAAAAAATGAAAAAAGAAGAAGAAAAAAAAAAAAGAAAAAGGAAAAAAAAAAAGAAGTAAAGGCGGGGGTGGTGGTGGGAAAAAAAGTACATCAGAGATAGATACCAAGTGGACCGGAATTAAAAATTTCAGAGAACACGCAAAGTAATGAGTGATACGTGTGTGTGTGTGTGTGTGTGTGTGTGTGTGTGTGTGTGTGTGTGTGTGTGTGTGTGTGTGTGTGTGTGTGTGTGTGTGTGTGATAAATCATTCAATCTAAAATAATAACATTTTCTTTTTATTCATATTCAAATTCGTATGTTTATTTGTTGGCGTCTAAGAATGAGTGATTGTATGCCCATGGCGATCAGCTGGGCTTGGAACAACATGTGACTGTTGTGATATAAATATTACGGTTCACCAGCCATAGAAGAGCAAGTCGTGAGCATATCGTCAGCTGTATGCTTGTGGATATTCTGTTGTCGTTGTTGATATTTTCAGTGCGTGTGTGTGTGTGTGTGTGTGTGTGTGTGTGTGTGTGTGCGTGTGTGTGTGTGTGTGTGTGTGTGTGTGTGTGTGTGTGTGTGTGTGTGTGTGTGAGAGAGAGAGAGAGAGAGAGAGAGAGAGAGAGAGAGAGAGTGTGTGTGTAGGAAGGAATTCTGTTTTACGTCTCGTCACACATATAGGTGATTGCAGACGTCTAAATAACATAGTGTTTACAATTTCAGACTATTATCATAAAAGAAGAGAAGAGGACGGTGTGGTTACATAGAACTAAAATAAAGGATAGATGAATTATAGGACAGTAAGAGAGAGAGAGAGAGAGAGAGAGAGAGAGAGAGAGAGAGTGTGTGTGTGTGTGTGTGTGTGTGTGTGTGTGTGTGTGTGTGTGTGTGGTGTTAAGGTTTACAGATTTCTTTAAATGGGAAAGTTATGATATATTAGTCTCTCGTCAGTTTCTTTTCATTTGTAAGCCACTTCCTCTAGGATTAAAAAAAAAAAAACGACAAGTTTTGTCCGCAAACGTAAAGACTGTGAAGAAAAACGTTTTAAACTATGTAACGCCATGGTTTCCTTTTGTATGTAGGCTAAACCATTATTACACCTTGACAAGTAATGCTGATTGGGGGTCGTCCTGTTCGCAGTTTGAACGCGTTCCAGTGATAGAATGGACTTCCTCTCTCTCTATGCGCATGCACGCTCGTGAATGCGTGCGTATGTAGAGTCTGTGAAATCAGAGAGAGAGAGAGAGAGAGAGAGAGAGAGAGAGGGAGAAACGATTGACACAAGAACAGTAATGTTTTCCAGAATGATCTTAATACCGCTGAACAACATTCAAAGCCCACCCTCCACCCCCACCCCTCGCCCAGCCTTCCCTTTCTTTGCGATGCCTTCTCGTCTGTGCCCGCGGCAGGCTCAACATGTCGCTCATTCCCGCCCCTCCAGCACACAGCCACACCCAGCGTTACCCGCCTGCTAGGTTGAAGAATGACAGTCCGAGGAAACCCACCACAGGCCCCTCCAGCACACAGCCACACCCAGCGTTACCCGCCTGCTAGGTTGAAGAATCGACAGTCCGAGGAAACCCACCACAGGCCCCTCCAGCACACAGCCACACCCAGCGTTACCCGCCTGCTAGGTTGAAGAATCGACAGTCCGAGGAAACCCACCACAGGCCCCTCCAGCACACAGCCACACCCAGCGATACCCGCCTGCTAGGTTGAAGAATGACAGTCCGAGGAAACCCACCACAGGCCCCTCCAGCACACAACCACACCCAGCGATACCCGCCTGCTAGGTTGAAGAATGACAGTCCGAGGAAACCCACCACAGGCCCCTCCAGCACACAGCCACACCCAGCGATACCCGCCTGCTAGGTTGAAGAATGACAGTCCGAGGAAACCCACCACAGGCCCCTCCAGCACACAGCCACACCCAGCGTTACCTGCCTGCTAGGTTGAAGAATCGACAGTCCGAGGAAACCCACCACAGGCCCCTCCAGCACACAACCACACCCAGCGTTACCCGCCTGCTAGGTTGAAGAATCGACAGTCCGAGGAAACCCACCACAGGCCCCTCCAGCACACAGCCACACCCAGCGATACCCGCCTGCTAGGTTGAAGAATCGACAGTCCGAGGAAACCCACCACAGGCCCCTCCAGCACACAGCCACACCCAGCGATACCCGCCTGCTAGGTTGAAGAATCGACAGTCCGAGGAAACCCACCACAGGCCCCTCCAGCACACAGCCACACCCAGCGTTACCTGCCTGCTAGGTTGAAGAATCGACAGTTCGAGGAAACCCACCACAGGCCCCTCCAGCACACAACCACACCCAGCGTTACCTGCCTGCTAGGTTGGAGAATCGACAGTCCGAGGAAACCCACCACAGGCCCCTCCAGCACACAACCACACCCAGCGTTACCCGCCTGCTAGGTTGAAGAATCGACAGTCCGAGGAAACCCACCACAGGCCCCTCCAGCACACAGCCACACCCAGCGTTACCCGCCTGCTAGGTTGAAGAATCGACAGTCCGAGGAAACCCACCACAGGAGATGTTGCGCTGCTCCTGGGTCACGCTGGTGTGGATGCTATAGTACCAGCTCGGACTTAAGATATGGAGAATGCCACCAATCAAGGCTATCGGAGTATACTAGCTTCTCAAGCCGATAATAGCTGTTTTCTTCCGCAAAAAAGCTTTGGTTCCCCGGAAAATAGCTGTGGTCCTGGGATACTAGCTGCCCTCCCTCTTTTCGCTGTTTTCCTCCAGGATCGTAGCTGTTTTCCCGTAAAAGCCCCTTACAGATGACAGCCACTCTGTAGCAATTCCAGACAGTAGGAATATTATAAGTCATCGACTGACTGGTGCTGTGTATAGCACTCGACAGATCTTGTCTCTTGTAAAACTCGGCACTGTGAACAATTCCCTACTGGTGTGTACTGGCGAAAGGAATGTTTCGACCAAGAAAAAAGAAAACAGTCTTCGGTGTTTCTTTATCCAGTGGAGGCAGCTGAAGATATTCCAGCATCACAGTCAAGAGCTGCATCAACCCATCATACTTCCAAACCAGCAGCTTCTTACGTCAGTGATCTGCATGTAAAATAACTCAGGCAAGTTAGTCACCGTCAATTTGAAGAGTCAACATCCACCTCAGGTAATCAGGCAGACGGGAATAACCGTTCCAGAAGAGTGGGGAGGGAACCTGACCCTCCACTGATACCACCAGAAGTGTTCAGCAGTCACACCATGACATGGCCACCAAACAGTTGGTCTGAGCGCTAACTAGCGGACTTTGAACTCGCAACTTTCGACTAGCGAACTGAATGCGCTACCACCGAGCCAGCGAGAACCCTTATTTGAGGATGGAGTTTACAACCTGGTTTAGTCACCAAACCAAGGAAGTTTCAAAGTATGATAATGCAGGTGGAAGTCGAGACATTTAAAAATGAATTAAGGACTGAGCCGCCAAATGAACACTGAAGAGAGAAAAAGAAGATAGAAAGAAAAAAAAAGAAAAAAAGAGAAAAACAAGAACAAAAAGATGCACCTAAAGGACCCAGTGGGACGCAGAGAAGTACTGTCCTAACCCGCCGAACTAATGAGCCTATAGCTATCTTGCACCACCATTGGAAGCCGGCACTGTGTTCCTAAAGGGTGCAGGCACTCACAGGCCATCTCATTAAAACAAAAGGAAGATAAGTGCTCCACGCCATTGTGTAATCGTCATTGGACGCGAGGCAACAGATTCTCCAAGGAAGTGCCGCCGTGGGTGTACCAACTCATATTTCATGACTGCAGAACCCACTAGCCAGAGACGTCACCATCAAGCAAACTGCTGCGCGCATCCTGCAGTCCCACTCGTTGTTGTTTGGTTGACAGGTGAAAACAGTACAACTTCAAACACTGCCAAGCTTTCACCACAAGGTGTTGCGTGCCCTCTGAAGAGGAACCAGAGTTGCAGTATTTCCCGCTGTCACCAGAACTCTTCCTGTGGTCAATGGGTCTTCTTTCCTCACTGTCACTGGGCCTTTCTCCAGAGTCAGCAAAGAGGCAGACAAGAAAAAGATACACCTGAAAGTCCTAGTGGGACCCAGAGAAGTATTGTCCTCAATCACCAGATCGAACAATAGCCGGGAGCAGTCTTACCTACTGGTCTTCTTCAGGCAAGAAAAGAAGAAATATTCCAGTAAACCACAATAAAAGTGTTGTGGGGGGGGGGGGGGGGGGGGAGCAGTGACCTAGACCAACAGGTCGAGGCTCGTTGCTGCAATGTTTATTACGTTCATCTTACGGCTCAGTACTTCAGCACTTGTCATCAAATGGTAGGGAGACAAGGTGGTCTAGAAAATAAATCTAGAATGTGACACACAAGGTTGATAACTGGTATATATTAGATGAGGTAGACTTCCGCACGAGAACATACTCTTCGCCACAATTGCTAGAATCAGGGAACATCTATTCACTGTTTAGACCCCTTACCACGACTTTGCATCGACGCTCACTTTCCCCACCTCTTTTGTTTCTGACTGAAAAAAAGAAACCTTGTGATTCAAACCACGCACCTTCCAAAAATCCTTCCACACATTCTAACCACATGACCATAGGGCCTTCTGGCTGTCGTGACTGTTTTACAAGTATTTGCACTGTGATTGCTTTCGCTTCAATCAAGGCGGTCGGTCGCCAGCATGCCTGCTGCATGGGAGATCGCGCGCTGTACCTGCTTCAGTCACTGTAACTGTTCCCTTTGTTTGGCATCATGCGGGACGCTTCGTTGTCTACCTCCAGTTTTGCTTCGTAGATTTCAGCCGACAGTTGGGGCGCCCCTTGCTGCTGCTTCAGCATTTTTAATCATTCTCTTTCAAAAAAACAGAAGAGCTTGGAATCGCGAAGTACTAAACTTTAGTGTGCACATCTAATGAATTGTAGCTAAACTTAATAGAACTGAATGTTTAGTCATTCTTAGTCCGTAAACCAGATGAGGCAGACGCAGAGATTCCTTCTATATTTGTATGATGAATGATATGTTTTTAGATGCATAAAAGACGTGAGTGGCGGCTGTAATGGGATTCTAACACGGTGGTTTGTGCCCTTGTTTGAAGAGTGCAGTGGATTTTTTTTTCTTCTTTTGATGAAAAGCAAAATAAAGTCTATGTAAAATGAGCCTAATCATGTTCTACTTCATACACATTTTTAATTGTTGTCCCTATTTACTGAAATCCATGTTTGTTTGTTTTGTCTCATCCTCCGCACCTCTCAAGAGGCATTACTTCTATGCTGCTCATTCTGGCTCCACGCACACAGCAACATCCAGGCATGTCGTAGCCCTGCCTCAGCAGTACACAAGCAGCGGTCAGTATTGTCATGAGGCAACTCACCAGAGGAATCGCTGAATCGTTGCCGAGTCACTTCAGTGGTGTTAAGTGCTCCCTGTTCTTATCCAGCAAACGCAGGACACCGCCAACTAAGCCTCCTACTGACAGCTATCACTGCTAAAGTAGTGGAGCCAGTGTGATGGAGCATTCCCCTCTGGAGAGTACCCCCACATTCATGCAGGGACAGTCTCCATGATGATTTTGAAGATCTCACCATGGCTATGGCCGTGGAGAGGAAATCGGAACGGAGACGCTACCGTGACAGCAGGGCATGAAGGGCAACAGAATCTGATATTTCCTTTTTTCTTCTTCTTCTTCTTCGAAATAACGATGGCCAGAGACAACCAGTGTGATGAAAATGACGACATGAAGTTCTGTTGTAAACAGAGACTACATGACAGGGCTGTACTCCAAGTTTCCTTTCCTAGCATATTCCGGCATCAACCAAGCCTGAGTGATATAGACACCTGCAGAGTTGGTCAGGAAATCTGAGCAACATTCTCACAGAAATCCCTGTTAACTGGATGAAACTCGACAGTCTGCCTTCAGCCTGCCGATGTGAATCCACAGCACAGTCAGCTCTGGGCAGCCCCCGGCCGGGTCTCAAAACGTGACCAAAATGCTTCTGGCGGTAACTGAACCCACAGCACAGTCAGCTCTGGGCAGCCCCCGGCCGGGTCTCAAAACGTGACCAAAATGCTTCTGGCGGTAACTGAACCCACAAACTCCAAACTCGCGAGGACAAGACGCTAAACACTGCCCCACATGGCTTGTCCAAAAGCCAGGGTTTTCAGTAGGACAAGACACTAAACACTGCCCCACATGGCTTGTCCAAAAGCCAGGGTTTTCAGTAGGACAAGACGCTAAACACTGCCCCACATGGCTTGTCAAAAAGCCAGGGTTTTCAGTAGGACCAGACGCTAAACACTGCCCCACATGGCTTGTCCAAAAGCCAGGGTTTTCAGTAGGACAAGACGCTAAACACTGCCCCACATAGCTTGTCCAAAAGCCAGGGTTTTCAGTAGGACAAGACGCTAAACACTGCACCACACGGCTTGTCCAAAAGCCAGGGTTTTCAGTAGGACAAGACGCTAAACACTGCCCCACATGGCTTGTCCAAAAGCCAGGGTTTTCAGTAGGACAAGACGCTAAACACTGCACCACACGGCTTGTCAAAAAGCCAGGGTTTTTCAGTCACAAAGTAATGAATGACTGCCCAGCTGACCCACGCAGAGTCCTGTCAGGGCTTGGACCACGTGGGAAAGAAAGTCCTGTCATGAACCTCAGTCCACAAATACAACCACCCGTACACAACACTGTCGACACCAGTTCATATCACCAGAGCTCAGCTAGTGACATCCTTTCAGGCACGGAATACCAGCACGTGCTGAAAGTAGCAGCCGTTTCTGTTTCATTTTTCACTTAAATTAAACAATAATAGAAAAGAAGTACAGAAAGATTTAAGGGAGAGAGGGAAAGAGAGAGATTGACTGGTTGATCTTTAATTCACAAGGATGAAGATTTTAGGCCAAGGCCTAGTCTTACGATCTGTCCTTGTCATGCATACATTATTTCAACACATATCATTCGTACTGACTATTCAATATAACAACACTGATTTAATTCTACAATGAGAAGCAGACCATTCATAAACGTAACAAGGACATGGTCGGTAGTCAAAGAGAAGGAGCCATAAAATAAACAAACAAAAACAGAGAGAGAGGATTGGGGGGGGGGGGGGGGGGTGGAGGGACAGACGATGATAGGTAGAGGGGGATGGTAGACAAAGTGGGAGTGGGGATGAGCGATTTAATGGAGAAGGTTACATGTTTTGACGGTGTATTCAATATATGGTTTACAGACGACTGCGAATGGACGTTGATGGTTTTAATCGAATAATCAAGTAACTGAGACATAAAATGCTATGTAACCGTTTCGTGAAGAGAGAGAGAGAGAGAGAGAGAGAGAGAGAGAGAGAGAGAGAGAGAGAGGAGACAGACAGACAGACAGACAGACAGACAGACAGACAGACAGACAGACAGAGAAAATTACAGGTCCAAAATTTCCTGAAGCTGGGTATACAGTTTCTACTGAAAGATTGCCCAGCGTCACCACTGAGGGTCTTTACAGCTCAGATGAGTCTGGACTTGTTACAGTTAACGTTATGGAATGAGAATGATTCTTCATTCACTTCCCCTCAGTCAGAATGAAGGAAAGGAGGGGAGGGGGAGGGAGGGGGGGGAGGGAGGGGGAGGGGGTCTCAATAGCTCCACTGAATTTAGAGGCTGTACTCGTGGTTACATTATGGAAAACGAAAGATTTCCATCCCACAGCAGGTTTTTTTCCCGTGAAGATAAGAGAAATGGACTTGCTAGAGTTTCTGTTTGTCGTTTTAGCTCTCAGTTTCAAGTCTGCATGGATAAAAACTTCTCAACACCGGAAATACGGAGAATCAAGGCAGACACAGAGACCACCACACCACAGACGTCTGCAGGGATGGGGAAAGGAAGGAGAATAAGGAGGTTGAGGAGATGGGGGGTGGTGAAGTCCAGTCCAGAACTCTTCCAGCTCCCTACCCCTCTGCTTCTAAAGGAAAATAACAACAACAACAAAATTTCGTAGCATTTGTGATCTAGTTTTCTTGAAAACAAAGAATCCTGTCGGTTTTATTTGCTCGCTGCCTGAACTAGCCCTTGTTTAGTATTCTGTTCGTAGGAAATTGTTCTTCTAAAATTACGTTTAATGTAACATACCGTGGCTCACTAATGCAATAAGCAACAGCGCTTTGCTATCCCTGCCTCGTACACAATAAAGTCCGTACAGACAAGAACCCTGAAAGGGCCTGGTGTCTTGCGCATGCCCAGATCATCCCTCTTTTCGATGTAACTAATACCCTGACTGTGAAATCCTAAGGGAACCAGGAATGCGCGGAGGAAGGGAGGGACTCGGCGTGTGCCACGGTAAGTATGTTAGATTAAACGTAATTTTAGAAGAAAAATTACCTTTTAATTACACATACTGTACCGTGGCTCACTAATGCAGAGTAGCAGTACCCGGAAGGAGGGCTTACCTGGTGAACGTCAGGAGTGAGAAGAGCCAGGGTATGTGGCGGAGATGGGATGCTGAGCCACCACAGCTGAAGCGATGCCCTTGGATCCATCATGGCGCAGACAGGAGACGTCGCGCAGGTAGAACCGGATGAAAGTGCCCAGGGAACGTATTGGAGTCCAGGACACTTTGAATGCTGGTATTGTGGGCGACTTCCAGCGACGAGGCCCATGCTCTAATTTCATGGGGCCTTGATGAAAAGACAGACAAATCCGCCTCGCATACGCAGCTTTGATTACTTCTCTCAACCATCGAGAGACTGATGAGCGTCTGATGTCCTCCTTATAACTTTCATTGTAAGAGAGAAACAGGAGGTGCTGCTTAGAGCGAGAAGACTTCATCCGCTTTCTATACACTCGCAGGGCGCATACCCGACAGAGAATGCAGTCTTCATCGTCTGGAGCGAGGATAGAAGTCAGGAGAGGAATGGGGATAGTAGGAGAAAGAGAACCTGGTTTTTGGCTAAGAATTCGGGGAGGAGCCGAAGAGACATCAAGCTATCAGGTTCGAAGGCTACCTCCCCGAAGCCAGAGAAACAAGAAAGGCTATCTTGAAGGAGAGGAACTTCAGAGACCGCTCCGTGATGGAGGGGGGGAGCCTAAGGGAGGAGAGGACTAGAAAGAGATCCCACGCCGGGGAACGGCCCGTCCTGTGAGCTTGTCCCACAAGGCCAGTTACAGCGGGGGAAGCGCCTGTGTAGACAGCGCGTCTCGCACAATAGTCAGGCGTGAAGGTTTAGCACGTCTGGATTGCCGTGCGGAATGCCTGAGCATGGCTGGTGCAGAGACCTTGTTGTCAGGGCGTGCTTTATCGGAGGCACGTGGGACAGGTGCAGCAGGTCCGGAAACGACGCATAGGCCGGCCAGTGGGGGAGGGGGGGGGGGAGAGGGGGGGGGTGGAGGGGGGAGGGAGGGGGGGCCACGAGGATCAGCGTGGCCAAGTCCTCGCGTGCTTTCCGTAGAACTTTTCCGAGGACGGGGAATGGAGGGAAGGCATAACCTGTCAGGCCCAACTATGGGATGGACAGAGCGTCCACAGCCAAAGCCTCCGGATCCGGAACTGGAGAGACATATCGCTGGAGGCGGTGGTTGAACCTGGTGGCAAACAGGTCAACTTGTGGTTTGAACCACGCAGCCCAGACTGGTTCCAGGACCGAATGGACCAACGTCCATTCCGAGGGAAGGATCAAGTGCAGTCTGCTGAGGGAGTCCGCAAGAATGTTTATCTTGCCTGGAACATGCTTGGCAGAGATCCAGATGAACTGTTCCTCGCACCAGAGCAGAAGCTGTGTTCCGCCCTCAGGGACAAGGAGAGGTAACAAGCCATGGTTGTGTTGGCCATGTTGTGGAGAACTTTTTCCCCATCAGAAAGGGAAGACACTCCCTGAGGGCTTGAAAAAAAACACAAGGTTGATGTGCCCAGACTTCATCTCCTCTGACCATCGCCCTGCCGCCGTCAGAGAGCCCACATCCCCCCCCCCCCCCCACACACACACACACACCCATCCGGAGTTGGACGCGTTCGAGAACAAGGCCTCCTGAGGAGAAGGAGGCATGATGTGGACTCCTTGGGACAGCCAGGACTGGGAGTGCCATTGGGTCACTGAGGTTTGGAACCAATGATCCACAGGAACCAGAAGGTCCCAAGACTGTGACGTCTGGGACCAACGCCTCCGAAATAGACGTTGGAACTGGCGTTTGTGGAGCTGACCAAGAGGTACTAGGAGGGCCAACGACTCCATTAATCCCAGAAGAGAGGCCAACTTCCTGGCTGGTGCCTGATCCAGAGACAGGAGGTGGGCTAAGAGGACCCTGAGGCGTACTAGGCGCTGGGGGGGGGGGGAGATACCAACCACCTGGTTGTGTCGAAGGACATGCCCAGGAACTGGAATTGCTGACACACGGTGAGATCTGACTTCTCCGTGTTGCGAACAAACCCCAAGTCTTGACAGAGGTCTAGAACCGGGGAGGAGCGAAAGAAGGAGAGGGGCCTTTCCTGTACCCCTGGAAGGCAAAACCCCGACCTGATCACCCGCAGGGACCACTGGCTTGCAGGAAGCTGTTCCCAGGCACTGAGTCGCCTTGACAGATTGGCCACGGGATCGCCTGTGGGGGGGGGGGGGGGGTGATGGCCCCAGGTCAGGGGTTAGTCATTGGGGCTGAGCCAGCTGAGAAGAGGCAGGGTTTTGGCCCGGAGATCAAGTACCCTATCGGCCTGTAGCGGGTCGCCTAGCCCTAGCCCCTTTGTGTCTGAAGGATCTATGGGCCTTGGCTGGTGGGGTGCCCTGGGAAGAGGTCGCCGAAGCAGGGTGCTTCACCATGGGGCGGGAGGGATTGGATAAAAGGCACTATGGCGGATGGGTCTGCGGAGTGGTAGAGAGCGAAGGACTCCGACTCTGGGTCCTTAAAGGTGGATACCAGACCTCCCAAGAAGACGTCCATTACTGAAACTGTCTCCAGCCCCCTCTATGCAGTCTCCTCCCAATCTGCGAGGCATCGCTTTGGGAGAGTGACCTGCCACGGTTGAGAATGAGACCTCTCCTGCAAAAGGAGGTCCTCTTGGGAAAGGGAGAGATAGAAGTCTGGGATAGACTCATGGACCATAAAGGCCTTCCGTGCAAAGGGGAGCTTTTCCTGCTTCAGAAACTTCCCACACGCTAATGCTCCGTGAAAATCAGGCTCAGAACCAGGTGGAATGTCCTGCGCCTCCCTGCCTCTAACCTTGCTTTGTGCCTTCCACATAGAGCAGGCTACTATGCCTGGCTCGTTTAAGAGAGAGGTGGGATGGGCCGAGAGAGGTAGCGCACCCAAGGCGAGCTCTGCTGCTGAAAGCCAGGGAGCCTTGGCCTCTTGAGAGGTGGACACGGCTCCGGGCACGTACGAGGTCAGGAGGGCCACCGAGTCATGAAAGGAGCAGGAAGAGGGTGTTGGGTCCTCATCCTCTGACTCTGAGTCTGCCATCTCTGCATTGCAGGCAGACGGGGTGAGCGACCTTGGTGTGGACGTGCGTGGGGTAAGCCCGACGGACCTTGGCCAAGGAAACCACACATCCTTCTCGAATGGGAAACAGAGGTAAGAGCTGGGGCAAAGCCAGACAAGGGTGGAGGAAAGGAAACAACCAGGGCTGACTGAGTGTCGGACATCCGTAAAGGAGGAGTTGTCTCCCTTGGATCATCCGATGGCCGCGCTGGCATGAGCGGGGCTGAAATTGGGAGAGGGGATGAAGAAGGGACTAAGCCTTCAGGATTCACATCACCCAACCCTTTATCCCCCGAACAAGGGGGTACCTGCATCCGTGATTCGGCCATGGCGACCGAGATGTGTACAGCAGAACCTCGGCTGAGCTGTAAAGGGATGCAGGAAGGGATCAACAGAACCGCAGCTGAGTTGATCACTAAGAGAAATTAAGGGGGGTGAGCAAGGGCTTGCCTTCACCTCAACAGAACTGCAGCTGAGTTGAGGCGACATCCGGAAAGAATGAGAGGAAAAGAAGGGAGAGAGAGCAGTGGTGAAGAGAGAGAGGGCTCTGGCACGCCATAAAAAACACAGTGCCCTCAGCAAAGCGGAATCTGCGAGGAGGAGGAAGAGCAAAAAGAAGAAGACACAAGAGCGCTTCTTCAGAGATCCCTTCCAGTTTGCCAGAACACTGTTTGAGCAGCCAAAATCTGGGACCCTAAGTGTGGACAAAGGAGTTCTTGAGCAGCATCTGAGGAAAACATACTCTGACCCACAGAGCAAAGCACCGCTCGACATTCAAGGTCTGGTGTGGCCAACCAACCCTGAGGAACAGTTCAATGGCAAGCCTCCAACGTTGGCGGAAATCAAGAAGGTGGTCGACAAAGCCAGAGCCAAATCATCACCAGGGCCAAACGGAATACCTTACCAGCTTTATAAGAAATGTCCCAAGGTGCTGGAGTGGCTCCACAGGCTGCTGCGATCGGCTTGGAGAAACCAGAAGATCAGCGGCCAGTGGATGACGGCAGATGGTGTGTACATCCCCAAAGAGCAAAACTCAAGTGACATTAGCCAGTTCAGGCCAATATCACTACTGAACGTCGAAGGGAAAATCTTCTTCTCTGTCATGGCAGCAAGGCTGACCAAGTACCTGATGGAAAACAAGTACTTGGATGTGTCAGTCCAGAAAGGTGGCATCCCAGGCGTGGCTGGCTGTGTAGAACACGCCACAATGATCTGGGACGCAATCCAAAAAGCAAAAACAGAAAAGAGAGACCTGGACGTAGTGTGGCTTGATCTGGCAAACGCCTATGGATCTGTGCCCCATGAGATGATACAGTTGGCTCTTGAGATGTACCATGTGCCAAAGAACATCCGCGACATGCTCAAGAAGTACTTCAATGGCTTCTCAATGCGGTTCTCTACCAAGGAGTACACAACAGACTGGATCAACTTGGAAGTGGGTATTGCAATGGGCTGTGCAATTTCCCCAATACTGTTCGTGCTGGCAATGGAACTCATCTTGAAAGCAACAACAAACAACGCGAGACAAACAGACCTTGGCGATGGATACAAGATGCCTCCTCTCAAGGCCTTCATGGATGACACTACAGTGATTTCATCCAGAGAAGACGAGACACGTCATGTGCTGGAGAGGCTGGACGACATAGTTGCCTCATCCAGAATGAAGTTCAAGCCAAAGAAATCACGGAGTCTCTCACTGAGGAAAGGAAAAGTGGCCGGATCTGTGGTCTTCAGTGTTGCCAACCAGGCCATTCCAACAGTCACAGAAGAACCAGTCAAGAGCCTTGGAAGATGGTATGATGATACGCTGAAAGACACACAAAGAGCAAAAGAAACCAAGCAGATGGCGGAGGAAGGCTTGGAGACCATTGACCAGTGTGGGCTCCCTGGCAAATACAAGGTCTGGTGTCTGCAGTTCATGCTGATACCAAAGCTGCTATGGCCTCTGATGATATACGACATCTGCACCAGCATAGTGGAGGCAATGGAAGCCAAAATCAACAAGTTCACAAGGAAATGGCTTGGTGTCCCACCCTGTCTGACTGACATAGCGCTGTACTGTCGCCAAGCAAAGCTGAAACTACCCCTGAAATCCATCCTGGAGGAATACAAAGCAGGGAAGATCAGACTTCAAAGCATGCTGGAGGACTCAGGAGACAAGGTGGTAGAAGCAATCAAGCCCCAGCTGAAGACAGGCAGAAAATGGAAAGTTCAAGAGGCGATGGATTCTGCAAAAGAAAGTCTCAAGATCAGAGAAATAACAGGACACACACAGACCAACAGACAAGGACTGGGGGTGACCAAAACTGAATGGTGGTCAAAGGCCAAAGGAAAAGCCAAAAGAGACATGATGATTCAGGAGATGAGAAAAGAAGAAGACCAAAAAAGACTCCAAAAAGCAGTCCAGCAGAGCCAGCAAGGGCAATGGACAACGTGGGAGAATGCACTCCAAAGAAGTCTCACTTGGAATGACATTTGGCACATGGCCCCTCTCAGGATCAGCTTCATTCTCAGATCTGCATATGACCTTCTGCCCTCAAATGCAAACCTGGTGAAGTGGGGGAAAACAGACGATCCTGCATGCCCCCTCTGCCATGAAAAACAAACAGTGGAGCATGTCCTAAGCTCATGTAAAGTAGCCCTGGCTCAAGGAAGGTACACATGGAGGCACAACCAAGTGCTCAAAGAAATTGTACAAGTAGTCTGGGCTAGTACCAACACCACAAAAGGGAAAATCAGGACTCCAAAAGCACCCGCAACATTCTTCACGGCAGGAGGCAGCAAATCATGGCCAAGAACAACAGTGCCACTCGAAACATGCAGGCAGAGTCTGCTGGACGGGGCAGATGACTGGGAGTGCACTGCAGACCTCCCAGAATGGAAGAGTCACCCAGAGATCATCAGCAAGAGTGGCATGAGACCAGACATAGTAGTCCACTCTAAGTCAACCAAGCAGCTGATCATGATCGAGCTCACGGTGCCATATGAGAACAGAATGGAGGCAGCTCAAATCTACAAGACTGAAAAGTATGCTGATCTGGCAAACAGCCTGAGGAGAGAAGGCTATCAGGTCAAAGTCCTCACTGCAGAAATTGGAGCTAGGGGGTTTGTAGGAACGTCTGCATACAGCCTCATGAAACAGCTCTCAGTTGCAGGGAAGGAAAAAACCAGAGCCCTGAAAGCAATGGCAGAAGCGGCAGAGAGGTGTTCAAGCTGGATCTGGTCAAGGAGGAACAAAAGTGAACTTCATAAGGCTTAATTTCCCTACAAATATCAGGTGTCCCTGTGGCTCAGTGGTTAAAGCGCGAGTCATTAAGTGGAAAATGAGCATGTCCAGAGGGTCATGGGTTCGAATCCCAGCCATGGCTCGTCCCAAGATGGGAAAAAAAGGGGCAGCAGAGGGACATCCGGAGTCATGAACCGGGTGTGGCCCAACCCCCCTAGAGTGTCAGGAGATAAGGGCCGAAACACTTGCTTGAAGGGGGCTTCTCTTCTGAGGACTCTCTGCTGCCACGCTCTCCACGAGTTTCTTTCTACCGCCAGCCTGCGAGCAGGAGAGATCGACCGACAAAATCTTCCGAACCCTCGCTTTGCCACCCAAATGCTTCACGTACTTTTCTCCGTTAAGCGAAAGCATAAGCAAGAACACCAAAATCAGCAGCAACAATTAATCGAATGCAAGAAAAAGTAAAAATACTTAGCTGCTTGGAGCGCATGGGGCTAACGGGAAATGGCTGCCGAGAAAAGAGGAATGATTTGGGCATGTGCAAGACACCAGGCCCTTTCAGGGTTCTTCTTGTCTGTGCGGACTTCACTGTGTACGGGGCAGAGTTGGCAAACTGCTGTCGTTTATTGCATTAGTCAGCCAGTATGTGTAATTAAAGTACATGTTTAACCAAAATACTTTGACAGTACTGTGAAGTATGTTTCTCAATTTTGTGCACGATTTATTTATAGAGTTTTCATCATACATTTCATATGGTTTATGCAGATATTTGTTTGATATCAATGAACTATGCCACTCTAGATTTTGTTAGTTATTTTGTATCAGAATCGTTCAGTAAATGAAGATCACCAATGCCAGGGGAGGTGACTCTAGATTTTGTTAGTCAAATTGTATCTGCATGGTTTTTCAGGAGACAAAAAAAAAAAAAAAAAAAAAAACCCACCTCCAAATGCAAGGGGAGATGACTGTAGATTTCGTTAGGCATACTATTTCTGAATTTTCTTTTTTTCAAGAAACAAAAGCCTCTGATGCAATGGAAGGTGATTTCAGTTTTGTTTTCTTTGTTTTTTGTAGGTCATTTTGTATCTGATTGGGTTTTCAGGAAACAAAAACCTCCTGTGAAAAAGGATGAAAAAATGTCTTATCGTGGGATCAGATTTCTCAAGAAAGTCTGGAAGTTGCCCCCACCCACCCCCTCCCCATTCCCAACCCACTTCCTGTACAAAATGATCTGTAAGATCGACAACTCTTGTAGCAGAGGAGACACGGACAAAAATACCCAAAAACATTTGGAACTACTTTTTAAAACATGGTCTTTCTTGACATTATGAATCACTATATTTTTTTTTAAAAAGTACTTTTCGGCCCTGAACAAATTTGACTTTACTAAAACTAACAAGATGCAAAGCATACAAACGTACTCTCAGTTTATCCTGAATACGCGTGAGATATTCCATAAAGAGGAAAAACCGTCTTGGGCTGATGTAACCGTTAGTAATGGCTATTCTGGTAAACATCGGCCATCATCTGTGACCTATAATGAACATACTTACAAATTTTCAGAAAGATCGGCCAAGAACTTTCTGAGATTTTCCATAAAGAAGAAAACCATTATCGGCCGTTAGTAACGGCTATAACTGTAAACTTAAACGTCGGGCATCATCCGTGACGCATAATGAACGTACCTACAAATTTTCAGAAAGATCGGCCACGTACTTTCTGAGATATTCCATTAAAAAACCATTATGGGTCGTTATACCCGTTAGTAACGACTATAACGGTAATCTAAAACTTCGGGCATCATACGTGACCCATAATGAACATACCTACCAATTTTCAGAAAGATCGGCCACGTACTTTCTGAGATATTCCATAAAAAAAGAAAAACCATTATGGGCCGTTATACCCGTTAGTAACGGCTATAACGGTAAACTAAAAAGTCGGCATCATCCGTCGCCCATAATGAACATAACAACAAATTTTCAGAAAGATCAGCCAAGTACTTTCTAAGATATCCCATAAAAAAGAAAAACCGTTATGGGCAGTTATACAGTTATTAACGGCTATAACGGTAAACTAAAACATCGGGTATCATCCGTGACCCATCATGAACATACCTACAAAATTTCAGAAAGATCGACAAAGTGCTTTCTGAGATATTCCATAAAGAAGAAAAACCGTTATGGGCTGTTAAAGCCGTTAGTAACGGCTATAACAGCAAACTGAAACATCAGGGCATCATCCGTAACCCATAACGAACATATCTGCTAATTTTCACAAAGATCGGCCAGGTACTTTCTGAGATATTCCGTAAAGAAGAAAAACCGTTACAGGCCGTTACAGCCGTTAGTAACGGCTATAACGGTAAACTAAAAAACATCGGGCATCATCCGTGACCTATAATGAACATACCTACTAATTTTCACAAAGATCGGCCAAGTACTTTGAGATATTCCATGAAGAAGAAAACCGTTACAGGCCGTTACAGCCGTTAGTGATGGCTATAACGGTAAACTAAAACATCGGGCATTATTCGTGACCCATAATGAACATACCCGCTAATTTTCACAAAGATCGGCCAAGTACTTTCTGAGATATTCCATAAAGAAGAAAACCGTTACAGGCCGTTACAGCCGTTAGTAACGGCTATAACAGGGTAAACTAAAACACCGGGCATCATCCGTCACCCATAATGAACATACCCGCTAATTTTCACAAAGATCGGCCAAGTACTTTCTGAGATATTCCATAAAGAAGAAAACCGTTACAGGCCGTTACAGCCGTTAGTAACGGCTATAACAGGGTAAACTAAAACACCGGGCATCATCCGTCACCCATAATGAACATACCTGCTAATTTTCACAAAGATCGGCCAAGTACTTTCTGAGATATTCCATGAAGAAGAAAAAACAGTTACAGGCCGTTACAGCCGTTAGTAACGGATATAACGGTAAACTAAAACATCGGGCATCATCCGTCACCCATAATGAACATACGTACAGATTTTCAGAAAGATCAGCCCAGTAGTTTTGTCTGGAGCGAGTGGAACACATTTTGACCACGGACGGACGGACAGACGGACACACACACACACACACACACACACACACACACACACACACACACACACACACAGAGCATTTCTTCGTTCCCATTCTAACGTACTCCTGTTCTATAAGAACTGGAAGTACAAAAATGATGGTGCCATGAAGATCCCCCCCCCCCCCCCCCCCCCCCCCCCCCCCCCCCCCCCGCCTTCTTCCCTCTGTATCAAACAGGAAACAAAAACAACAACACTCCCCCCAAAAAACAAACAAACAAAGCTTGAATGAAGAGTCTGTAGTATCATGAATTGAACTTTCTTCATAAATCTTACCAATGTCACGAAACCAGGTCTTTGTAGCGAGGGGTATTCACAGAATGGAGATGGTCCAGAGTCTGCCTGCAGAAATGCTGTAACGCAATAAATATAAATCCATGCAGAGTAAGAAAATCTGGGAGAAGAGAGTTTGGTTTACTTATCTTTGGAAATAAATCCATTTACTGGGCACAGTCTGATGTATCAGATGAGGACGCTTAAAAATAGCACAGAGGCAATAACCGCGCAGTGCCAAGATAGCAACTGTACTGTCATTACTGTGTTAATGGTGAATGCATCCATCACAAGGTGGCTTGGTCTTGAAGTGCCTGACTTCTGCAGGTGAAGGTTTGAATCTAGGCAGTGAAAAAAAAAACAAAATCCAAAATCAAGAAAACTAACAGCAGAAGGGTTTCCAAGTGTCATGACGTGGATGCTGCCCCCCCACACTGATTCGTTTCAGTTTCAGTTTCAGTTTCATCAAGGAGGCGTCACTGCGTGCGGACTAGTCCATATACGCTACACCACATCCGCTAAGTTTTGAGACGACATTACGCATGATTTGAAGCTGATGGATAAATGAATTAACAACTAAGATGAGGCAATTGAAGAAGAGGGTCTCGTGGCTACGACTCAGCGGATGTCTAACCTACGCATTAGCCCAACGCGCTGGTCAGACCTTGAGTGCCTACCTACCATGTTTTTTTGTTTGTTTGTTTTTTTAAATGTGTGTGTAGTGAATGTACACGTGTGTGTATGAAGTGTGGGCATGGGCCCATGTGTGTGCGTAGGCGCATGTGTGTGTGTGTGTGTGTGTGTGTGTGTGCGCGCGCGCGCGCGCGCGCGCAGGCGTGTGTGCGCGCGCACGCGCGCGCGTGTGTGTTGTTGTTGTTGTTCTTCGATTTAACGTCTTTTCACTTTAAAGTGATATTAGACA
>CM065722.1:55954970-55974970 GCA_033310375.1 Conus canariensis | reverse complement strand
AGACATAAAGGCAGAGAAAGGGACACAGACAGACAAACACAGAGACAGGGAGAAGGACATAAAAACAGACAGAGAGAGAGAGAGAGAAGACATAAAGACAGAGAAAGGGACACAGACAGACAAACACAGGGGCAGGGAGAAGGACATAAAAACAGAGAGAGAGAGAGAGAGAAGACATAAAGCAGAGAAAGGGACACAGACAGACAAACACAGAGGCAGGGAGAAGGACATAAAAACAGACAGAGAGGAGAGAGAGAAGACATAAAGACAGAGAAAGGGACACAGACAGACAAACACAGGGCAGGGAGAAGGACATAAAAACAGAGAGAGAGAGAGAGAGAAGACATAAAGACAGAGAAAGGGACACAGAGACAAACACAGAGACAGGGAGAAGGACATAAAAACAGACACAGAGAGAGAGAGAGAAGACATAAAGACAGAGAAAGGGACACAGACAAACACAGAGACAGGGAGAAGGACATAAAAACAGACAGAGAGAGAGAGAGAAGACATAAAGACAGAGAAAGGGAAAAGACAGACAAACACAGAGACAGGGAGAAGGACATAAAAACAGACAGAGAGAGAGAGAGAAGACATAAAGGACAGAGAAAGGGACACAGACAGACAAACACAGAGACAGGGAGAAGGACATAAAAACAGACAGAGAGAGAGAGAGAAGACATAAAGCAGAGAAAGGGACACAGACAGACAAACACAGAGACAGGGAGAAGGACATAAAAACAGACAGAGAGAGAGAGAAAAGACATAAAGACAGAGAAAGGGACACAGACAGACAAACACAGAGACAGGGAGAAGGACATAAAAACAGACAGAGAGAGAGAGAAAAGACATAAAGGCAGAGAAAGGGACACAGACAGACAAACACAGAGACAGGGAGAAGGACATAAAAACAGACAGAGAGAGAGAGAGAGAAAGACATAAAGCAGAGAAAGGGACACAGACAGACAAACACAGAGACAGGGAGAAGGACATAAAAACAGACAGAGAGAGAGAGAGAGAAGACATAAAGACAGAGAAAGGGACACAGACAGACAAACACAGGGCAGGGAGAAGGACATAAAAACAGACAGAGAGAGAGAGAGAGAAGACATAAAGACAGAGAAAGGGACACAGACAGACAAACACAGAGGACAGGGAGAAGGACATAAAAACAGACAGAGAGAGAGAGAGAGAAGACATAAAGACAGAGAAAGGGACAGACAGACAAACACAGAGACAGGGAGAAGGACATAAAAACAGACAGAGAGAGAGAGAGAAGACATAAAGACAGAGAAAGGGACACAGACAGACAAACACAGAGACAGGGAGAAGGACATAAAAACAGACAGAGAGAGAGAGAGAAGACATAAAGACAGAGAAAGGGACACAGACAGACAAACACAGAGACAGGGAGAAGGACATAAAAACAGACAGGAGAGAGAGAGAGAAGACATAAAGGCAGAGAAAGGGACACAGACAGACAACACAGAGACAGGGAGAAGGACATAAAAACAGACAGAGAGAGAGAGAGAAGACATAAAGGCAGAGAAAGGGACACAGACAGACAAACACAGAGACAGGGAGAAGGACATAAAAACAGACAGAAGGAGAGAGAGAGAAGACATAAAGACAGAGAAAGGGACACAGACAGACAAACACAGAGACAGGGAGAAGGACATAAAAACAGACAGAGAGAGAGAGAGAGAAGACATAAAGACAGAGAAAGGGACACAGACAGACAAACACAGAGACAGGGAGAAGGACATAAAAACAGACAGAGAGAGAGAGAGAGAAGACATAAAGACAGAGAAAGGGACACAGACAGCAAACACAGAGACAGGGAGAAGGACATAAAAACAAGAGAGAGAGCAGAGAGAAGACATAAAGACAGAGAAAGGGACACAGACAACACAGAGACAGGGAGAAGGACTAAAAACAGACAGAGAGAGAGAGAGAGAAGACAAAGACAGAGAAAGGGACACAGACAGACAAACACAGAGACAGGGAGAAGGACATAAAAACAGACAGAGAGAGAGAGAGAGAAGACATAAAGACAGAGAAAGGGACACAGACAGACAAACACAGAGACAGGGAGAAGGACATAAAAACAGACAGAGAGAGAGAGAAGAGAAGACATAAAGACAGAGAAAGGGACACAGACAGACAAACACAGAGACAGGGAGAAGGACATAAAAACAGACAGAGAGAGAGAGAGAAGACATAAAGACAGAGAAAGGGACACAGACAGACAAACACAGAGACAGGGAGAAGGACATAAAAACAGACAGAGAGAGAGAGAGAAGACATAAAGACAGAGAAAGGGACACAAACAAACACAGAGACAGGGAGAAGGACATAAAAACAGAGAGAGAGATTATATAAACAAAATCTGACTGCATGCACATATCAATTAAATAATATGAATAACAGGGCACGATTTATTCCAAAAATTGGATAGAATTGCAAGCAATTCAAGACAAAGGGCTGAATCATTTACTTTCTAACCTAAACACATTTTTCTGTTTTATCAATACATGCATTCATCAGAGCAAAAAACAAACACAAACAAATGAATATAGAAACAGAAGTGCAAAACACAATTATTATTACCAACTAACTCTTGGTCTAAGAAGCATTGTATGACTTGTGTCTTGTGTTGGAACATTGCTAAAAAGTGCACCAATGTCTTTTATATCTGCTAACCTGAGACTCTGAAAAATGAAGTCTATCAAATGCATTTTCCATCACTTCGCTAAAAATTCAATATCATTTTAATGGTAGTAAACAATCCAAATAACAAATGTTGCTATTTCTGCAAAGATGACAGCAGACAAGAACAGCGTTCCAGTATCTTGTGTATTCAACAAGTCACACAACTTACAATCCTCACTGAAAATGACAGAAGAGATTTAGTTTAACTCCCCCCAAACCCACCCCCTTCCCTACAATGTGCTTGTTTGTGAGTGTTTTTGTTTGCTTGCTTTTGGGGGAAAGGGGTAGGGTTTGGGGTTGTTCACTGATATGTTATAAGTTTACTATGGCATACTTCATGTTACAAGAGTTCTTAGACTGATGAAACACCAGAAACAGAGGTGGGTTTAGATGACTCTCCACGTGAATGAAATCAAACTAATGTATGTTGCCAGATCAATGGACAGGTTTCACTTATCCACATGGCAGCTGTCAGCCTTCAATAACTGTGTATATTGCTCAGAAACAATGCTCAATTCGATTTCCCTTCTTCCCCTCACCACAAACGAATGTACCAAGCGATGAAGCCTTTTGACTCCTCAAATTTGTTTGTAACTTTCAACAATTTTCTGTTTGTCAAGCTGACTCTCTTGTTTGTAGAGTTTTAAGTTTTGATTTGTGTGTGTATCTAATGATGAAACTTTTGATTCCTCTGACTTATTTGTAACTTTCACAACTTTTCTCTCTGATGCGCCGTCTCTCTCTCTCTCTCATCTGCAAAGCACTGAGTTTTGATTGGGGTTTATTAAATACCCCATTAAAAATACCACATTCACTCCTTTCACAAAATAATTTCTGAAAGTGACTGCTGGCTTTCCTGTACTCAAGGTTTACAGTCTCTCTGCATGGTTGGGATGAAAATGCTAAATACCAACTGCCAGAAAGTGTACAGAGTTCAGCAAATCGCATACCACCACACATAGTTCAATAAGAGATGAATGAAGTTTAAAACTTATCTCCAATTCAGCATCTTTCAATACACTATCCTAATTTCATCTTCAGTGTAAACACAACGAATGTCGTCTGTGAAGACCACAAGTAATACAAGACATCTTTCCTAATCCTACGTTGTTATTTTTTTCCCTCAAGCACCATAAATAGTAGCATCTTCTGCTTGGCAAGCCATTCTCAGCACAATTCCTACTCTCTGCCACTTTCACCCAGCGTGTGTGTGTGTGCGTGTGCGTGTGTGTGTGTGTGCGTGCGTGTGCATGTGTGTGTGCGTGTGTGTATGTGTGCAATGTGTGTGTGTGCGAGTGTGTGTGTTTGTGTGTTTATGTATATGTGATGTGCATGTGTGTGTGTTTGTGTGCGTACCATTGGAAGAACTTAGTAGAATTATAAAAAAAAATTTTAAAAACAGCTAGTACAGTTTTAAAAGGTGTTAAAAGCAAAACAAATCAAACTGCAGACACAGAAGCATTGTCTACCCTGAATGTCGTATTACTTACTGAAATGAGGCAGGTGCCTTCAACACTGTTGCTACTCCCTCCATGACAAGACATAAATGCCCCTTATGATCTGGAATTCAAATGGGGACATGGACAAGTACAACAGAGTTTTTTCCCACCACACTAACGCGTCGCCTTGTTCAGTACTAGGTTTTGCCTGTTTGTCCAGATGTCTTTTGATCTGGGGTGGGTCAGGCAGCACTTTAATCTTGAGCACTTAGCCTTTGTAGCATTTCCATTTAACCTAAGGAAAAAGACTTGCTGTTTCTCTCACTCACTGTATCACCATCTGCAAAGATTCTAAGCACATATTCCTCCTTCTAACCGTTGGTGGGAGAGAGGGAGAGGCGACTGGCTAGCCCCCTCACCTCCTCCTCCAAACTGCTGCAGCTAATTTTCTTCTCAACGCTGGACATCACCCCTGGCAGAACAGGCTGGGAAACGGCAGTCACTGTTCAGGCAGCAGTAACAGCCTGATGTCAGGTAGCACACTGACCATGACAAATTAGAACCAATCCAAATAAATATAGAGTGCCATGGAGCCCACTCTTGAACAAGCTCTACATAATACACTCACAACTCTACCCTTACCTGTCAAATGCTTTATAAAATGATCACGTTCAAACGCTGGCAGCATGAACTTTCAAGTTTTGTTTTGATGAAATGAAAAAAAAGCAAGATGAATCCTAAATCCTAAAAAAAAAATAATTAAAAAAAGCAACCTGAACAAAAGAGCATACATGCCAATGTAAACATACACACACGCTGACACAGAGAGAGAGGGCGTGGGAGGAGGAGGCTGGAAGTGTGGAAGGCTAGTGGCAGCCCTTTAAGGTTTAAGTTGCTTACTAAACATAACATGACAGAAACACAATCTTTTTGACACTCAGATTAAAAACTGATGATTCTATACACTTCAATTCGCAGTTGACTGATGGACTACCTATCTCACTGCCAGTTTGCCGCCCTTCCTGTAAGATTGGCAACCAGATCAAAGGAATATTTGGGACACACTTGCATGAATTTTGTCTTCATTTAGCCACAGTTTGGAACTCAAATTGCCCACATCTTATAACCTTATTCATGCCAAGTCTGAAAAATACCTGATGCTGACATACATGAAAAATGTACATGTAAAACATTCAGCTTGCACTCACTGAACAGTATCAAGTCCAGAGCAACAAAATCCAAAAACCTTCATTTAACAAAAAAAAAAAAAAAAAAAAAGTAATTCAAAGTTAAAATGCTAACAGCGACATGCAAACCATCCACAGAAAAATCAGTCTGACATCCTCAGCAACAAACACCTCTGAGAGCAGCATCTCAACCAAATAAACAAGCATGATGGTACACTTCCATGAAAAGATGTGTGCTAACCACTAAACAAATTCTTCCCACCCCCTCCCCCCTCTTGGCCCAGAAATTCCCCTGCATGCAACGACCAGGAGTCTGCAGTCACATGTGCCCAGTCTTTGAAGCAGCGTAGAGTCAGGAGAAGAAGGAATGACGCCAGAGCTAAAATCAGGCTTCAAGAACTTCTTTGGTTGACTCCAATATTGCCTGTGCTGCTCTGTACTCTTCTGTTTCTCCTAAATCCTGCATCCCTGCATCTTGCTGTGCAAAACAAACAATATTAATGATAATTTTGATATCATAATGAAAAAAAAAGTAAATCCTTAAAAACAAACAAACAAAAAGACAGAACAACAATGGTTAACAATATAAAAAAAAAATTTTTAAAATCAAGTCCGGAGAAAGTACGCTGGAATAAGTAATATGGGAATAGTACCTCTTAAAAGTACACAGAAGATAAGACAGCAGAAATGAAATAAAACAAACACCACCTCCACCCCCATTGTACATTCATAAAGTACAAGAGATGTCCTTCCCAAGATTCAGTATGGAATCAAATTTAAATCAGTCAACAGAAATATACTGATTTAGGACAATCAAAAGAACAGTAGGGGGTACATCAGTACTGCTACAGGTTGTCCATAAGGAGCAAAGACAGAACCCCCCTCACATTGTCTGCCCCTTATCTTCCACCTCTCTTCTACCTCGGCCACTGCAGTACCAGTGTCAGTGTATCATAGCCCAGCATACACCACAGGGCCCTTTCAGGCCTGTCACCACAGAAAAAAGCAACAAACAAACAAACAAACTCCACTCATGAAAACTGTAGCTGTATATGTAGATCAAGAAGTACTAGATCAGCTTGTTCCCTCACGACAAGGGAAGACTATTCTCACCACACACATAACTTTTAAAAAATTTATTTTTCGAGTCTTCTGGCACAACTTCCAAACAGTTTCAGCCTTCTTCCTGAAATAACTCCCACAGACATTTTTTTCATATTTTTTGGCAGTTCTTCACATCTAATTTCCTAATCTCAGGGTTTCCGCCATAAAAAAATTCCATGCTTGATCACTTGTTTTCTGTAAGGCCAACCAAACATGATGCCAGATGCATTATATGCATAAAATCTCAACGTTTAAATCACTCTAGCTGAATTTGGCCCTTCTGTCAACATCTTGGTGTCACTATTCCAATAGACCTGCCATGGTCTCAAAGGCAAAAAGTGTTGCACTTTGACATTTAAAGCGTGTCATTCCAAATTTAACCTTAGCATTTATATGGGATGCCAGAAGTCAGATTCGATAACACTTTTAGTCATGCTTCGCTTCACACAGGGCATGATGCTAGACTAAGAAGACGGGATATCTCACACAGTATCGCATGGTTTTGACTTGGCCCACAAAAAATTTAAATGGCTGACTATGAAACCAAAACAAGGCAGCAAAATCATATTCACCTTTTCACCTTCTGCAATTTTTCTTTTACTTCTTTATCCTCTCCTGAATTTCACCATCTTTTGACAAAGTAAATCTACAGTCTAAAGATCTGTGCTGTCTTGGTTCCCTCTAAGCCGCCACCATGTCCATCAATTTTATTATTTAAAAAAAAAACTGGAGTGGGGGGGGGGGGCTTCATCACATAATGTAGCAGCATACCATTATCAACGAAATCATAGCATGCTGTTCTACAAGCATTGCATCTGGCAGTTTTGTACCAGATAAGCAAAATCATGTGGCTGACATGAAGACGTTGACCTGTGGATCTTTCTGAAAGTCAAATGGAGATAGCAATGCAAAAAAACAAACAAACAAACAAAGCCAATCCTCCAACAGACTGGAGAAAGCACTGTATGCTCCCATGAACTTAACGACTAAGGTTACGATCCAAAATGCTCTCCATTCTTGACACTCAAAGACTGATGTAAAACAAGTGTTATGTACAGTCTATACATCACTCAAATCAAATGAAAGAGACTCGTTTCCTTCAAAAGTTCAAAACTAACATCACCTCAAAACAAGGTCTACACACAGTTTGCAATCATACACTTTGGGCCTACCTGATAAATCTCAGCAGTTTTATGCTGAGAGATTCATCATATAGCATGGATAGCGTTTCTTCACTCTTTAATCATCTGACTGCATCCGCAAAATCTACAAAGGGCAATTTCTGTACTGTCCTTAAACATGTCACCTCAACCTACTTGTCAGCATGGGTTGTTTTCATGCTAGTCTACAAAGTCACTGACCCTCACAGATGAATAGTTGCCAATAACATCATCTTCACTGACTTGTTTGTGATAGCTGGGAAAAAAAAATCGCTTTCATTTGACAAAGAGTGTTATGCACTTTCTTTGGGTTGATCACTCTGGGCTGTGATTTTTAACAGTGCCCTTTGTGGCCTACAGCTTATTACACTTTTTCAGGATGACAAAGCACTCCTTTGCTCTTGCCAGATTTGTAACTTAAACTAAGGCAGACAAAAATTTTCAACACAATTAGCCAGCAATTGACATGCTGGTAAAGGGAAAAGAAGATGCATGTTCACAGTGATTCTGTTGGTACTGTGAATGACATTCAGTCATTGTTGGCGAGGAATGATGATAAAATGATGTATTTATTTCTGCCCCGCTGGACTGGGTGAAACACTACCAATGCATTAGCATTTTCTTTTCAAATTACAGTTGAAGCCACTTGTAATGAATTGCCAGGGACATTCAAAATTGCTTGGTTATATCCGACTTTCGTAACAACCGATGTACCGGTTATAATGAATTTCTACCGGGTTGCTTTGTTATATCCAATGTGACATTTTCTCTCTCTCTCTCTCACCCTCACACACACACACACACACACACTCACACACAATGTGCTCACCAGCATACAAGGGTAGTAATCTAACTCGTTTCCTAGGCTGCTGTATACTTTAAATGAAAATAATTTTTTTTAATGTTTCCAAATATGGCTGTAAATTAATGTAAACAGATCACATAGGTCTACATTGCAATTTGAAGACTTAGAAACAAATAACAAGGAAAACAGGCAAAAAAATTCAATGTCTAATTCAGAAGACTTTATAAGAATAAACTGTCAGTAGAAATTACACTGCGCCATGATTTGAAGCTGGGAGGGAGAAAGCAGGATTTTTGCACTGTTCGTTTACATTTTCACACTGGTAGGTCACTGGAGTATGCACAGCTATAGAAATAAACACTTAAGTAATTGATTTTTTTCTTTAAACGCACTCTGCCTAACTGGAGAGCATTTTTTGTGCTTGTCATAGCTTGACAAGAAATCACAATAACCCAAAATAATTAGTGTCTCAATAAGGTCTTGAATAGAAAATGATGATTTTTTACTTTTCTCCATCATTGTGATGAAAGTCACAGATGTGTTATTAAGTTTAAGTGTATACAATCAAGAGTTCTATATTATTACCAGTATACATCAGGTCACTCATACACAGTTAATGGAATGGCAGTTATGTCTGATATGTAAATGTTCGCATTCAATGAGACAACAGATAAGGGTGATTGCTGCCACACTGGACGAAAAAAAAAATCCTTCAAATTCTCATTTTCTGTGAAACAACAGAAAAGGATGATTGCTGCCACACTAGACGATAAAAATCCCTCATATTCTCACATTCTGTGAAACACCAGACAAGGGTGATTGTTGCCACATCAGAGACAAAAATATCCCTCAAATTCTCACATTCTGTGAAACAACAGAAAGGGATGATTGTTGCCACAATGGACGAAAAAAAAAAATCCCTCAAATTCCCACATTCTGTGAAACAACAGGTAAGGATGATTGTTGCCACAACTGGACGAAAAAAAAAATTCCTAAAATTCTCACTTTTGCAACTCTGGACCAGAAAAAAAATCCCTCCAACATCTCACTTTTTGACAGAACAGATAAGGTTGATCGTTGGCACAGTTGGACGAAAAAAAGAAACCCTAAACTATGAAAAGTGAAGAGAAAGATCTCAAATGGATAATAAGTTTGCTTTCATCCTCAGTTTCAGTTTCAGTTTTATCAAGGAGGTGTCACTGTGTGCAGACTTGTCCATATATGCTACACCACATCTGCTAAGTTTTGAGACCACACTACGCATATTTTTAAGCTGATGAATAAATGAATTAACAACTAAGATTAAAGAATTGAAGAAGGGGGTCTCGTGGCTAGGACTTAGCAGATGTCTGACCTATGCATTAACCCAATGCACTGGTAAGACCTTGAGTGCCTACTTAACATTGGTTGTCTTTTTTTTTGGGGGGTGGGGGGGTGGGGGTATGTGTGTGTAGTGAATGTACACATGTGTGTATGGGTGTGGGCATGAGCCCATGTGTGTGTGTGTGTGTGCACACGTGTGTGTGTTATGTGTGTACTTGTGTGTGTGCACGCGCATGTGCGTGTGCGTGTGTGTGCATGTGTGTGCCTGCATGTATGTGCACGTGTGTGCATGTGCAGAAGTGCGTGTGCATGTGTGTAATTTGTGGGTTTGTGTGAGTACACACACATGTATCTGCATATATATGTGTACATATATGTGTGTATATGTGTGTGCCTTTGTATGTGGGTGTGTACACATGTGTGTGTGTATGCATTTGTATGTTCATGTGTATGTGTGTATGTGCGCACTTGTGTGGGTGTAGACATGCACATGCACGCACATGTATATGCATGTGTGTAGGAGTGAGCAAACATATGCTCGCACGTGTGTGTGTGTGTGTGTGTGTGTGTGTGTGTGTGTGTGTGTGTGTGTGTGTGTGTGTGCGTGTGTGTACGCGTGCATGTGTGTGCGGGTGCGTGCGTGCGTGCGTGCGTGTGTGCACGTGCGTGTGTCCATATAACACAGCAGTCCACATGGTTACACAAAAGCACCCAAGTACATGTAGGTGCAGCAGTTCTGTCACACTTATCATTTGATTCTCCCTGATTGATACCTAAAAATGAGCTCTGGTGTGCTGTGGTGTCCTCATCTCCAAAATACTGACTTTTACACTTCTCTTTGGAAACCAGAATGGTTGCCAGTGTTTTTCTAGATTTCTTTCAACTTCATTGAATACTTTCAATTTTTCACTTTAGCGACAGACCTTTGTGAGGTGCAGACGTCATGGTGAAATGGCCTATTAACCAAAGCCTGATACCCTCCTTCCCCTTAACACCACCCTCGTCCCTCTAGCATCTCTCCTCCGCCTACAGTCGCTGAACTCGACCCACGTGAGTTGGCAGCTCTCCTTAGAGAATCACAGCCACTCGCATTACAGGACAATGAAATACAATTTTATTGCTTACAAATTACAGAGGTGACAGTTACCACACAACAAACGCACAGTAACAAATACTGTGTACTTTCGATCTACCAATGTGTGTAAGCTTAGGTTATGCAGCTAGTCAAACACATGTATGAATGTGTGATTTCTATTTTGAACAATGTATAGAAATCTCTACATTTCATGTGCTGTTCGGACACACCTCCATCTTCCTAGAATAGCAAGCGAACGTGCGAAGCAATATACATTGCAGCAAACTAACCAACCGTTTCCGAGAAATGCTTCTCGAACACAAAAGTAACCACTTTGTTATGTCTGGCTTGATCTCTTCACGGGGCCGAACATTTGATTCGCTATAGGTGTCTGCTTTGTTATAACCGGCGTGATCACCCATTTCGTTATAAGGGGCATTTCGTTACATCCGACTTTGTTTCATCTGAGGTATTTTTAGTCATGTAAAGAAGGGGTTACGCTATATCCAGCATTCCTTACATCCGGCTTTGTTATAAGCAGCTTCGACTGTATTTTGTTTCTCATCCAACAATTGTCTTTAGGGATATGGGAGGGTCTAGAGGAAAAAGCCAGTCATGGCCATAATGCTTCCCATTCCTTGCAGACAATTTTTTTTTTTTTTTTTTAAAGAGCAATTGTGCATTTGGCTTAGTTCAGAGGAGCTCAGCAGTCAAGGGGTTACTAGGCAAAAATGTGTCAGGGCAGTATAACCACCCTTTCATCTGTTCACTGGAAAAGACCATGTTCCATTCCTCTTGCCAGAGGTCTACTGAAATTGACACACTGGATCATCAGGTTTTCCAAACTAGCCAATGACTTTTTGAAGAAATTAGATTTTGTTTCTGGCCTTGTGAAACTCCCCAAACATTAACAAATTGGAGAGAAGTCAGTTTTAAGGATCATTCTGAATGACATCAAAGCACAAAGATGCTTGGCACCATGCAGGATACTTTTCTACATATGAAGTTCTGCCTCTCAAAGTCCTCTCTCTTATCATTCTTCTTTCCTTGTCATAGCACATCATCCTCTTCCCCACTCTACCATCACCTCCTGTCTACTGTCTTTTTGAAGAGAACTCACCATCAAGCTTTCCAGCTCATGGTAGGCCTTCTTTAACCGCTTCAAAGTGTCAGGCACCATCTGCTTGGATTCCTGTAGCACCTCCCTCTGCAGACAAGGAGCACAAAGTGCCACAGGTTAAGCAATAATAAACAGACTCATGAACCTGAAGTACTGTTACATTTCAACTACTTCCCTAGTGTGGGCAAAACAGTATCCCGGCGTTCTGTTGCAATCTGTGGATGTGACAGTGGTGTTAGAGGGCCTTGACAATACTTAGATCATACAGCTTCTGAGGCTTCTCCAACAAGATGCATGCCCATCAGTCATCTCTTTCAGTGCTGGGAAGAAAAGGCAGGGTGTTAAAACCTTCTGAATCCACTATATCCTCTTCAACACTTGGAAAAACCTTCACAAACGTGAAAGCTACATCAACATTTCTTTGTTTTTTTGCTTGGTGTGCACATGGCCATGCCTCTTGCCCGTCTGTGGTCTGTTGCTGCTGTAGATCAGCTGGCACTTTATCCTTATCACTTCTAACCACCTAGACCGTCTAACTTCCCCTTTACACCCCTCCCCTCTTCTTCCCTCTTGCTCTTCCCCTCCGCTACTCTCCTCTCTGCCTTCCAGACCACTGGCACCATCCCTGTCCATCTTTCCATGCCTGCCAGCCATCGGTCTCCTCCCTCTGCCCTCTCTCTTCCATCACCTAGCCTGTATACTGTCAGTATCATTCCAAATCATGCATTACCTTCATTATTCCTCCTATGAGCTTCATGTTAAGAGGACAAATACAACACACTAAACAATGAGTATGTCCATAAATCCGATTTATCATTAATCTTTAAACTATCAATTATTTCAAAAGAAAGTTCCCAAGACAGATATACACAGAAATACTGTTTAAAAAAAAAAAAAAAAAAAGCAACGAAAACCCAGCACATCCACAAAAACCCAGTGTGCATAAAGTCATCTGGCAACAGATGTAGTTTGTGAGGTGGGGATGGGGGGAGGAGGGTGGGGACAGACAGTGAGAGGGCCCAGTTGAATGATAGTATATTGGATGTGGTGAGAGTGTTGGTCTGCAGCATGCCTTTTACATACATCTGTTGTTTTTTTTATTTTATTTTCTGTGCAGTTTGTTGTAGATCTGATGTGTGCATATGTTGACTGAAACCTTCAAAGACATTTGTTTGATTAGGCATACTAAATACTCTTCACAACAATAATGATGACAGCTTGGTATGCATTTGTCTCTAGAGCTGCATGCTGCTGATGTTCATGACTGATCACCATGGTCATTGTCTGCTTTGAGATGACAACAGTCAACACATACACCATCTCACTGTCACCCAAGTTTGAACTGTTTCAGTCAGTAACATTAGTACAGACTACACTCATATCCCCAGTAGCTGGTATCGACTAGCAGTGCCTGGGCCATTACATCATTCAGTCAAGTTATGGTCGATCAAACATCCACCATGCACACACACACAAACATACACAGTATACATTTCGCACAATGCAGTCAGCCTCTACCTGTTTTTTTATGTCGTATTCATCTTTCTGTTCTTGTTCCATACAGGCAATCTTCTTCTCAATTTGCACAGCTTCCTTTTCATACATCTCCTTCTCCTTGGCGGTTCTGGACAAAGCCACAACAGTCCACTTTTAAACAGCAAACATTTCTACAGTCATTTTTTTCCCTCTCTCCTGAATAATCTAGAACACATCACCAGTTGACTAGTCACATCACACAGAGACTCATAATACTTTTCCCTCTCCATGGTTGGCTGTCACTTCCAATTTCTCTGTCTCTCTCTGTTTGTCTGCTCTCTACACATAGATAAAGACTTCTCATGAACAACATCTTAAGCTCTTCTCTTTCCTTTATAAAGTCTGAAGATACATTTCTCTTCAGTTCACATTTCTCTTTGCTGGACAAAGACTTGCATGATTCTCCTTCCTGGACAAAGAGTTGTACTTTTACTTTCCTGGACAAAGAATTGTTCTACTTTGTGGGCCAAAGAATCATACAATCCTTTCTTTCTGGACAAAGCTTTATACAACGTGAGCTTTCACTGACAAAGGTCTGAAAGCCTCCCTTATTTCTCTTTCATGTATAAAGAATGGTTTCTCTCCCCTGCACAAAAAAAAACCCAACTGTACTGTGTTCTGGACAAAGACTTATACATTTCATTTTCCTACGCAAAGACTCTGTCCCAGGTGATACTGAAAATAACAACCTATCTTTTTACTGTCCACAAGACCTGAACAATCAAGTTCCCTGGAAATCCCAGATAATTACCACCGGCTGACTCAAGTTTAACCTGAGACAACGGTTCCAACACCTGCACCCGATGGTGGGGGTTTCACACCATACACACATCATGAAACTGGAAATCATGCCAGATGACACGGGAAGGATTTCAAAATTTTTTTTTACAGTTCCCGTAGTCTACTTATAAAAGATAAGCTTGAAATTCCCAACGGCCATCCTTTTTGATGACAAGACATATTTTATACTCACACAGAAAGTGAGGAAGGGCGGCAGGGGTAAGGTGGGGGTGGAGTTGCAGGGTCAGATGAAAAGTGCTGAGATGACATACCAACGCTGGGAACTGTGAGTTGATGACAACTTCACATGATAGTGATGAAGATTTTGGGGAAGGTAACCGATGAAAAGGGGGCTTAAAGATGCAGCATTCAACTGAACCAGTCAGGTTCATAACGTAATGAGTAAGTCTGGGAGTCTGTAAAAGGAAAAAAAAAGCGGAAACAAGTTACAATCAATCCACCAGACTAAGGTGGCAACTTTGTATGCTAAAAGTTCTCCACAACAACAGTACTGCGAAAACATCTGAACTAGTGACGGATAAAAACTGCCATGATGGAAATTTTTCAATGCTGATTTGTTTTCAGATAAAACTAAAAACTACCCTGCATGGAGCAGAGGTTTAAGCATCGCAGGCTGGGAGTTCCAGGGTTCAAGTCCCAGCGGAAACATTGATTTGTTGGATTTTTCAGCCAAGGCCAACTAATACCTTGCTTAACTTGAGGTTTTGTCAGTCCTTTCAACATGTTCTACACTCAAACTGGGACACAATGAAATCAAATTCTTCTTATGTGCACAAAAAATAAAAGGAATTGCTTCAAACCAATTTACACAGTAACACAGCGCCCTAAAAATAACTAATTCATAATCTGGTATTCATATAATATGAAAATGTTTTGTCTTTGTTGTAATTTTCACTATCTGAACTATAAACATGTATTTTGAGAACACAATATAGCCTGTTGCGGTTGGCTGTCCTATAAACAACATGGATTCATTACATCCATTGTGTATGAGCTCATTGCAGTTTGGCTAATCACTATTGAACAAATTTGCAAATATTACATGGCGTTAAACCATTATTACTATGCAAAGTTAAATTCTCCCACACTTAATTTGGCTAAGCTGCAGTTCACCACACAGGACATTTAACATTCAATCCCATAAAAAGTAGTGCACAACATGTGTACTATCAGCTCTTTGCTGTGCTTTGATGGTGATCATGCTTGTCTTTCAACTCAACTTTCCAGCTCCAAATGGAGTTTTCTGCAGAATGAGCACAGATGTGTTTTCAAAAGCATGTTTTTTAAAAAGCATGTGTTGAAAATATTTTTCAGGAGCACTCAATCAAGTGTCTTAAAAATATGAGGTAAAGCTTGTAAGTTTTACAGATGTTTTGAATTAGTTTTTATTTAAATATTTTCCCCTAATACAAAAAGTTTTCTTGAAATGAAAGTTTATCCATTCTTGATCGCCAACCTTCCAATGTTATTCTTGGGCAATGCTTGCTTTTGCCCATGGACCAAGTTGTAACAGAAGCCCTGGATATTTAACAGAGAAGGAAGAGATCTTGACTTTCAACTTTTTTAAGGATTACCTATGGCCTCACTGTCATACAAAGTACCCCTAAAGATGACCAGCACATCACATGGCATCTGCCAGTTGGGTCTGCTAATGTACAGACACTAACATACCAGGTGACAAAAGAGCTTTTACCTCATGTACAGTAACAGACAGCGTGCCTGCCAAGAACATCTCAGCATCATCCTTAGGATCTTTCCACTCCAGGATAGCATCACTTGCCTCAATTCATCTGTTTCCCACCAACCCACCCATCCATCTTCTTCCAGAATCTTGCTTCTTACTGGTGAAGCACTGTGTGGTCCTGGCTCAAAATCAAGTTGATGTTGGGGCCAGCGTTAGGGCTGATGCCACTGTCAGTGGATCTAGTTACTAAAAAAAAAATTTTTTTTTTTTTTTAATCATAACTGCGTGCTGCTCTATACACTGTGACTCAACAGCCTAAGAACCCTGTACCTGTTTATATCTTCTTTTTTTTTATGTTTTTTTTCTCCAAAGTACCAAAGTCTCCTAAAGCAACAGAATCTTCAGCCTGTTGAACTTGGCTGCCAATAAAGAAGACAAAAAAAGACTCAAGGGTATGGCTATATTCTTGTCTGCATGGTTTTCTCTAGTATCACAACCTGGTCATTTTAAAGTCCTGAACACTTAGGTCGTCAATATATTTTGGTTTTATTCAAAATTTAATACCAGTGCACATCTTCTTCTTCTTCTTCCTAAAATACTGGTTCACTCAAAAATGAGGTCACCAGCGCGCATGTTAAAAAGTAAAAAAATAATGCACTGTACTGTTTTCACACAATAATAAAATTGTGATGAAAAGTTGCAGAAATGGTACAGAAATACTTCGGGAACATAGCTAAACAGATTTTATCAGAAATACATTCTGTGCACTGCCTGTTGGGAAAAAGCCACACACACAGACAGCAGAAACTAGGGTGGATTGCTAAATACAGATTCATTTTGATAAAGACTCGAGACTTAAAAAAATCAAAATCAAATTCCTCTCTGAAAGGATCAACGGTAAATGTCCTTGTTCAGACGCGCCCCTTCACCTTTCCTACAGCCCTCCCCCACCTTCCCACCTCCACCACTCTCACCCCAACCTATCCCCCCCTCATCGTCAATTTTGTGTCGACCGTGCCGGATCTGGACTGAGTGGCGCTTCACGGATTGAACAGCCATTATAACCGCTAAGCGCCAGTTGTTGAGATTAAACGAGAAGCGGGCTTCTAAACTATCAAGCTTCTAAACTGCCGATGACGTAAAGTTAAAATAAAATTATGACTCAACTACAAGTCGCCAAGGCCGGTCCGGATAGAATCCAGAGTTCCATCCAGAGTTCCAGTTGAAAATAATGTAACAGTATTTGCCGTAACTAATTGTTTTGCTCAAATGATTTCAACATAACGGGGGAAAACCAGCTTGGAAAAACTATACATGCCTCTTCACAACTCCAGTTTGGATTTTCAGCTTCTTAATACGTGGGTCGACTTGGGCCATGGTGATTGTCGTCGCTGTCTGCAAAAGATGTTTGGGGCAACGTGAGTAAACTGACGGGCGGAAACGCACATTGAGCATGCGCCTACTTGCCTAGTTACGTCCCTTCGAGCATTTGGGGTGTTCCAGGCAAAAGCATCCCTTGTTTTAATCTGCCCCGGAAAATAATCGGCAAATGGCGCCAAGGCTATAGCTTTAGTTCAAATACGTATATACATTTACTCCCCCCCCCCCCCTCTTCCCCCGCTTCCCTCTTTTCTACTTCTATCATAACGTGGCGATTGCTGGTTTTAATGGTGATGCTGCTCATGTGTGTATCTGTATATTCAGGAGTCAATCTTTTTAACAACAAAAATAACAATAATAATAGAAATAATAATAATTTCCACAGCGCCCATCCAAACAACGTAGGCTTCCAGTGAGCACTTAAAAAGCTGTAACAAATTCTGTCTAAAGCGCGCGCGCACACACACACACTCACACACACACACACACACACACACACACACACACACACACACACACACACATACACACACACACACACACACACACACACACACACACACACACACACACACACACACACAGAGTTGTGTGTATAGTTTTCCCAAGCTTGTTTTCCCCCGCTATGTTGAAATCATTTGAGCAAAACAATGCAGTGGTGTGATCGTCTTCTCCCCCGGACTGCAACGCCCTGCTACAGGAAATGACGAAATGAAAAATATTCATGAAAATTTAAGTGATTACGATCAAAACATTTATTGTTGACGACAGATAAGTTCCTTGATTTGTTGATGGAAATTGGATTGTTTTAAAACAAAGTATGTCAAAAATATACATTGTATATGTGGCCATAGCATATCAACTGATCACATTCTTTTGTTTAACTTAATGAAAAATTCATTCCAAATACGTCTGTACAACCTATTCAAAATGTTTTCTTGTCTGCAAGTGAAACACATCTTTTCTTTTTGTACATAGCCAAAAGTCCAATTGGCAAATACTTATAATAAATAACAGTCAGTGGTGAGATGAGACAGAAGATTATATTTTTTTCCCATCTTTAATTAAGTGGATTTTCTATTTTTGTGTTATAGCTGTAGGTAAGTTAATTCTTTTGACTCGTTGTGTTAACCATTTCTCCCGGTCCCCGGCTTTTTTTTTTCGTCTAATATCATGTAATGTGGAAAGACGTAAAACAAAACAACAACAACAGCAACAACAACAACAACAATAACAACAACAACAACAACACACACACACACACACACACACACACACACACACACACACACACACACACACACACACACTGATAATAATCATAAAAATGGTAATAATAATAAAAATAATAACAATAATAATATTTATGATAATAATAATAATAGTGATGATGATGATGATGATAATAATAATAATAACAATAATCATTATAGTAATAATAATTTCTATAGCGCTCCTACAATGTTGGCTGCTGGGCACTTTACAAGAGGTAACAAATTGGTATCTAACACACACACACACACACACACACACACACACACACACACACATTCTATTGAAACAGGTGAATGGTGTATAAGCCTATTTTTTCTGACAAATAGTGTAAAAACAAACCACTTTATTAAACAGGAACTGACGAAATTCTCGAAACAATGATATTAGCAAAGCACTATAGTTACACACTATCGCTCGCAAGGAACACAGCCCCATATTTCCGTGACATTCAAATTCCCCTCTATTGTCAAGGACCCTAAGGCAAAGATTCGCTTCCAGTATTTCCATTTGAAATTCATATTTATTTACATATGCAGACGGGAAGAGAAAGAGAAATCGTTTTCGTTTTATAAGCAGCATATTAGTTTTGTCCTTGAGGGCTGGCTACACACCTACACCTGTAAAAAAAAAAAAAAAAAAAAAAAAATTCAAAGGAAACTTTATTGAGAGCTTACTATCATTGTTTATTTGAATCCGCAATGAACTTCTATACAGTGGTCTTTGCTTTCTAACATACTATCTCTACCCTCCTCTGCGCAGGTGTTCTCCCCACTCAGTATTAACAACTGTTTATTTGCGTGCGCTTCTACACTACACACAGTGGCCAATTCTGAAATCCCAGTGAATCATTTTCCCCCAAATTAGAAAGTACATATCCATTTTGTTGCGGTATTTCATTCATTTCATAACATGGCCAGTTCCTTTGCTCAAGGCAAACCAGTTTGTCAGGTTACTGCTCATTCCTGTTTCACGAAGACAAGGTTGAGCCTTTCCCCAAGCTGAGGATTACTCAGCATTATGATGATTCTACTGAAGATGACCATGTAGCCTATGCCTGTATAAGAGATAAAAGTTCACTTGAAATGTTAAGGGGATTTAGCCATGGGGTTATTTCATCTTCCTATTGCCAAGTGACTGCACACACAGTTGAGAAAAGTGTAGATAACCTGATAGCCCTGGTGCCATCCTCGGTCTTTTCTGTTCTCTTCTCTTTGTCTAAGTGTTTGTGCGTTTTGTGTTGTTGTTAAGTCTCTGCTCACTGAAGCTGTGTCTTTTCTCTCAAATATGTAGGTATGTTAAGAAATTGATTCATGTTCACACCATTTGCCTTCGCTATGTTCAACGCGTTTCTGAAATTAAGCAAATGCCATTAACGGGGTGGACTGGGCTATAAGATGTG
>CM065722.1:55924970-55947470 GCA_033310375.1 Conus canariensis | reverse complement strand
ATGGCGGAACCACCCCCACCACACCACCTCACACCACAGTCACACTGTCTTTCACATCCACTTAACTTGTGTCCGCACAGGTATGAGTCTTTTGCTGTATCGAAGAAACACAGTAACAAGAAGACCCTCCTTTGAGTTTGATGCTCCATGGACAGGTGGATTGCTCCCTCGTCAGCGCGTGTAGCGGCGATACTGCTGTCCCACGTAATGGGCAGGGGCACCTCTGCTGATCAGGAAGGCAAACTGAAGATCCAACAGGATGGTGGACGGGGAGAAGAAAAAGAAGACTAACGATGTGACTGTCACCCCACGTCGGTACAGAATGGACAACCCGGACCTCTGCAGACTGGACTTCCAGCAGGACCGTCGCCCCACGTCGATGAAGACGGGACAACCCGGACCTCTGCAGACTGGACTTCCAGCAGGACCGTCGCCCCACGTCGATGAAGACGGGACTACCCGGACCTCTGCAGACTGGAACCCAAGGAGAAAAATAAAGGAAGGACCGATGCCCCATGCCGGTGAAGACGGGACAACTCCCGTACCTCTGTAAAAAAAAAAAAAAAAGAAAGAAAACAGGACCGTTGCCCCACACCGGTGAAGACGGGACAATCCGGACCTCCGTAGACTGGAACTAAAGCAGAAAATAAAGCCAGGACCGTCGCCCCACGTCCGCGAAGACGGGACAACCCGGACCTCTGTAGACTGGAACTAAAGCAGAAAATAAAGCCAGGACCGTCGCCCCACGTCCGCGAAGACGGGACAACCCGGACCTCTGTAGACTGGAACTAAAGCAGAAAATAAAGCCAGGACCGTCGACCCACGTCCGCGAAGACGGGACAACCGACCTCTGTAGACTGGAACTAAAGCAGAAAATAAAGCCAGGACCGTCGACCCACGTCCGCGAAGACGGGACAACCCGGACCTCTGTAGACTGGAACTAAGCAGAAAATAAAGCCAGGACCGTCGCCCACGTCCGCGAAGACGGGACAAACCGGACTCTGTAGACTGGAACTAAAGCAGAAATAAAGCAGACCGTCGCCCCACGTCCGCGAAGACGGGACAACCCGGACCTCTGTAGACTGGGATAAAGAAGAAAATAAAGCCAGGACCGTTGCCCACGTCCGCGAAGACGGACAACCCGGACCTCTGTAGACTGGGGATAAAGAAGAAAATAAAGCCAGGACCGTTGCCCCACGTCCGCGAAGACGGGACAACCCGGACCTCTGTAGACTGGGGATAAAGAAGAAAATAAAGCCAGGACCGATGCCCCACGTCCGCGAAGACGGGACAACCCGGACCCCCGTAGACTGGGGATAAAGAAGAAAATAAAGCCAGGACCGATGCCCCACGTCCGCGAAGACGGGACAACCCGGACCTCCGTAGACTGGGGATAAAGAAGAAAATACAGGACCATCACCCAACGTAAGCGAAGATGGGACAACTGGACTTCTGTAAACTAGACCCCAACGAAGTGGCCTAAGAGCTGGAATGCTTGGTGACGGTTTCCAATGGCAGAGACAGTGCTCTCCACTCAATGAACAACTAGGAGTGAAAAGCAAATCAGCTACACACACCCTCTGCCAGCAGAGGAACAGTAAACAGTAGTCACAAACACTGTCGTAAACGGCGGGAAATACATGTATCATAAGGCACACTGAGGAGAGGTTGGGGGATGGAAGGGGAAGGTACGAACTGCATGGATGACAGGTCACTCTACCTCTCCCCTGGTTAAACCACTCAGAGAGGGGGAAAGGAGGAGGCCGTCCGTGACAAGGATAGTTGCAAATCTATGACTGACCTCACAGCTGATGAAAAGCCAAGTCACCAATTCACGGGTCCTCCCAGCCACCTCCACGGCCGACTCCAGGTTGGGTCCCGGGGCAACCCAGCGCCTCTTCAGCATGTAAGGGTGATGGTCGGTCCTGAGGGTGGCCGGCACCTTTCTTCCCTCACTGAAGGACAAATATCCTGCAGACGGGGAACCTTCCCTTCTCACCCTGCCACTGTAGCAAGGCGGTGTAGGTATAAATGATAACAATGAGAACAATTTCTATAGCACCAATCCTGACACCGTGGCTACAGGACGCTTCACCAGTGTTAACAAATCAATATCTAAAACACACACACACACACACACACACACACACACACACACACACACAGATAGTGTCATAGAGAGAGAGAGAGAGAGAGAGAGAGAGAGAGAGAGAGAGAGAGAGAGAGCGAGAGCGAGAGAGAGAGAGACATACACTACACAACACGGTGAACAGCTCATTCGTACACGAGCAAAGTGTGCAAGCAACAGATAGCAATTTAGTAACATTTCAGGTGGTATTCTGTAACTGACGTTTGCACAGGTAAGTTTTAAATTGCAGATTTGAAAGTCGCGAAGGAAGGGGCATGACGTTGCTGGAAAGGTAGCGAATTCCAGAGTATCAGCGCAGAAAATGTGAATGCCTTAGAACCAGCCGATGCACGGACAAGCTGTTTTGTTCTGTGCCAAGTACACAGTTCTTCATTTTTTACACCACCGTTCTTCCACCCCTTGAAATGGGAACGGCCCAGGCTGAAGACTGGGTACATTTCACAGGGAGTGGGGAGGTAGGGGGGGGGTTGCTCAGATAGAAGGGCTCTGATTGGTCAAAGACACAAACTCACGTGGTGTGATGAGAGTTGGGAGTGAGTCGGTGTGTCCTCTAGTGGAAGGACTTAGAATGTTTTTTCTATCAGAGTTATGGTAAAAATTTCACCTCCACCCTCTCTCTTACTAGTTGTGGAAGGAGCAACTTTCCAGTACTAGTCATCAATTGAAATTTTTGTTTTTCTCGGGACTGTTAAAACTACTCAAGAGTGGCTCAGGAATAATTTTCCTTAGGCTTGAGCTCTTAAAAAGTACTTGTAGCTCCAAGAGATAGAATTGATATAAGTCCAAACATTCAATACTCATTGAACAACAAAGAACTAACACAAGTTAAGAGAGGGAAATTTCTGGATGAGTTGAGCTGGAGTCCACTTGGAATATCAGAACTTTTCTGATGCTGGAGAGGATAGTTGATCTCTCTCTAGTTGTTGGTGACTGATCCACTTCTTTCTAGACCTGTTGATCAAGTGCTGGGCTGTGGTGTGTGTTCACTACCAGGCATGCCCAGGGTAGGTAGGAACCCAAAACAAACAGAATCTGGTCTGTAGCTAAGTAGCTGAGAGTCTGGCATGTTGAATTCTCACACTTGCCCTCTGGCTTTCAGTAAATATATGAGACCTCAGCCAACAAAGGATTAGAATAGCATAAATATATCTGCCATGACTACCAGTCTCCAGTGTTGTTCAGATTTTAAGTGGAGTTTAACAAAGGATAGGAGAAAGTGATACAATGCTAAACAATTGTAGTCAAATAACTCTTCAATTTTTCTTATGAATTAAATTGCAGCAACTTGGAATACACTTAGCCCAAGTGCATGTGTGATGTAGACTTAGAGTCACACACTACAAAGCATTCTAACACTCAATAGTATTCATAAATTAACATAACAGTTTTCACCTAGTATAGGCATAGTGCCTTTCTGATCAGAATTTATCATTTAATTATCATCTAAACAGATAGGATTGAACACTGGCAAACGTCAGATGGTTATTAAAGAATCTTAACCAAGCATCTTACTAGTTTTTACCATGTTGTGGCAAACTATTACAATAGGATACTCGTTCCACATCCCGATAGATGTCACCAAGTATTGGCATAAGGTTATACTGTTAAACCACATGGCATACATTCAATCAATGCATTGTCTCAAAATTTAGAAACATAGTTTCAAAGTACAGTTCTGGGAGATCAGTGAACCTTAGACCGGATCAGAGTAGATGAGATGAACTTTCACTCTCTCTGGTGTACCTATGTTGTCTTTGTGGCTACACTGTGTTAGGTCGTCTACAGCTGGTCTGTGGAGGCAGTGATTGTTCACCATGAGTTTCCCCTTTTATAGGCCAAACCACTTATTCTGTTTCCTGTTCCAGTTGGCTTTGTGTCACTAAAGATAAAGAAAAGGGGATTGAAAGGGGTTGGTCATCCCCCACCACTTACAGTGGGAAGTACGGTATAGAACATTCTAAAATGTGCTTGCTGGGCCGTTGGGGTTTGAATTTAATGCGCCTATATTCGCCCATGTCAATTGAAAAGGACTGTTTAACATAACTGCGTCATTCACGAGCTGCACACAAGACTGTCAGCGTGCAGGTGTTAAATACGGGAAGGGGGGGGGGGGTGGGGGGGGGAGAGACAGAAGGAGGTGTCCACTTTTCTCTGATCTAGCAGAGAGAGAACACACATTCAGCTAAGGGAAGGGAGAGGAGAGGGAGTGAAGCGAGCTGCATACTTTGAAAGTTACGTAATCTTTTCCCCTGTAACATTGTTTCCGGAGCCAGGCTGCTCACAACTTCCAAACAGCTGCAGGAAGAGTGAGGGGGGTGAGCGGTTTTGAATTGGGATGGAAAAAAAAAGGGGGGGGGGGGGTAGGAAGTGACAGCAGTCTAAACGTTATTGCCATTTGTGAGACAAAGGGAGAGAGAGAAAGAAAGAGGGTGGAAGAAGGGGGAGTAGACCGGGGTGTGTGCATGTTTGTGCAATTTGCACAGGAGGGTGTGTGGAGGAGTGGAGGTGTGCTTGACAATTCATCACACTAGGCTGGGTTCAAATCTCACATGGAATGTGTAAAAGATATAACACACGCAGATGTAGAGTGAGGGCCCTTTGAACTATGAAATGAAGAAACACCCAAAATAAGTGAAAAGAGAATTAGAGTCAAATGGTTTGGTCATACCAAACAAACAAACAAAAAAAGTGGGCAAAGAATAAAAACATAAACCAGCGTCCAAACTTGGTCTGTGACAGTAATAAAAACTACAACAGTCTGGGTTTACCGTAATTGTATCCCTAAGCATTACACGCTAGACTAGTTGATGTATCTTCTTCCTGCTGTTATTGTTCTTTTGTTCAAGGGTTGGATATCTGCCACTAACTGTCAGTGTCTGGGTTTTTGCTTGCTTGGTGAGTTAGGAATGGTTACAATTGTCGGGGTTTCAGTTTGGTCGATTAGTTAGAAGGTGTTACAATAGTCTGGATTTTTTGTTTACACAGACCATTAAGAGTAGTTACAATTGTCTGGGTTTTCGTTTGCTCCGACAGTTAGGAGACATTATCATCATCTGGGTTTTTGTTTTCTCAGTTAGTTAGGACTGGTTACAATCGTCTGCATTTCCAGTGCGCTAGTATCTGAGTGTTTTGTTAACCACGGGTAGTTACAGAGACGGGGTTTATTTTTGCTCATTTTGAGACTGGATACAGACGTTTGGGTTTGTTTTTTGCTCATCTTGCAATTACGTATAGGTGTTTTTGGTTTATTTTCACTCATTTTGCGACTGGGCACAGGTGTTTGGATTTATTTTTGCTCATTTTGCGACTGGGTACAGGTGTTTGGATTTATTTTTGCTCATTTTACGACTGGATACAGGTGTTTGGATTTATTTTTGTTCATTTTGCGACTGGGTACAGGTGTTTGGATTTATTTTCGCTCGTTCTGCGACTGGATACAGGTGTTTGGATTTATTTTTGTTCATTTTGCAGCTGGATAACGAGTCCGACTGTATTTTTGCTAAACTGAACACTGGATAGTGGAGTCTGGGTTTAATTTTCCTCAATCTACCACTGGATATTATTATCTGGGCTTATACACTTTTTGCGCGACTTAGACTAGATAAAGGTCTCGAAGTTTATTGTGTTGGCATACGGAAATCGGAGTATGGAGTTACTTGTGCTCAATTTGCTGCCACCCATGTTCTTACTCCCGATCTTGAATGTGCAGAAGCAATATAATAAAAATGATCTTTTGACTGCTGATCTTCTGTTTCACCAATACAAACTATCTTTGAGGATATTCATAAGATTTAAAATAGGTTAAAAAAAAAAAACCCACAGAACAGAAATCGTTAGCGTTTCGGTCATAGACCGTCTTCGCGACTGATGACATCAAATGAAAGACAATGAATACTACAGATAATGACGTATAAAAACATATACCTAAACGGACGAATATGTGTTTAAAGTGTGTGTGTGTGTGTGTGTGTGTGTGTGTGTGTGTGTGTGCGTGCGTGCGTGCGTGCGTGCGTGCGTGCGTGCGTGCGTGTGTGTGTGTGTGTGTGTGTGGTGTGTGTGTGTGTGTGTGTGTGTGTGTGTGGTGGAGCACCTCAGAGCCGTCCAGTTGTCCCATCCAACGCCAATGAGGACTCATTTCAATGCTGATTGCCACAACCAGAGCCACATTTCCGTCACTGCTGTTAGTCAAAACCACTCCTCAGCTCCAGAAAGAAAATTCATGGAGTCAAGGATCATATCTCGCCTTGGCACCACAGTTCCTGATGGACCCAATGCCCACAACTGACTTTTTTAGTTCCAATCATTCCAGCTCTTTCTCCACTCTTTCCTTTTCCCCAGCCTCTCCACCATCCATCTCTCTTTATACCCCTTAACCCCCCCCCCCCCCAATTTCGGCCCTGATAGGACCCTTTGCAATCGGCTGGGCTACAAGCAACATTACCCCCCCCCCCCCTAATTTTCCCATCTCACCATCTTTATATTCACACTCCATCTACATAAATAACATACTTATAAACACAACATATAAGGCATAACATATACATCCTAAACACCATCTCCACCATCCAGGTAAGCATACACATAAACATATGCATATGTGCACAGTCCATATGGACCTATTTTTATTGGAGATTCCACCCCACCCCTACTCCCACACACACACCCCTCACTCCTGCGTGCGTGCGTGTGTGTGTTGTTTTCTTTTGTTTGCTGTTTTCCTCACACACACACACACCCTCTAGCGCCCCCTTCCATGCATACGACTTCTCTAGTACTCTCCCTTTCTTTTTCTCTGTTTCTGTTTGCCTTTTCTCTCTGTTTACCTCTCTCCTTTTCCTTCTCCCCATTTTACACACACACACACACACACACCTTCAAAACACATATTCGTTCGTTTACGTATATGTTTTAATACGTCATTATCTCTACGTATTCATCTGTCTTTCATTTGATATCATCAGTCGCGAAGACGGTCTTAGAGTGAAACGTTGACGATTTCTGTTGTTTGTTTTTTTTTGTTTTTTTTTTTTGTTTTGTTTTGTTTTTGTTTTGTTTTGTTTTTTATTGTAAATCTTCCGAACATCCTAAAAGATAGTTCATATTGGTGCAGACGCAGGTTTCTAATTTGAGACGTGTTACCCGAAGGAAACTGATTTTCACTTAGGCTAGTCTGGCCGACACCATAGAAAGTGTTGTCAGTTCTTGCACTTTGCAGATAGTTACCAACTCGTGACATTGCCCACTGGGCCACATCCGTTCTACTTTCTCTGCTGCTGACCCCAGCCCCAGGCTCCCATTTCTGAACCAAGCATAAGTACATACCACATAACAGTGCAGCTCCGGAAATTACTTGTCTAACATTTGGGGAAGGGGATGATGGGGCGGGAGGGAGATGGGAGGGGGCCAGGGGTAAGGGTGGTAGGAAGGGGAAAGAGCGAGAGGAAAGGAGGGGGGGGGGGCTTGGAAAGGGGGAGTGAGGAGAGTAGGGAAGGGTGAGGGAGGGTGAAAGAGCCAGCCATGTGATCTCTGGGGTTAAAAGGTGGTGGAAACATGATGCATGATACAGCAAGTCTCTTTGATATGCATGAACCACCGAGGTTACATAAACGCTCCCGAGCGTGAGATATTCCATAAAGAGGAAAAGCCGTTTTGGGCCGTTACAGCTGTAAGTAACGGCTATTCTGGTAAACATCGGGCATCATCCGTGACCCGTAATGAACATACCTGCAAATTTTCAGAAAGATCGGCCACGTACTTTCTGAGATATTCCATAAAGAAGAAAAAACCGTTATGGGCCGTTATAGCCGTTAGTAACGGCTATAACAGTAAAATAATACATCGGACATCATCCGTGACCCATGATGAACATACCTACAAATTTTCAGAAAGATCGGCCAGGTACTTTCTGAGATATTCCATAAAGAAGAAAAACCGTTATGGGCCGTTATAGCCGTTAGTAACGGCTATAACGGTAAAATAAACATCGGGCATCATCTGTGACCCATAATGAACATACCTACACATTTTCAGAAAGATCGGCCATGTAATTTCTGAGATATTCCATAAAGAAGAAAAACCGTTATGGGCGTTATGGGGGAGGGAGGAGAGAGAGGGGCAGAAAGGGTCTATTAGCTGCGAAAAAGAACACCCGACCCCACAGGTGGTTTGAACTCAAAGACTGCCAGCTATGCGACAGAAAGCACTGACCATTTGGACCGCTGGATCATCTTCGGGATCGAGATTTTACTTCCTTTTCTTCTTCTTCTTCTTCTGTTTTGTTTTGTCCCATCTTCAGTGCCCTTTCCGTGGCGTTGCACCCACGCCGCTCATTCGTTCAGGGCACCACCTACAAAGACAATAATTGCTTAGTTGCGCAGCTAGCGTGAGTGAGCTCTCCCTCTGGAGGGCGCTACCAAGTCCGTCCAGCGACAACCCTCAAGAAGTTGTCGATACTGGTGACCCCGACAGAACCAAACTACAGGGCACAGACGTGGAGAATCAGAACTGACATCATCACAAGAGCAGGGCATGAAGAGTCATAGACTTTGAGACATTAAACGTTGTTGTTGTTGTTGTTGTTGTTGTTGTTGTTGTTGTTGTTGTTGTTTTTAATGCTGGTCGATGAAGATGAGGATGATGAAGATGATGCTACGGATTTCCGTTCAGGTCTCAGACTGCGTGACAGGGTTGTACTTTACACTTACTTTCATACTACATCTTAACATCAGGTCAGGATATTTGAGGAACAGTTTCATTGACGTATTCTTTAAGTGTGCGTGTGTGTGTGTGTGTGTGTGTGTGTGTGTGTGTGTGTGTGTGTGTGTGTGTGTGTGTGTGCGTGCGTGTGTGTGTGTGTGTGTGTGTGTGTGTGTGTGTGTGTGTGTGTGTGTGTGTGTGTGTGTGTGTGTGCTTGTGAGAGAGAGAGAGAAGGAGACAGAGAGAGAAAGAGAGAGTGTGTGTGTGTGCACGCGCGCGCACGCGTCCTTGTATGCACGCGCACGAGCGTACGTGCGTGCGTGCACATGTGCGTATGCCATTGTGTGTGTGTGTGTGTGTGTGTGTGTGTGTGTGTGTGTGTGTGTGTGTGTGTGTGTGTGTGTGTGTGTGTGTGACTCACGACCTACTTGCCTGGAGACCGTGACGCTGACCACTTCGCCACGGCGGCTGGTGCAAAAGCAAGATTTTGAGAATTATTAGATTACAGGGTGCAGGTAAAGAATGGAGGAGGAGGAGGAGGGGGGGGGGGGGGCACTGGAGAACGTAAATGTCTGATGGCTCCGGTGATTAGAGCCTTGTTGCAATCCAGCCATACACCAGCCGCCTTCTCCGGTAGGAACCGCTGGTGAAGCGTCCATCACCCCCACCACACCACCACCACCACCACCCTCCCCCCCCCCCCCCTCCTCCACACGATCCTCTTGGGCTGCGGGACCTGAGTGATAGTCAATGACAAGTACGCTGATTATCTTCCTTAAGGTGTCGTCACTATCTCTGGCTATCTTTGTGATAAATGTCTTTGTCTGTTGACACGGATGGCCTGTGCGCTGCAGTGGCCACCCCATTACCTCAGCCCCACAGTTTTCAGTTGTATTGGACTCCATCCTGTGTTGCCATGTGCGGAGACGACCCTAAGCACGAAAAGCGCTAGAGCATGAGTCCCAAAGCGCGGGTTTAACGGTCGAAAATCGCGAATGATCAGTGTCTAAAAGCGCAACTACAGGTTTTTCAGGGCAAGATACACGGTTCATGTGACTCACTGTACGCAGACTCTGTGTGTGTGTGGTGTGTGTGTGTGTGTGTGTGTGTGTGTGTGTGTGTTTGTGTGGTGCGTGCGTGCGTGCTGCGTGCGTGCGTGCGTGTGTGTGTGTGTGTGTGTGTGTGTGTGTGTGTGTGTGTGTGTGTGTATGTGGTGTGTGTGTGTGTGTGTATGCTTGACCATAACACAGTCCCAGTGAAACTAAGGCCTCACTCGGCAAATCTGACACTGCGTCTTGTAAAGTCAATCTCCGACGTACACACAACCTACCGTACATGCTGACCCTCGAAAACAATGCACTTAATTACAACACTAATCATCCGCTCTTTTCTACCTGAAAAGTCGCATTTTCAGACAATCGTTGACTCGCGCTTTAGGACATGCGGTCCATTTGACCCTCTCAGAATTCGCGCTTTTCGGATGGAAGTGGTGCCGTAGGCTTGCTACTGCATCAGGGCCCTGTGGCCCAGCGGTATAGACAGCCTGGTACTGTGACGATGCAGGAAATGGAGGTGTTGAGGAGAGTGGCGTTGGGAGCGAAGGTCAGAAACAGACAGACCACACCATCACAACACGGCGCCCTTTTCCACACTCTTGATTTATTCATTATTGACTGCATTGGTATGTAGTTCCGTTCAGTAAATATGCAACGTCAATGAATATGTACATAACTGTAGCAAACATACATAATCAATCAATAGAATACATGCTTTCGAAACATGAAGCAACAACAACAACAACAACACCAACATCAACACACACACACACACACACACACACACACACACACACACACACACACACACACACACACACACACACCACTTTCGCAAAAGCGCATAAAACCCAACCAACTCGCCCTCTTACTACCACACCAACACACGCACACACACACACACACACACACACACACACACACACACCACACACACACACACACACACACACACACAGTCTTACGAAAGGAACCCTTCTTTTGTAGCAGATCAATACGAATGCAAGAAAAGAGAGATATTTTGTTGGAAAACGATTTCTTTATACAAATAATCTATATGATTTCTTTTTTCTGTTCGTCAGTACGGTCATCTCGCGCCAAGACATACTGATAGGAACACCTTTTATGCAGTCAAAATTCTTTCTGTAATTTGTCAGTCAGTAAGAAGTAAAACACTTATACATACTGATAAAACTACATTCATCACTCACTCTAAATACAAAAGGAAAGAACGAAAAAAGCCAACCCCATCCCCACTCCCCCCCCAAAAAAAAACAAAAAAAAACTGTTGAACTGATACGAAAACAAAACACACGTACGTCTACCGTTACAATAGCCAACAAACCATACACTCACAGGTTTACATTCGTTAAAATAGCCAACAAACCATACACTCACAGACTTACATTCGTTACAATAGCCAACAGACCATACACTCACAGACTTACAATCGTTACAATAGCCAACAGACCATACACTCACAGACTTACAATCGTTACAATAGCCAACAGACCATACACTCACAGACTTACATTCGTTACAATAGCCAACAGACCATACACTCACAGACTTACATTCGTTACAATAGCCAACAGACCATACACTCACAGACTTACATTCGTTACAATAGCCAACAGACCATACACTCACAGACTTACATTCGTTACAATAGCCAACAGACCATACACTCACAGACTTACATTCGTTACAATAGCCAACAGACCATACACTCACAGACTTACATTCGTTACAATAGCCAACAGACCATACACTCACAGACTTACATTCGTTACAATAGCCAACAGACCATACACTCACAGACTTACATTCGTTACAATAGCCAACAGACCATACACTCACAGACTTACGTTCGTTACAATAGCCAACAGACCATACACTCACAGACTTACATTCGTTACAATAGCCAACAGACCATACACTCACAGACTTACATTCGTTACAATAGCCAACAGACCATACACTCACAGACTTACATTCGTTACAATAGCCAACAGACCATACACTCACAGACTTACATTCGTTACAATAGCCAACAGACCATACACTCACAGACTTACATTCGTTACAATAGCCAACAGACCATACACTCACAGACTTACATTCGTTACAATAGCCAACAGACCATACACTCACAGACTTACAATCGTTACAATAGCCAACAGACCATACACTCACAGACTTACATTCGTTACAATAGCCAACAGACCATACACTCACAGACTTACATTCGTTACAATAGCCAACAGACCATACACTCACAGACTTACATTCGTTACAATAGCCAACAGACCATACACTCACAGACTTACAATCGTTACAATAGCCAACAGACCATACACTTACAGACTTACATCGTTACAATAGCCAACAGACCATACACTCACAGACTTACAATCGTTACAATAGCCAACAGACCATACACTCACAGACTTACATTCGTTACAATAGCCAACAGACCATACACTCACAGACTTACATTCGTTACAATAGCCAACAGACCATACACTCACAGACTTACATTCGTTACAATAGCCAACAGACCATACACTCACAGACTTACATTCGTTACAATAGCCAACAGACCATACACTCACAGACTTACATTCGTTACAATAGCCAACAGACCATACACTCACAGACTACATTCGTTACAATAGCCAACAGACCATACACTCACAGACTTACATTCGTTACAATAGCCAACAGACCATACACTCACAGACTTACATTCGTTACAATAGCCAACAGACCATACACTCACAGACTTACATTCGTTACAATAGCCAACAGACCATACACTCACAGACTTACATTCGTTACAATAGCCAACAGACCATACACTCACAGACTTACATTCGTTACAATAGCCAACAGACCATACACTCACAGACTTACAATCGTTACAATAGCCAACAGACCATACACTCACAGACTTACATTCGTTACAATAGCCAACAGACCATACACTCACAGACTTACAATCGTGGTCAGTCCATCCTCCTACCACTCTCCCACCCCCTTTCCCGCTCTCGTCCGTCCACCCCCTATCCCCCCCTATCCCCCCCCCCTATCCCCCCCTATCCCCCCCCTATCCCCCCCCCCCCCCCCCTTTTCTGTCCTTCTTCATTCTCTGTGTACGCAAATGGTAGGCTAAAAGTCGAGTTCATGTCGATTAATAAGCTGTACATGGTAGTCCACTGGCATACGATAGCGCGCATATATATATATATATATATATATATAAGGGGCACACACACACACACACACACACACACACACACACACATATATATATATATATATATATATATATATATATACCACTGCAGATATGAATGCTTATCTTCCCTATTTCTTCAATCTTAGACATAAGAGCAAGCTTTGTTTATAATTGAATTATTATTTTATATATATTAATATTATATAATTACATTCATACACACATATATATACATGGAGAGAGAGAGAGAGAGAGAGAGAGAGGAGAGAGAGAGAGAGAGAGAGGAGAGAGAGAGAGAGAGAGAGAGAGAGAATTGGCAAGCGAGACTATTAAGTAACAATATACATCAGCTTACATATCACCAAAGTAAACCTTGCCCAAAATCGCAGATCAATCATAAAAAGACAGTGTGATTTTCTCAAAGATTCAACAAAAGAAGGACCTCCCCTTGTACAAAAGCCAACATTGTCTGTCCAGCCACCCCTTCCTGTTTAACATGCTCCAAGTAATGTACAGGGAGCTGAACGTCATCTCACCTGTGTTAGTTTAAAATCAAATCAAGTCGAATCAAATCAAGCCAAACCAAACCAAACCAAACTAAACCAAATCAAATCAAATCAAATCAAATCAAATCAAATGAACAGCACAGAAATAAACGCCAGTATTTACACACCTCTCAATGAAATGCACACATGAATGGCATATTTCACAATCTAGGAGATATTTCTCTGCAGCGGGACAGTGAGAATTCTCGCCTACTTGGCGAGTAATACAGCACGGCCTCGCAGCGAGTAATACGTTTCATAGCACGGCCTCGCAGCGAGTAATACGTTTCATAGCACGGCCTCGCAGCGAGTAATACGTTTCATAGCACGGCCTCGCAGCGAGTAATACGTTTCATAGCACGGCCTCGCAGCGAGTAAGTAGGGCTGGGATATGGCCATTTGAGCGCGGACCGAACTTCTCTGTCTCACAAACATGCGCGTACATACCCGCATGTGCTTCAATCGCACGCGCATATGATGCACACACACACACACACACACACACACACACACACACACACACACACACACACACACACACGTAAACCCACACACACACACGTAAACACACACACACACACACACACACACGCGCGCGCGCGCGCGCACACACACGTAAACCCATGTACATACGCATACTGCCAATGCAGATGCACACATGCGTGCATGCACACACACATACACAACAATCTTCTTTCACTTGCCATCGCACCTCCACCGAAAAACAGCACACAGCCGGACTGATAAGACAGGCCAACAGACATACAAACCAACACACACACGCGCGCGCGCACACACACACAGAAGCACGCAAGCGTGCTCATGCACGACCACGCACACGTGCGCGCGCACACACACACTCTCTCTCTCTCTCTCTCTCTCTCTCTCTCTCTCTCTCTCTCTCTCTCTCTCTCTCTCTCTCTCTCTCTCTCACACACACACACACGCACACAAACCTGTTCCCCTTCCCCTCCAACTCCCTGACAATAATGACGGTCTTCCGCTCTGCCCTCGTGAATGCATTTGGGAAAGGCTTTCTCTGTGTGTGTGTGTGTGTGTGTGTGTGTGTGTGTGTGTGTGTGTGTGTGTGTGTGTGGTGTGCCTGCGTGCGTGCGTGCGTGCGAGCGTGCGTGCGTGTGTGTGTGCGCGCGCGCACGCGTGTGTGTACGTGCGTGTGTGTGTGTGTGTGTGTGTGTGTGTGTGTGTGTGTGTGTGTGTGTGTGTGTGTGTGTTTAGGAGAGGGGGAGGCAGGATGGAGGGAGGGGCGGGGAGGAGTGGAGGTAGGAGAAAGAACAGGTCTATGTAACGCCCACATAACCCATGACCTTTGACACCGATTATGAAACTCATCATCCGAGGAGAGTGAAGATCCGTCTGCTCCCCCAACCAATCAGAGAATGTTACTATTTTGGGCGCATGGGGGGGGGGGGGAACCCAGTCTGAACCTAACTAGAGAACATGCCCTTTTCCATGTCTAATCTACATAAAGACAACTGAATACAGGCTAGACTTCAAACCTCGTCTTCAGTATTTTCACCCGTGCCGATAGATGGTTGAATTGAACGTGGTCCCAGCATGGCTTCCAGGGACATGTTGGGTACCGCAGCAAGCTGCAGCGCGTAGAATCAATTGTGTGGTGGACTTGGAAGCTGGCATGCTTGGGTGTGGTCTGTAGGTGGGTTGGGAAGGAGGCCTCGGGGGGGGGTCATTCCCTCAGGCAGGAGTTGGGTCAGGTTGTTCTTTCGCTCGTAGTCGACGTTTCCTTCTTTCGTCGTCAGTCATCCAAGACGGGTGTCAAGGTGATGGTGGTGTCTTACCGTGGTGCTCTCCCTCCCAGGCCGTCTTCAGGATTATCGGGCGACTGTCTTCATGCTGAGCGAGCATGGTCCTATGCCGTGGGAGGCCTTCTCAGAAAACAGGCAGGACAGAAGTCTTCAGAAAACAGGCAGGACAGAAGTCTTCAGAAAACAAGCAGAACAGAAGTCTTCAGAAAACAAGCAGGACAGAAGTCTTCAGAAAACAGACAGAACAGAAGTCTTCAGAAAACAGGCAGGACAGAAGTCTTCAGAAAACAGGTAAGACAGAAGTCTTCAGAATTCAGGCACGACAGAAGTCTTCAGAAAACAGGCAGGTCAGAAGTCTTCAGAAAACAGGCAGGACAGAAGTCTTCAAAAAACAGGCAGAACAGAAGTCTTCAAAAAACAGGCAGGACAGAAGTCTTCAGAAAACAGGCAGGTCAGAAGTCTTCAGAAAACAGGCAGGACAGAAGTCTTCAGAAAACAGGCAGGACAGAAGTCTTCAAAAAACAGGCAGGACAGAAGTCTTCAGAAAACAGGCAGGTCAGAAGTCTTCAGAAAACAGGCAGGACAGAAGTCTTCAGAAAACAGGCAGGTCAGTCACGGGAATAAGAAGTGTACTGCAGAAAGCTATCTGCTCTTCGTAGACTCGGTTGTCCCTGCAAGTACGTATCCATGCCTCTTTTATTTCATTTCTAACTGTATATCTGTATGTCAGACCATGCAAGTCGCCCAGGTTTGTAAACTTGCAGGCGATTGGCAAGGAGAAGCGTGGACATTCCCATGCTGTCAGGGAGCAGTTGGATGTCATGAATGGTGCCTATATCAAAGAGCCCGTCACAGGGCGTTACTAGTGTCCTGACATACGGTCTTCAGAGAACCGTCGGAATCAAATGCGTGGTGCCGCAATGCTTGTCAAAAGGGCGGGAAAAGAACTGAAAATTTCGTGACACGCTTCCGGTGTCCATGAAATTATTCAACTGTTCAAGGAGGTCACTTAAAACCACTACTGTTTTTGTCTTGTGTTTTTGTGCTCGTTCTTCGTTTTCGTTGTCCTCAATGTTGTTTATCTTGCCTGAAGAAGGCAAAAGAGGTCGAAACGCGTCGTGTTTTATCTTGTAATTTGTCCCTTCCGTCAGGCAGAACAGTTTTTGTTTTTTACAGTTTATTTTAAATAGAAAACATTCATCGACTTTGCGTTGAAGATGAGGCGACATTTACGAGCAAATGACTCAACTCGGCTTATGTGATTTAAACTTTTGTTTTGTTGCTGGTTTTACACCTTCGATCTGAAAAGACTGTTAGGCTGCGCGATTCTGAATCTGATTTACTCGCGTTCTGGGACGAATAACTACGTCATCTTACCTGTTGGCTCCCTTCCACTCTTCACGCACTCCTGTAAATTCAATTTGTCCATTATGAAAACAAAGGGAAGAAGACGAGGTACGGTTTGTCTTATGCTGTCCTAACTTCTCTCAAAGGAAACGTGTTTAGCTGGAGAATGATGACAATTGTCTTGGTCCTGAGTAAAACAAACATCTTCTTAAGAGTGGGTTGAGGGTGATGGGGGGCAGACAGACAGATAGACAGACAAACAGACAGAGAGAGACAGAGAGAGAGACAGAGAGAAAAAGAAAAAGAGACAGAGACAGAGAGACAGAAACAGTGACATCGAGAGAGAGAGAGAGAGAGAGAGAGAGAGAGAGAGGAGAGAGAGAGAGAGAGAGAGAACGAGAGGGGGGGGGGGTTATGGAAAAAAAAATGCTTAAAATCATGATTTCCATTTAGCACAGGTCACTGGCACAAAAGGAAGTTTTCCGGTTGGGACGAGAAGGCGAGGGGGCATCTTGATTGCACATCTCACGACGGGATACGTTACTCTCAACAGAAGCAAAATGTAACGAATAGATTACAATTAGGGACACACACACACACACACACACACACACACACACACACACACACACACAACAACACACACACACACACACACACACACACACACACACACACACACACACACACACACACACACAACACACACACACACAACATACACACAACACACACACACAACACACACACATACACACACACATATACACACAACACACACACACACACACACACACACACACACACACACACACACACACACAACAGAGCAGCGCAGCGTTCACTCTCATTCTGGCCATATAGTTATGCTCGGACATTCCAGACGAGGCTGTCGGTTCGATTCTGCCACGTCTCCTTAAGGCCGCCAGCGTAGATTTGTTTGTTTGCTTTTTTTTTTTCTTCTGGGTGTACGTGTTTCAAGTGAACATATCTGAAAAACATACGCGTGGTCTCGTCTTCGTCATGTATGTACACATGTCGACACCAGCAGAATCTCGTAGTTCCGATCAGCGAGCGGTAACTTACGGAAACACGACCGTGCCCAATGCTCACTAATCCCCGAGAACAACATAGCTGCACGTGTGCCGAGAGAAAGAAGATGTCCAGTGTTCATTTGTGTTTGGTCAGGGTTTGGGACGATGACCGCAACCACCCACGAAGAAAAGCGAGGATGGAGAGCTGCACTAGGAGGAGGAGGAGGAGGAGGAGGAGAGAGGAGGGAGGAGGAGGAGAGGAGGAGGAAGAGGAGGAGGAAGAGGAGAGGAAGAGGAGGAGGAGGAGGAGGAGGAGGAGGAGGAGAGGAGGAGGAGGAGAGGGAGGAGGAGGAAGAGGAGGAGGAAGGAGGAGAGAGGAGGAGGAGGAGAGGAAGGAGGAGAGGAGGAGGAGGAGGAAGAGGAGGAGGAGGAGGAAGAGGAGGAGGAGAGGAGAGAGGAGGAGGAGGAGGAGGAGAGCGAGGAGGAGGAGGAGGAGAGCGAGGACGAGACGAAAAAGAAGAAGAAGAAGCACGAGGAGGAGGAGCAGGAGGAGGAGGAGTAGGGGGAGGCGGAAAAAAAGAGAAGGAGCTGGGGAATGGTGTAGAAGGATAGAGAGGGGCTTGGGTGAATTGTTAAAAAAAAAACAACAACAAAAAAACAACAACACCGCGGCGAGCCCGCCTGATGTGTCCAAACGATCAGTCTCAGATCTCTTGGCGTCCCCAACACTTCATGACCCCCGACGCATATCTGCCTGCCTGCACGTGACAACCGCTCACAACCCCAGACGTGAAGATCGATCTGGGAACGTTCATCGCTTGAACATCAGGATGGACGCGCTCGCGGAAAAAGAATCTTGGAGAATCAGATGATCGCTTAAAGGAGGCTCATTTTATTCCGCAAGTCGGCAGTCGTCGTCTTCACGGGTTTGCTCGACTGGTGTGGGCAGCATCTCAGTACAGCTTAGCTTCTGACAACTGTAGTCAGGGTCTGTTTTGGTCTTCTGCCAGCAGAAACACCGCAAGATGTGGAGGATCAGTAAGATCAGTAAGATCATTAAGACAGCGATAACGAAGACCAGGACGGCCACGGTGATGTTCCACTTCAATGATGATGCAGAGTCGCCAGGGGAAGAAAGGGTTTCCTCCTCTGACGAAGGTGGTGGGAAGGCCTTGACATCGGCCCAGTCGCCACGGGAAGAAAGGGTTTCGTCCTCTGACGAAGGTGGACTGCAGCTTCTTGACAACGCCCCCACCTTCACTTTACATCTCCACTTGTCGGAGTCTGCAGGCAGCGTGGAGTCCTGGCTCACCAGCACGGTCAGAGAGAAGACGTCAGCAGTGTCCACCACCTTCAAGATCGTCATGTCATCGGACTCAGCAGTCGAATTGTCAAACTGGATGCGGCCGGTTGATCCTCTGGATTGATCAACGATGGGTTTCCACCCCTCCTGGTCGCCCCCCACCTCGATCACCAGAGCAGAGTCCTTGGTCCCAGGGCTCTTCTTCAAGCGCCAGGTTCGCTTCGTGGCCGGGATCGTCCTCACCGGGTCAGGGTCCTTTGTGAAGGCGACCTCCGAGGTGACTGACATACAGGAAAGGGTATCCTGACCGTCGTCGAGGTCCAGGTTGATGGAAGGTTCCCAGGCCACGAGCAGGTGGGCCGCCTTTTCCCGCAGGAAGCCTCGCGTGGCCAAGGCCACTCTTTCGTCAGTGCAGGGGCGAGTCGGGCACCGTGTGGTCACATTTGCCAGCACCCAGTCGCCGTGCTTCAGGCTGAGGTAGACGATGCTGAAACACACAGAAAAAAGGAACACTGTGATGCTATGGGGTTACTGACAATACCCACGATAAGACGGCATTCTCAGTTCTAGGTAACAGTGTCATCAATGTGATAGTGTCACGAGTGTTACAGTTGTCTACATCCTCAATGTAACAATACCCTCAAGATGAAAGTATCTCAACCCATTGTGAAAGTATCCTCAAAATGACAATACCCTCAAATGTGATATTATCCTCAATGGGACAGTATCCTCAATGTGACAGTATCCTCAATCACCAAGGTGACAGTATCCTCAAGGTTCTAGCATCCTCAACGGGACAGTAATCTCCTTCATCAATGTGATGGTGCCATTACAGTAATGGTATCCTCAATGTGATAGTGTCCTCAATCTGACGTGGCAACCTCAACGCCAAGTTCACGTTTTCCTCATCTCTAGATTGATGCAAGGTCATAAGTTTCATAGGCGAACCGAGAACCAGATCCAGAGTGGACAGCGTAACTGGACTGCTTTTGTGCCCTGCTGCACCTGACTACTAACCAAATGTCCCCTAAAGTCCGCCAAGGCATAACACCCCCCCCCCCCACCACCACCACCACCACCACCACCACCGCCCTCCTACCCTGCAGTCCGGAGGCAGTTGGAAATCAAGCGATATTTCAGTGAGCGTTGCCTGTGATGGGTTTTACGGACTGGTTTCTGCCCATCACAGTCAACTTGGGTTGGGGTGTTTTTTGTTTTTTTTTTTGCCTCGTTTTGAATCCATTACACCTTCCCTGCATCCTACCCCGTTGTCCATTGCTTGACGACCTTATTTCAAAGGAAGAACAGAGAACGTCGATGCCACCTATCCAAATTAGAACAGAACTCGCTACCAACCAACATCGTCATGACCTTTATCCTTATTTATCATTATTACCATTACAAAAAAAAAAAAAAAAAAAAAGAAAAGAAGAAAGAAAGACAGAAAAGTCCAGAATGCTGCGGCCGTTCCCGCCCTGCTGTCGGGGCGACATCTATTTCCGTTTCCTCACCATGGTGGTGGTGAACTCGTGTCACAGTCGTCCGTACTGGTAAGTCCTCGGGCACCATCGTTGGATGGACGTGGTGGCGCCCTCTTGGAGCAGGGGGCGATCACCCACAATGCCTTCGCAAGACCGCCATTAGGCAATTCTTGTCGTCAGAGAGGGGTAGGGATGGGGGTGGGGGGTTAGTGTGTGGTATCCAGCGAAACTTGGGTCAGAACAAGTACCACTGAACACCGCTGCAGTGACTCGGCAACAGTGTCTGGGGCTAGTTGCCTAATGCCGACTTGATATTGATTGCTGCCTGTGGACTACAATACTGGATATTGATTGCTGCCTATGGACTACAATACTGGATATTGATTGCTGCCTATGGACTACAATACTGGATATTGATTGCTGCCTGTGGACTACAATACTGGATATTGATTGCTGCCTGTAGACTACAATACTTGATAGTGATTGCTGCCTGTGGACTACAATATTTGATATTGATTGCTGCCTGTCGACTACAATATTGGATATTGATTGCTGCCTGTGTACTACAATACTTGATAGTGATTGCTGCCTGTGGACTACAATACTGACTACAATACTTGATAGTGATTGCTGCCTGTAGACTACAATACTTGATAGTGATTGCTGCCTGTGGACTACAATACTTGATAGTGATTGCTGCCTGTGGACTACAATACTGGATATTGATTACTGCCTGTGGACTACAATACTGGATATTGATTGCTGCCTGGGGACTACAATACTGGATATTGATTGCTGCCTGTGGACTACAATACTTGATATTGATTGCTGCCTGTGGTCTACAATACTGACTGGATATTGATTGCTGCCTGTGGACTACAATACTGGATATTGATTACTGCCTGTGGACTACAATACTGGATATTGATTGCTGCCTGGGGACTACAATACTGGATATTGATTGCTGCCTGTGGACTACAATACTTGATAGTGATTGCTGCCTGTGGTCTACAATACTGACTGGATATTGATTGCTGCCTGTGGACTACAATACTGACTGGATATTGATTGCTGCCTGTGGACTACAATACTGACTGGATATTGATTGCTGCCTGTGGACTACAATACTTGATAGTGATTGCTGCCTGTGGACTACAATACTGGATATCGATTGCTGCTTGTGGACTACAATACTTGATATTGATTGCTGCCTGTGGACTACAATACTGGATATTGATTGCTGCCTGTAGACTGCAATACTTGATAGTGATTACTGCCTGTGGACTACAATACTGGATATTGATTGCTGCCTGTGGACTACAATACTTGATAGTGATTGCTGCCTGTAGACTACAACACTGAAGCGCTGACCGGACAAGCCGCGAATACTGCAGCAGACGGGGCACCAAACAAAAACAAGCAAACAAAGGAAGGGGAATAACAAGAAACAAGCAAACTCTTCGAGCCGTCTCCTCTCCTAACTCCCACCCCCTCTCTCCCTCTCCGACATCAACCCCCTCCTCCCTCCACCTCCCTCCCCCCCCCCCCCCCCACACACACACAAAAGAAAAAGAAAAAGAAAAATTAAAATATTAAGCGAGTTCGGGCAGGAACTGGTGGAGCATGAGAACACTTGACGACACCGCCGAACTAATGAACAAAGGTGATAAGGGGAAAAGGCGTTTCTACCCCCAGCACTTCAGCAGGCATCAATGAACAAAGGTGATACCGGAAAAGACGTTTCTACCCCTAGCACTTCAGCAGGCATCAATGAACAAAGGTGATACCGGAAAAGACGTTTCTACCCCTAGCACTTCAGCAGGCATCAATGAACAAAGGTGATACCGGAAAAGACGTTTCTACCC
>CM065722.1:55872470-55919970 GCA_033310375.1 Conus canariensis | reverse complement strand
ATCAGTCTTAAATCATGCCCGGTGTGATCTCGAAACTTAGCGGGTGTGACGCCTCCTTGATGAAACAGAAACTGAAACTGTAAGGAAAGGGGCAGCAGAGATGGGACAAAGGAAGAAAGGGGAGACAGAGATAGGACAAAGGAAGAAAGGGAAAGAAGAGATAGGACGAAGGAAAGAAAAGGGAAAGAAGAGATAGGACGAAAGGAAGAAAGGAAAGAAGAGATAGGACAAATAAGAAAGGGGAGACAGAGATAGGACAAAGTAAGAAAGGGGAGACAGAGATAGGACAAAGGAAGAAGGGAAGAAGAGAGAGGATAGGAAAAAAGGAAGAAAGGGAAAGAAAGAAGATAGGACAAAGTAAGAAAGGGGAGACAGAGATAGGACAAAGGAAGAAAGGGAAAGAAGAGATAGGACAAAGTAAGAAAGGGGAGACAGAGATAGGACAAAGGAAGAAAGGGAAAGAAGAGATAGGACAAAGTAAGAAAGGGGAAGAAGTGATAGGACAAAGTAAGAAAGGGGAGACAGAGATAGGACAAAGTAAGAAAGGGGAGACAGAGATAGGACAAAGGAAGAAAGGGAAAGAAGAGATAGGACAAAGTAAGAAAGGGGAGACAGAGATAGGACAAAGGAAGAAAGGGAAAGAAGAGATAGGACAAAGTAAGAAAGGGGAGACAGAGATAGGACAAAGTAAGAAAGGGGAGACAGAGATAGGACAAAGTAAGAAAGGGGAGACAGAGATAGGACAAAGTAAGAAAGGGAAAGAAGAGATAGGACAAAGTAAGAAAGGGGAGACAGAGATAGGACAAAGTAAGAAAGGGAGAAGAAGAGATAGGACAAAGTAAGAAAGGGGAGACAGTGATAGGACAAAGTAAGAAAGGGGAGACAGAGATAGGACAAAGTAAGAAAGGGGAGACAGAGATAGGACAAAGTAAGAAAGGGAAAGAAGTGATAGGACAAAGTAAGAAAGGGGAGACAGAAATAGGACAAAGTAAGAAAGGGGAAGAAGTGATAGGACAAAGTAAGAAAGGGGAGACAGAGATAGGACAAAGTAAGAAAGGGGAAGAAGTGATAGGACAAAGTAAGAAAGGGGAAGAAGTGATAGGACAAAGTAAGAAAGGGGAGACAGAGATAGCACAAAGTAAGAAAGGGGAGACAGAGATAGGACAAAGTAAGAAAGGGGAAGAAGAGATAGGACAATGTAAGAAAGGGAAAGAAGAGATAGGACAAAGTAAGAAAGGGGAAGAAGAGATAGGACAAAGTAAGAAAGGGAAAGAAGTGATAGGACAAAGTAAGAAAGGGAAAGAAGACATAGGACAAAGTAAGAAAGGGAAGAAGACATAGGACAAAGTAAGAAAGGGGAAGAAGAGATAGGACAAAGTAAGAAAGGGGAAGAAGAGATAGGACAAAGTAAGAAAGGGGAGACAGAGATAGGACAAAGTAAGAAAGGGAAAGAAGACATAGGACAAAGTAAGAAAGGGGAGACAGAGATAGGACAAAGTAAGAAAGGGGAAGAAGACATAGGACAAAGTAAGAAAGGGGAAGAAGAGATAGGACAAAGTAAGAAAGGGGAAGAAGAGATAGGACAAAGTAAGAGGGTGGAGAAGAGATAGGACAAAGTAAGAGGGTGGAGAAGAGAAAGGACAAAGTAAGAAAGGGGAAGAAGAGATAGGACAAAGGAAGAAAGGGGAAGAAGAGATAGGACAAAGTAGGAAAGGAAAATAGACATAGGACAAAGTAAGAAAGGGGAAGAAGAGATAGGACAAAGGAAGAAAGGGGAAGAAGAGATAGGAAAAAGGAAGAAAGGGAAAGAAGAGATAGGACAAAGTAAGAGGGTGGAGAAGAGACAGGGCAAAGTAAGAAAGGGGAAGAAGAGATAGGACAAAGTAGGAAAGGGAAAGAAGAGATAGGACAAAGTGGAAAAGGGGAAGAAAAGATAGGACAAAGTAAGAAAGGGAAAGGAAAGATAGGACAAAGTAAGAAAGGGGAAGCAGATATAGGACAAAGAAAGGGAAAGAAAAGATAGGACAAAGGAGAAAAGGGAAAGGAGAGATAGGACAAAGGACAAAGGGGAACGGAGAGATAGGACACTGTAGGAAATCGTGAGGAAAGTTCAGACGAAGTAAGAAAAACTCAGGAAAGACAGGGCGAAAGAGGAAGGGTAAGGAGGGTGGGACAAAGCAGGAAAGGGTAAGGAAAGACAGGGCGAAAGATAAAGTGTAAGACACATAGGACAATGCACGTTAACGTGCCGAAAGGTAGGACAACACAGGACAAGGAAAGAAAAGATAGGACAATCTAGAAGAATCTGAGAGGAAACAAGCGGAAGGACTAAGCTGAAAAAGGGGTGGGACAAAATAGTAAAAAAAAAACAGGTGTGTTGGGTGGGGGGGGGGGGGGGGGGTAGGAAAACGTGGATAAGGGTAGGGTGAAGCACGGAAAGGTAAGGACAGGGACGAGAAAGGAGGAAAAGATAAAAAAAAAAAAAAAAAGTAGGGAAAGGTATGAACAAACAGGGACAAGTAAAAATGAAGGTCCTTAAAAGTGCGACTAGGACGGACAACAACGCAGGTAACGTAAAGATTAAGAAGAAAACAAAAAGACAGGATAAATAACGGCAAAGGGGGGAGAGAAGAAGAAGGGGAAGATAGAGCAAACTCCGAAGAGATAGGCCCAACAGGGAAAGGCTGGATGACGGAGCAAACGGAAGAGGGCAGCAGGAAAAGGCAGGGGAAAGGATGAGGCCGAAAGGACAAGGGAATGACAAGGAAGGCACAGCAGGCACAGGGTAGCGAAGCTTCACGTTGGTTGAGGGCACCCAGTCAGCCAGCCACAGGTGTCCCACCGTGCAGTTATCAAAGAACCATCTTTCACCTTAAAGGACGATCTCTCTCTCTCTCTCTCTCTCTCTCTCTCTCTCTCTCTCTCTCTCTCTCTCTCTCTCCCACCCGCAGACAGGTCAGGGCCAGATTATCTACTGTCTGTCGCCGTGGGGATGCCGAGCGGGAAGGGGGGGGGGGGTGCTGGGCAAAGAGGAAGGAGGAGGTGCAGATGGAGCGGATGGGTAAGAGAGGTGTATTTCAGTAAAGACAGCTCTTCCCCTTAAGTAAAATGGCGATGATAGCCGTTCCCCTTTGAAACAAAAGCCATGAGGAAAAAAAGCGAACAGGGGGAGAACAGTGATTTCTGAGGATAAAAGCTATGTTCCAAAGGATCACAAACGTTTTCTCTAAGCACCATAACCATTGTCCGTGTTGTTGTTGTTGTTGTTGTTTTTTGGGGGGTGGGGGTGGGGGTGAGGGGGGGTGAGGACAAAAACTGTCATCCTTGTTCACAGGGATCTCTGGGAATAAGGAGGCTGACGCTCTGTCCATAACATGCAGCAATATGGAGCAGTTCAGCCACCTGGTGATCTGCAGAGAGGCCAAAACTATCATCCACAATAAATACCAAAACCAGTGGAAGGTACAGACAGTCGTGCTGATCCAATCCGTCAGCTCCAGAGATACAAGCAAACAATCCTCTTCAGACTGGCCACTGCCGACTGGCTAAGCCACTTCAGCCGAATTAAGACTGCTCACACAGACGAATGTCCCTGTGGCACTGGATATCAGACCCCAGAACACATCCTCCAGCACCGTCCAGCTCAAGATGTTCCACGGCGTAAAACCTGGTCAGAGGGTGCAGAACTGCAGAAGCAGCCTTAGGGCATCCGTCGAGACCTCGAGAAGACTGTGGGGTTTATCGTGGCGACAGGATTGAAGATCTCACGCAACCAAAAACAATCGACCGCAGAAGAAGAAGAAGAAGTAAAAAGGGATAATAATTGTCTTCCTCTGTAACAGACAATAACTGTCATCCTCGTTAACAGGGACAATGATTGTCTTTCTCGTTAACAAGGACAAAAGCCGTCATCTTAGTTAGCAGGGACAATAACTGTCATCCTCTTGAACAGCGTCAATAACTGTCATCCTCGTTAACAAGGACAATAACTGTCATCCTCGTTAACAAAAACAATAACTGTCATCCTCGTTAACAAGGACAATAACTGTCATCCTCGTTAACAAAAACAATAACTGTCATCCTCGTTAACAAAAACAATAACTGTCATCCTCGTTAACAGGGACAATAACTGTCATCCTCGTTAACAAGGACAATAACTGTCATCCTAGTTAACAAGGACAATAACTGTCATCCTCATTAACAGCGACAATAACTGTCATGCTCGTTAACAAGGACAATAACTGTCATCCTCGTTAACAGGGACAATAACTGTCATCCTAGTTAACAAGGACAATAACTGTCATCCTCGTTAACAAGGACAATAACTCATCCTCGTTAACAGGGACAATAACTGTCATCCTCATTAACAGGGACAATAATCGTCATCCTCATTAACAAGGACAATAACTGTCATCCTAGTTAACAAGGACAATAACTCATCCTCGTTAACAAGGACAATAACTGTCATCCTCATTAACAAGGACAATAACTCATCCTCGTTAACAAGGACAATAACTCATCCTCGTTAACAGGGACAATAACTGTCGTCCTCGTTAACAAGGACAATAACTGTCATCCTCGTTAACAAGGACAATAACTGTCATCCTCATTAGCAGGGACAATAACTGTCATCCTCGTTAACAAGGACAATAACTGTAATCCTCATTAACAGCGACAATAACTGTCATCCTCGTTAACAAGGACAATAACTGTCATCCTCATTAACAAGGACAATAACTGTCATCCTCGTCAACAAGGACAATAACTGTAATCCTCATTAACAGCGACAATAACTGTCATCCTCGTTAACAAGGACAATAACTGTCATCCTCATTAACAAGGACAATAACTGTCATCCTGTTAACAAGGACAATAACTGTCATCCTCATTAGCAGGGACAATAACTGTCATCCTCGGTAGCAAGGACAATAACTGTAATCCTCATTAACAGCGACAATAACTGTCATCCTCGTTAACAAGGACAATAACTGTCATCCTCATTAACAAGGATAATAACTGTCATCCTCGTTAACAAGGACAATAACTGTTATCCTCGTTAACAGCGACAATACCTGTTATCCTCGTTAACAAGGACAATAACTGTCATCCTCGTTAACAGGGACAATAACTGTCGTCCTCATTAACAAGGACAATAACTGTCATCCTCATTAAAAAGGACAATAACTGTCATCCTCGTTAACAGGGACAATAACTGTCATCCTCATTAACAAGGACAATAACTGTCATCCTCGTTAACAGGGACAATAACTGTCATCCTCATTAACAGGGACAATAACTGTCATCCTCGTTAACAGGGACAATAACTGTCATCCTCGTTAACAGGGACAATAACTGTCATCCTCATTAACAAGGACAATAACGTCATCCTAGTTAACAGGGACAACAACTGTCATCCTAGTTAACAAGGACAATAACTGTCATCCTAGTTAACAAGGACAATAACTCATCCTATTTAACAGGGACAATAACTGTCATCCTCATTAACAGGGACAATAATCGTCATCCTCATTAACAAGGACAATAACTGTCATCCTAGTTAACAAGGACAATAACTCATCCTCGTTAACAAGGACAATAACTGTCATCCTCATTAACAAGGACAATAACTCATCCTCGTTAACAAGGACAATAACTCATCCTCGTTAACAGGGACAATAACTGTCGTCCTCGTTAACAGGGACAATAACTCTTCCTCGTTAACAGGGACAATAACTGTCGTCCTCGTTAACAGGGACAATAAAAGTTATCTTAGTTAACAGAGATAATAACTGTCATCCTAGTTAACAGGGACAATAGCTGTCATCCTAGTTAACAGTGACAATAACCGTCATCCTCATTAACAGGGACAATAACTGTCATCCTAGTTAACAGGGACAATAACTGTCATCCTCATTAACAGGGACAAAAACTGTCATCCTAGTTAACAGGGACAATAACGTCATCCTAGTTAACAGGGACAACAACTGTCATCTACCTTAACATGGACAATGACAAGCATCCTAGGTAACAGAGGGTGGGGTGGGGGTGGGGGGGGGGATCTATGATCGCTCTTTGCCATGGCAAGCGCGACTTGGGTCGGCAAAATAAGGAGATTGTTGCGAGGACCACGAGGGTCCTGACTGTTTTCATATTTTCGCTGATTTTTTTTTTTTTTTCTGAAGGATGATGACTGTTCCCCCCCCCCCCCCCCCCCCCCCCCCCCCCCCCCCCCCCCCCGAAAATATGAAAGTAAGTTGTGATCCTTCGGGATGACACCGATAATCAGTGTTTCTCTTGGGAAAATAGGGAAAACACTGGCTATCCTTATTGTTGTTGACGGTGTTTAATATGTTGTAATCCGGTGAGTAAGTAGTGACCTTGTACTCACTGTCGGAGAGAACTATAAAATGCCGATTCTGGCTCACCCACCTCCGCCAGCTCCAACCGGCTAAAGCCGGTTTCGCTGCTGCTCCGGCGGGCGATCCAGAATAGGCATTTTATAGTTCTCTCTATAAGTAAAATAAATTCTTAAATAAATTCTTATACAAGTCATCATCAAGTTCTTAACAAGTACTTAAATAGATTTACAAACAAACATAATGTGTAGGATTATCTGTTTTTAATACTAATTTAGAAAACTTTCGAGACTTAAGTTTTTGCTTAATCCTTCGTTTTTCTTGATCGTTTTCAATAACATCGTTTTCTTTCATACATTCATCAAATGCATCTCTATCTTTCATGTGGAATAAAACCACTGTCTTTAACTGTTCTCTGAAGTCTTTTAAAACTGAATTATATTTTTGACTTAAAATCCATACACTTATCCCAGCATGTCTTCCACTGAAAGCTAGCTTTGATAAAGCATTTCTTTTTTTGACTATATCCTTCTCTGCTGAACAATCATCTATAATAAAGAGCGTTTGTGTTCCTTCGAACATTTTAAAGAAATGCTCTAAGCACTCACTCAGTTTATTGCTGGGATCAATCAAATAGATTTCATCATCTGTCCATATAAACCTTCTATCGTGATATGATTTATTCCATTTTAAGGTTGGACAAAAAATTACAATATGATCAAAATTATAACGATATATTGTTTCTAATAGGTCGAGGACAAATATTGTTTTTCCACAACCAGTCTGTCCACAAATTAATGAACAATGAGGGGTTTTTGTCATAAAGTTTAACATCGGCATTGACACCAAAGTTGTCTGCTCCATAGTTTTATAACAGAATTTAATTTACACCAGTTAGTGTTGTTATCATACTTTCCGTCAAAATTTGATCAGTACAATAAAATCTTATAAGGTCTAAATGTGTCAGATTAATCCAACTCAGTTTTGTCAGATTGTTTCTATTAAGACTAACATTGATTTTGTTGCTTGTTGTTACGACCTTAAAATTTTCACCATCGTGACGAACCACAACAGTAACTTTAAGATTGTCAACGTCTAAGTTTTGCCAGCTAATAAGAATTCCTTCCATAAGGTTGTCACTGACACCCACAGCTCCATTCTTCCCCACATCTTTTAAGACAGAAATTTCAAGTATTATTGTGAACGTGTCTCCTAATAACGTGCGTGGAAAGAACTGTACTTTTGTAGTAGCTTCCTTCAAAACTGATTCTCTTCTGTGGAGGATGTACTGTTTGCTCCCAAACTTCTTTATTTCGATCTCTTTCCGACTGTTGTCCTCTGGCATAAGACTTACATGTAAAGGGCCAGAGTTCAATGCTTTTCTGAAACTTTTTTGACGGTCAAAAAATGTAAATGGGCTTACGAATTCAAATTTTATGTCCCATTCTAAATATGGTTCTAAGTGCCATTTGTTGTCAGTTTTTCGAACTATTTTATATTTATACTGACCCGCATTATTTGCTTCTAGATTGCGTAGTTGTTCTAGTTTAGGAAACCTTTTGTTGTCGTCAACTTCTTTGCGCTTATAATAACCATCTTTAGTGTACTCAAAACCATACAAAGTGCCTATCTCACCGTTTTGTTCAAAGTCCTCAACGTCTGCAAGGTCTTTTAATTCTAAAGTTACACACCTCTCAGGCGCTAATGTAACTCCTGATTCTTCTGGCCCACGAGACATTATTTTTTAGTACACCTTATTATTTTATTTCTAAAACAATGTGCAGGTTATCACATTTCACGACTTTCCCTGTTTTATCTGTGATCTTTATATTAAATGATCTGACCCTCCCACAAGCTAATTTTTTAAACTGTAAATTAGGGAATTGTATAATTTCATAATCGCAATATGCAGCTTTCCCTGATGGAAGAGCTCTTAAAACAGTTGAGGGCCTTCCATCATATAAGTTTTCATCAGTGGTCAGCTCGTCCAAATGAACATAGAGTAATGAATGTAATGCAAGATCGAGCGGATATTCTCCCTCATAAGTAGTTTCGTCTGATGTAACTATAAAACTATGATTGTCAGTTGCAAAGCCTAACATTTTAGCTAGCTCTACATCAAAAAGGTAATGGTCTACTTCTTCTTCAGGTTTGAATGTCAACATTATTTTCAAATTTGCATTGTTAAGTTTGAGAGTAATGTCGAAGTTACTCATTGCTTCTTTTAGCGAGCAAAACCCGTAATAACCATCAGGTATGGTTAACTGGCTAACTAAGTTTCCTCTATTGTCAAATTTTTTAATCTTATTATTCTCCTTGGATTCAGTTATATTAAACCATACGACTTTGTAAAAAATTTCATGGAGTGCGACCCTTTGGGTTCCGCAGTTATTATCAATAGCATATTCTAAAAACGAAGGACTGTCTTGAGTTGTTATTGTTACAAACATTTTTAAAACAAATTTAAAAATGAGTGCATTCAAATATACTAATGCAAAATATTCTGTCGGGCCGCACTACAGTCCTAAAGATATAACAACTGATACCCTCGACATTTCTGTGACTCAGACTGACGCCTTTCAAGTAAAGGTTAGTACTCCATTGAACAGATATCTTAACCCTCCTATTAAAAACGACTACATCCCGAAAGTGTGGTTCAGTCATCCGATGCAGTTTTATCAGAACCAGTTAAACTTTGCTGTGTTTTGTGCTTCAACTGGGTGTGGAGTGTCGTATGCTGATCATTTAAATCATCCTGTTCCTTTGGTGAGGTCAGTGTATAGATTTCATTTTTATTACACCTTCAGACGTATTTTATCTGAACTGCAAGCGCCATTACCAAATGACAAAACGTTTAATCCATTCAGCAACAGAATAGATTACAAGGCTTTTGAAATGATCTGTAACGAATTTGATATTGACCCAAAGACAGACTTTAGACAAAAGTTGGATCTTAATCATGGTTTAGGCACTCTTTATTATTGGGGCGTGCATAGAAAGTATAACTATGATTGGAATCCTCCTTACACATCTTTCTCTTCAGGCACAACTGTTCACCTCGGGTCCATAGAGCAAGAGCATAAAACAGCATGGACAACATTTATTTTGGATACTTCTAATGGTCTAACTAGAGCGGGAATAGAACGAATAAACGACTCCATTCGTACTTATGTTTGGTGTTTGCTAGGTTCACAAGCACAAGCAAGATCGAACATAACTGATCCTTCTACTGGCTTTGATGCACAAAAACAGTACTTGGCAAATTTAGAGGATTCTATTAATTCTGCAATTGATTTGCCTTCAAGTATTAAAAGGTACCAAAATGTTTTGCAATACGCAAGATCGAAAGTAGACTTTGCTGTTGGCACTGGTTTATACATGCTGCCTTCTGACCTCAGACTTCAGATAGGAACAATAATAAACTATAATAATGAAATCCTTGTGGCTGGTAAAGAAGAGAAGGTCGGAAAAAACGACATAAATTCTAAGCCAGCAATAGCAATAAAAAAAGAAGCCCCACCAATCCCCGAGCCCCCCTCTAAACCCCATCCAATCCCCGAGACCCCCTCAAAACCCCATCCAATCCCCGTGGCCTCAAAAAATAATGACCATGAATATGAAAAGACGGCACTTGTTATTGGATTAACTGCCCTAGGATTACTTGGTCTTTATCTTACTATAAAGTAACCCAACTATTAAGACAACTAATGTCCATAAGTGCTCAGCCATAAAGCCAACTACTTTACTTGCGGCAGACAAAAGCCAGCTAACGATCCCCCCTATTATACCAGGTAAAGAGTCTATGGCCTTAGTGGCTAATTTTTTTAATAAACCCGCAAGATGATCAAGTTGTCTTTTTACCCATGATTTATCGGGTGGAGGAGATGGTGGCGGAGGCACTAACCCTTGCCCACCACCGCCTGTAATAGCCAACACCAGTGTACTTATTGCAAATCCTAAGGCTGTTATAACACTTGCTAATGTGACACCTTGCTCTCTAAACAGTGTTCTTATTCGTTCTGCTAACGTTGTGTCTTCATATAAAATTCTTTGGATAGTTTCTCTTATTCTGCTCACTTGAGTTCGTAATTGTTCTCGGTTAGTAGACAACACTTCTAGTCTTGCTGATCTCTCTTGTTCAAGATCTTTTAGTCTTTGTGTTATTCTTTCTTTAACACCAGGTCCTAAGTTGTGGTCATCAGCCTCAACTAGTTTTTTCTTTTTCTCTTTTTATATGCTCATCTAGTTCACCCAGTTTTGCTAAATTGTTTGTTAATTCGCCCCTGATGCTTCTTAAAGCATGATCAAGGGCCACTATTTCTCTCATAGGTAGCGGCGGATCGTGGATAGTTTTTAATGCTGTTTCTTCTGAAAAACTGGTTTCTGCTTGTATTATTTCGTCTGCTGTTGGGCTTAAATCTTTAAGTTCCATGTTTTGTATTTGGTTATCTGTTGGGAGTTCTTGTAGTGTTTTGAAGTTTAGCAACTGCTTCCCTATCTAATTTTGGTTTAGTAATGCCAAGGCGATTTTGTTCGCTCACACTGAGCCTTTGTCTAATTGTACTCTTTTTTAAAAACTTTGATGAGTCTGGTTTAGTTGTAAGCTGAACAAGTTGTCCTTCGTCGTTTCTCACAAACAAATGGTCATCTTTTGTTTCAAAATCATTAGGGTCTATAAATTCGGGAGGTTCTTGACCTAAACTTTGATAAAATGATCTGACCTTACTTTCTGTTAATTCACGCCGCAATGATTGTAATGGATGTGTCAAAGGTGTCATTTCACTCATGTCGTCTCCAGGATCAAAAACATCATAATCTTCAATGCCTGCCATGTTTTAAAAATAATTAACTTTTTATTTTGTTTTATAAAAAAAAATGTCACAAGCATATGGCTCAATTCTTGACCCGCATAGAAGACTGAAAGAGCCCTTTGGCGTGAAGGGAAATAAACAGAATATTATTGTTCCAAATAATCCATCTACTATTGATTCAGATCAAATTCTCACTGTTAAATTTCCAGACCTAGGAGCAGATGAAGTGATTGTGCCGGGATCTGCACGTCTTACTTTCAAAATAGAACTCGAATCAGCAACAGACGCAAACAGGACAGTAGTTCAGAATCTGGGACGGGCAATCGTTAAGAAAATTTCTATAAAACTTGAGGGGCAAGAAATGTTTTCTTTATACAATGCAGACATATTTTTAATCTATTGTGATCTATGGCTAACCGCGAATGAAAGGGCTGACCTCGCGTTTCAAGGAATCGAAAATAACGAAGCACTAAAACACAGAATAGACGCCGAAGATGCTAAAGACAGTAACAAGGCTGAAGCTGTAAGTTTTGCTTATGGAAATCGCTTTTCTATACCCTTGGATTTTGAGTTGTTAAAAGCGCATGCACCATACTTTCAAGGAGCATTAAAAGACAGATTGTCATATGAACTAACTTTTAATGAATACAAACGTGTCATTAAATCTACAGACTCTAACGCAAAGTACAGCATTTTCGACATCTCGTTAGAGTTTGACATTGTTAGCAACCCTAACTTAGCAAGGCTAATTGAGCAACAATATCAGTCAAAATTAGCAATATATTACGAAAGAGTGATTCATCATACTAAATATCCTAAAAGCAGGGCAGACACTATATGGAACTTTAGTTTTAGTGCCACAGCAAGATCCCTTAAAGGTATTTTATTGCTGTGTGAAGATGAAGAACCATTCAAAAGACAAAGTGAAAAGTTTATCAATCCTAAAATAACGAAAGTACAATGTTCAATTGAGGGTAGTCCTAACCAAGTCTACGGTAGTGGGCTTAAACCTTATCATCATTTTGATGAAATAAGAAAATTGTTTGGAGGCGGGAGGTCTAGAAGTCCAACAGTAGACCTTGTGTCTAAAGATCTACACCTTCACAGTGTTAGACTTGATGAATATTTAACAACGAAATACGGTTTATGGATTGACCTAAGGTCAACAGAGGATAATCAGTTGCATGGGAGTGGGAGAACAGTTAAAGACGTAATAAACATTCAAATTGATAAAGAAAAAGAGAGTGATAAACCACTTAATGTACATTTGTTTTTAATATATGATGCGCAGCTGAATATTCAAGATAACAGATTAAAAGATATCCAATACTAAATTATTTTTATTTTTAAAAAAAAGCATGTCTGTTCAGGTTTATCCAAAAGTGCCCAAAGAAGAGATAGTAGGCAACTCTGACATAAAAACTTTCAGATTAACAAACATAACACAAATGCAAACCCAACTAGAGCAGGACCTTTCAAAATACAGTAAAACCAAACGAAGGTATTCTGCTGTCTTTAATGCTGTTACATATGTTAATACTGGAGCATCGATCACTAGTGCTCTATCAGCAGGAACAAGTGTAGGTCTCTTAGCAACAGGCGTAGGTGCGCCGGCAGCTTTACCTCTAGGTGGTTTGTCTTTAACTCTTGGCCTGTGTTCATTGGCTGTAAGTGCTGTCAGCAAAAAAATAAAAGCTAAACTCCAAAAGCACACAGCTATGGTTCAACTAATAACAGCTAAACTTAGTTCCTTCAAACTGATAATTGATAAAGCACTTGCCGACTCGAACATCACGGATGAAGAATTTAGTCGCCTACAGGCTGATTTTGAGGACTACAAAAGACAAAAGTTTGATCTTCAAAGAAAGGCAAGGGCAACTTTTTCTCAACAGCCAGACACCGACCAGATAAAAAAAGAATGCTTAAAAAAAGTAAACGAAACATTAAACTCTGTTCTAAACAGCTCACATTAACAACACCAAAGGGCGTTTATACTTTAGTTTATGAGTCTAAGCACAAAAAGACCTCTGATATTGATTCTGACTAAGTATTTTTTTTTAATTTAAATAAATATTTTGAGTTAGAAAAGAAACTCAAAATGGAATACACTGATTTTGATTCTTGGTTTGATGCAGAAGAGAGTTTGTCAAAAGCTTTGAAGGATACAAATATAGAAGTTATTAATCCAACAAATGTGTTAGAAAGCGTTGAGTATGCTATTTCTCAAATCCCCAATTATTTAGCAATAAACCCTCCAGTTAAAGTAAGGTTAGTTGTTTTAGTTGATTACATAACAATAAGCGAAGAAAATCTAGAAGTCTGGGTCTCAACTAAACAGCAGGCTATTCTTTCCTATAATGATTTTACGCCTGATTGGGCAGAACAACTTCTTACTCAGTTTAACGATGCCTCTGAAGCAGCAAAAATGAGAGGCTCTGGTTGGTCAGAGGGTAAAGTATTAGAGATCAGATTAAAACAGGCTAAGTATGAGCCAATTGTAGGCAAGTCTTTTATTCCTCTACCACCAGAAATAGTTGCAAAAAGAGCGGTTCTAAACATAAAGAATTCAGATAACAAATGTTTTATGTGGTGCGTTCTTGCTAGGCTACACTTTGTCAAAAAAAATGCAGAGAGAGTTACTAACTATTTGCAGTGGGCTAATGATCTTAACTTTAACAACCTTGAATTTCCTATGGCTGTAGACAAAATTGATCAGTTTGAAAAACAAAATCCTCCAATAACTGTTAATGTCTACACATGGTCTGTTAAATCAGACCTTCAACCAATTAGAGTGTCAAAGAACAGTCCAACAATAGGTGAACCATCAAGGAGCCATGTAGACTTACTCCTAATGCAAAGCCTTAATGGGCTGCACTACACTCTAATACGTACAATGAGCAGATTACTAGTGCATACTACAAAAAATGGTCACAAACAAGAGTTCTGTAGAAAATGTTTAACAAGAATTCCGTCCGTTCAAGCTGCGAGTGAACATGTAAAACATTGTCTCAGTCCAGTGGACTGCAATACAGAACTAATTATGCCAAGAGAAGGCAGTAAGGTTAGTTTTAAGAATTACAAAAAACTCCAGAGGTCTCCATACGTTGTTTACGCAGACTTTGAATCGCTTATTGTTCCTTATGAAGGACCTGCTCCAAAACATTTACCAAAAACAGTTATAATGAATAACCACCAGATTTGTTCATTTGCCTTCATTGTTGTCAGGTCAGATGGTGAACATTCAAAGCCAGAATTATACAGAGGACCACATGCAGCAAAACATTTCTTAAAACGCATGCAAGAAGTTCGTAATGTCTGTTCTAATAATCTAGTCCTATCCGATCTTAAGATGACCCCTGAAGATCAAGATCGCTATGACTCAGCCACTCACTGTTGGATTTGTGGTTTAGAGCTAACACCTAAAAGTTTAAACCCAACAGTAAGAGATCATGATCACATTAGCGGAGAATTCAGAGGAGCAGCACATAACAATTGCAATCTTCAACTAAAGTTTGATCCTAGGACTTGGAAGCTGCCTATATTCTTTCATAACTTGCGAGGTTACGACTCTCATCTTATATTGCAAGCAGTAACTAGCGCCTTTAGGGTGTCATGCATTGCGCAGTCATCAGAAAAGTACATGTGTTTCACTTTAAATAACCTGTCTTTTTATGACTCTATGCAACACCTGATGGGATCATTAGAGTCGCTGGCTATGTCCTTAAAGTCCTGCCCAATAACGGAAGAATATTTTGACCCAACGGTGATTAGAAAGGGCGTTTATCCTTATGAGTACATGAACAGCTGGGAAAGGTTTGAGGAGACAGCCCTTCCGCCTAAAGGCGCGTTCTTTAGTAGTCTTAGAGGAAAGGACATCAGTGATTCTGATTATTCTTATGCTCAAGAAGCGTGGCAAAAATTAGACTCTAAAACAATGGGAGACTATCATGACTCCTATTTAATGGCGGATACTTGTTTGTTGGCGGATGTTTTTGAAAATTACAGAAAGACCTGCATGAAACATTATAGTCTAGATCCTGTGCATTATATTTCTGCGCCTGGGATGAGTTGGGACGCATTCTTAAAATTTACTGGTGTACAGATTGACCTGTTGTCTGACCTACCAATGCTTCAGATGATTGAAAACGGATTGCGTGGCGGAATTAGTATGGCGTCTCACCATTACTGTAAAGCAAACAACAAATACCTAGACAACTATGATCCAAGTAAAACTTCTAACTATCTTATGTATTTAGATGCAAACAATCTGTATGGTTGGGCTATGAGTCAATCACTACCGTTACGTAACTTTAAAATGTACACAGGACTCAAAGACACTCAAAAGTTTTTAAAATGGCTACCTACTCTAGAAGCTGATCGTAAAAGAGGTCTCATTCTAGAAGTTGATTTAGAATATCCTCATGAACTTCATGATTACCATAATGATTACCCATTAGCAGCAGAAACCCTAAAAGTGTCAATGACAGAACCACCTAAACTTGTGCCTAATCTTCGTGACAAAAAAAATTATGTCTGTCATTACAGACTTCTCCAATTTTATTTAAGACATGGTTTAAAGTTAACAGCAGTTCATCGTATAATTGAATTTGATCAAGAACAGTTCATGAAACCATACATCATGAAAAATACTGATCTCAGAACTAAATCCGCAGATGCTTCAGAAAAAGACTTTTTCAAGTTGATGAACAACAGCTGTTTTGGAAAGACTATGGAAAATCCGCACAAGCGCAAAGATGTCAGATTGGTCACTAGAGAAAACGATGCAATTAAGCTGACTTCAAAACCAAATTATCAGGACTTCAGAAGATTTCATGATCAGCTTTTTGGAATAATGATGAAAAAAAAGAAAGTCAAATTGGACAAACCTGTTTTTATTGGGTTTACTGTTTTAGAGCTGTCGAAGCTTTTGATGTTAGAATTTCTTTATGACTACTTTAAACCCTTGTATCCAGAGTCCAGAGTTCTGTACACAGATACAGATTCCTTTGTAATCGACATCCCTACTGAAGATTTTTACAAAGACATGGAATTAGAAGTAGCTAAAGGGCATGCGGGATGGTACGACACATCTGATTACCCTAAAGATTCACCTTTGCATTCAACCGTTAATAAGAAGGTTTTAGGTAAGATGAAGGATGAATTATCTGGAGGTGTGATCAAGGAGTTTATTGGTTTGAGGTCAAAAATGTACAGTCTTGCTAGCCAAACAAAAACTGTTAAAAAAGCAAAGGGAATATCTCGCAGTGTTGTGCAGTCAAACATATCACATGACAACTACAAAGAAGCATTGTTCAATAAAAAGACTTTTCATCATGACAATTACAAACTACGATCTAATCTGCATGAGATTAACACAACTGTTGTAACAAAGAAGTCATTAGATAGAACAAACACTAAACGAGTATTTGTTAATCCAGAGTATTCATATGCAATTGGGCACTGGAGGACATTTGGTCAAGCGCAATTAGATACTCAGTAATTTCTTTATCCAGTATAGCTGGATTATTTGTGGTTGTTGTTTCAAGATTTTTTATTTTTTCATAAATATTAGGATCAATGGGTAGTTTATTCTTTATCATTGTTTTAATAATAAATCTATACGCAAATAATTTTTTTTGAGCTTCCATTTTAACTCAGAAATGTATTTGCCTAAATTAACTAAGCGACTGGAACTGTGTCTGGCGGGATTATCTGCAGTTCTTCCTTCACAAAAGATCTTCGGGGGGCTGGTCGCTTTGTTGTGTCAGTTTCTCGTAAATAATACACGGGCGGATTCATTTTCACAATTTTTTTTATCTCATATGGATCAACACTCCAAACTGGATCTGTTGCCCTGATGCGAGTGTCCCCTTCCGCTTCTCCCGGTAAATAAAGGTACCTTACTTTCAAACCAAATGGTAATAGTTTACTGGATGAACTGGAGTCTCCTTCAACAACATTTATTGTTTGTTTTCTGATTGCTTGTACTGGTTTTAGCCCTTTAAATTCTTCATTATTCATTGCGCGCAAAACTGAGGGCAGTCTTTTTACCCATTCTGTGTTGCGAGAATTGTCAATCAGCTCTCTGTGATACTGGTAGGAGAAAAGTCTTTCAGATAACTGTTTGTTAAAGTTTTCAACCAAACCCTGTGATCTGTGAACACCCGGAATGCCTCTTTTAATGGTAACTCTATGTTTTAACAATAATTGATTCACTTGACCTTTAAATTCTTTTCCGTCATCGACTTGAATCATGCGAGGATAAGTTAAGGGTCCTCGTTGGTATATCAGCTGTATAGCAACAGCAACAGCAGAAGCACTCTTTTGTGTTAATGGTTCCGCATCTTTGTATCTTGAAGCTATATCAATGACTGTAAGCGCGTACTTAAATCTTTTTCGTCTAATCGTATCATGGGGTAAATATAGAAGATCCATTTGATGGGTGTCGTTTGGAGTTATATTCACAAAGTGTGGTCTCTGTATTCGTTTAGGCGCTGGTAGATAAATTTGCCAAATCGCTTGTTTAGATAACCATTCCTTTGCTGTTTGTTCACTGACACCCGCTGCTTGGCTACGCTTTTTAATTGCCGTGATTCCCTTCCAATATCCTTTTGGTGAATAATAGATCTTGTTCATTTTTTATTCAGCCAATACTTTGTGCAACAAAATACACAGCGGTCATGCCAAAGACAATAAACAATATTTCTTGCATCTTTTGTTTTTCTGATGGTTGATAGTAATCGCTGAATTTTGGTGGGGGCAATGTTTCAACTTGTTTGCCTGTTACTAGAAAATATTCTTTTATTGCCTGGTCAACATCTTTAAATGTGTAAGCTGCATGTCCCTGTTGTTTAAGTCTGTCGTTAATAAAATCTAACTGCTCCATTCTTTGCTTTTCATAGGTGTCTTGTGCAGCGGCTAGTTGCTCCATAGCTCTGTTATGTCTTTTTCTCTCATCGTTATTTTGTAGTTTACTAAACGCGTAATTACTTCCGCTGAAAGCAAGCGCGTTGACCACTGCGCCACCTATCATCATTACGAGTGAAGCCATTTTTATAAATGTATTTTTTTTTTACATATTTATATTTTCTGGAATTATTCCTTGCTTAACTAGAAAATCTTTCGTGGCAAATGAAGCTGTAATGACAGCAATCAACTTTGCTGAGTCTTCAAAATCTAGCTTGCCAAGATCTGCTGGTTTTATTCTTAACAAGCTTTTACCAAGCATTGTGTATCCTACACTTAGACCTCCAATAACAGCAGAATGGTATACGAGGTTGGCAACAGTTTTTTCGGTGCTCATTTTTAAAAAATAAAATAATTATAATTAATAAAAAACATGAACAGCGACGATTTACTACAGCTGCAGGGCAGCCTAAACGTTCCTGAACTTATGATTACAAATAATCAAGTTGATGACCAAGCTATTATGCGCCAAAAGGAAAGGCTGTATTCTTTGGCGGCGTGTGGAAAAACAAAACAGTACCTCGGAAATGAATTCAGCATAGAACAGATTCAACAGATGTCGCCACAAGACATTGTAAAGTATCACAACAGGTATGAAGCGCAACTGGGGTCAAGAATGGTCAAAAGTGTCGGACAAACTGTTCTTAGTTTGTACACTAAACTAGTTAGTAGATTTGCGCCCATTGATTCTGAACAAGATTTTATGTATGATTTAACGCAGGATCCAGTTTTAACAAAGTCATTAGAGTCTCTAGGATGTGATCTATATTACAGATTTGGAACATTATTGTCGCCAGTAATTATGGGGTTAATTACGTTTAATCATATAGATTTTATTTCTCTTAAAAATGACCGAGCAGAAAACGTTGATGGAGAAAGTGACCCGTGAAAAGAATCCTGGGCGCGTTGAAGCAGGGAAAAAATTAGCAGAGTGGAACAAAAAAAGAAAATTAGAGTTACAACATATAACTCATAATGAAAAAACACCAGTTGTGCCAGAGCCACAACAAGAACAAGTTGTTTCAAGTCCCGCAACATCATCATGGATTATTTGGATTAAAAGAGTTGGCATTTTTGGCGTCATTGCTGTTGGTGGGGGTGGTTATTACGTTTATAAAACATATAAAGAAAGACAGCAAAAACCAAAGCAGCCCAAAAAATCACAGCCACTAAATACAAAATCTGAACAAAAAAGAATACCAGAACTGCCAACAACAAAAGATCATTTTGATCCATTTGATATGCAGTAATATTTCAAGAACTTAATAAATAATTATAAGTGACTTGAATAAGAACTTGATAACGACTTCATGACGACTTGATGAAAACTTAAATAAGAACTTGATAAGAACTTGATGACGACTTGATAAGAACTTAATGACGACTTGATTAAGAACTAGATTAAGAATTTGGGGTAACTTGATTAAGAACTTGGGGTGACTTAATTAAGGACTTGGGGAAACTTAATTAAGGACTTGGGGTGACTTAATTAAGAACTTAAGGACTTGGGGTGACTTAATTAAGGACTTGGGGTGACTTAATTAAGGACTTGGGGTGACTTAATTAAGGACTTGGGGTGAAAAGTGGAACTGGTAGGACCACTTGTCATTTGATATGTCAGCCACTTGCTTTGTGACTGAACAGGATGTGCCTGGGCGCTGAGCAGTGATTCGTTGTCGGGCTGGCCTGCAACTACTAACAGTAAACAAGTTGGGTATTTTTTGCTCCCATAAGAAAACCTAACACAGAGTAACTTTTATTCAAGACTGGCACAGCCTTTTAAACTTGAATAAAGTCAGACAAATACATAGACGAACAATCTAATAGTGGGGGAAAAAAACAAGCGCAGGCCAACAACTGAACTATCTTCATAGTAATGACTTGGCAAAGATTTGGACTTCAGGAGGAGGGGAATTTGAAGATGGAGAAACTGGGAACATGAAATTAAGAAAATATGTTACAGATATGAAAACTCTTCACTAGCTGCATAAGGGAACCATAGCAATCCCTTTTGAAAGCAGATATATTTGTATTGCCTGCTCCGAGGCCTTTCGTCCGCTGGGTCGGACTCATCAGGGAGACACGGCTGGTTGTGTCTGCGCTCCTGACGTCAAATAGAGACACACCACAGTCCATAATACTGTGGTGTTCTCACCACCAAGGGTGCAACAAAGAATCCAATAGCACCCCCAAAGCAGCCAGCGAAGAGTAGTAAATGAAACCAAACGAAAGTGTGGGGAGGAAAAAAATTGCTGAAAAACTAAAGACATTATGCAAATAGTATAAAATGTAGGGGACAATCTTTGAGCCTACGCTTGAAGATCCACCCAAAGATGCAAGGGAGATCAAAAGACAAACACACAGACGGACAGAAACAAATACAAATAACCTCAATGTAATCAAAACAAAATCGGAAATGAAATGAGGCATGGAACAGTAAACGATAAACAGTAAACAAGTTGGGTATTTTTTGCTCCCATAAGAAAACCTAACACAGAGTAACTTTTATTCAAGACTGGCACAGCCTTTTAAACTTGAATAAAGTCAGACAAATACATAGACGAACAATCTAATAGTGGGGGAAAAAAACAAGCGCAGGCCAACAATTGAACTATCTTCATAGTAATGACTTGGCAAAGATTTGGACTTCAGGAGGAGGGGAATTTGAAGATGGAGAAACTGGGAACATGAAATTAAGAAAATATGTTACAGATATGAAAACTCTTCACTAGCTGCATAAGGGAACCATAGCAATCCCTTTTGAAAGCAGATATATTTGTATTGCCTGCTCCGAGGCCTTTCGTCCGCTGGGTCGGACTCATCAGGGAGACACGGCTGGTTGTGTCTGCGCTCCTGGCGTCAAATAGAGACACCTTATGCAGCTAGTGAAGAGTTTTCATATCTGTAACATATTTTCTTAATTTCATGTTCCCAGTTTCTCCATCTTCAAATTCCCTCCTCCTGAAGTCCAAATCTTTGCCAAGTCATTACTATGAAGATAGTTCAGTTGTTGGCCTGCGCTTGTTTTTTTCCCCCACTATTAGATTGTTCGTCTATGTATTTGTCTGACTTTATTCAAGTTTAAAAGGCTGTGCCAGTCTTGAATAAAAGTTACTCTGTGTTAGGTTTTCTTATGGGAGCAAAAAATACCCAACTTGTTTACTGTTTATCGTTTACTGTTCCATGCCTCATTTCATTTCCGATTTTGTTTTGATTACATTGAGGTTATTTGTATTTGTTTCTGTCCGTCTGTGTGTTTGTCTTTTGATCTCCCTTGCATCTTTGGGTGGATCTTCAAGCGTAGGCTCAAAGATTGTCCCCTACATTTTATACTATTTGCATAATGTCTTTAGTTTTTCAGCAATTTTTTTCCTCCCCACACTTTCGTTTGGTTTCATTTACTACTCTTCGCTGGCTGCTTTGGGGGTGCTATTGGATTCTTTTTTGCACCCTTGGTGGTGAGAACACCACAGTATTATGGACTGTGGTGTGTCTCTATTTGACGTCAGGAGCGCAGACACAACCAGCCGTGTCTCCCTGATGAGTCCGACCCAGCGGACAAAAGGCCTCGGAGCAGGCAATACAAATATATCTGCTTTCAAAAGGGATTGCTATGGTTCCCTTATGCAGCTAGTGAAGAGTTTTCATATCTGTAACATATTTTCTTAATTTCATGTTCCCAGTTTCTCCATCTTCAAATTCCCCTCCTCCTGAAGTCCAAATCTTTGCCAAGTCATTACTATGAAGATAGTTCAGTTGTTGGCCTGCGCTTGTTTTTTTCCCCCACTATTAGATTGTTCGTCTATGTATTTGTCTGACTTTATTCAAGTTTAAAAGGCTGTGCCAGTCTTGAATAAAAGTTACTCTGTGTTAGGTTTTCTTATGGGAGCAAAAAATACCCAACTTGTTTACTGTTTATCGTTTACTGTTCCATGCCTCATTTCATTTCCGATTTTGTTTTGATTACATTGAGGTTATTTGTATTTGTTTCTGTCCGTCTGTGTGTTTGTCTTTTGATCTCCCTTGCATCTTTGGGTGGATCTTCAAGCGTAGGCTCAAAGATTGTCCCCTACATTTTATACTATTTGCATAATGTCTTTAGTTTTTCAGCAATTTTTTTCCTCCCCACACTTTCGTTTGGTTTCATTTACTACTCTTCGCTGGCTGCTTTGGGGGTGCTATTGGATTCTTTTTTGCACCCTTGGTGGTGAGAACACCACAGTATTATGGACTGTGGTGTGTCTCTATTTGACGTCAGGAGCGCAGACACAACCAGCCGTGTCTCCCTGATGAGTCCGACCCAGCGGACAAAAGGCCTCGGAGCAGGCAATACAAATATATCTGCTTTCAAAAGGGATTGCTATGGTTCCCTTATGCAGCTAGTGAAGAGTTTTCATATCTGTAACATATTTTCTTAATTTCATGTTCCCAGTTTCTCCATCTTCAAATTCCCCTCCTCCTGAAGTCCAAATCTTTGCCAAGTCATTACTATGAAGATAGTTCAGTTGTTGGCCTGCGCTTGTTTTTTTCCCCCACTATTAGATTGTTCGTCTATGTATTTGTCTGACTTTATTCAAGTTTAAAAGGCTGTGCCAGTCTTGAATAAAAGTTACTCTGTGTTAGGTTTTCTTTATGGGAGCAAAAAATACCCAACTTGTTTACTGTTTATCGTTTACTGTTCCATGCCTCATTTCATTTCCGATTTTGTTTTGATTACATTGAGGTTATTTGTATTTGTTTCTGTCCGTCTGTGTGTTTGTCTTTTGATCTCCCTTGCATCTTTGGGTGGATCTTCAAGCGTAGGCTCAAAGATTGTCCCCTACATTTTATACTATTTGCATGTCTTTAGTTTTTCAGCAATTTTTTTTCCTCCCCACACTTTCGTTTGGTTTCATTTACTACTCTTCGCTGGCTGCTTTGGGGGTGCTATTGGATTCTTTTTTGCACCCTTGGTGGTGAGAACACCACAGTATTATGGACTGTGGTGTGTCTCTATTTGACGCCAGGAGCGCAGACACAACCAGCCGTGTCTCCCTGATGAGTCCGACCCAGCGGATGAAAGGCCTCGGAGCAGGCAATACAAATATATCTGCTTTCAAAAGGGATTGCTATGGTTCCCTTATGCAGCTAGTGAAGAGTTTTCATATCTGTAACATATTTTCTTAATTTCATGTTCCCAGTTTCTCCATCTTCAAATTCCCCTCCTCCTGAAGTCCAAATCTTTGCCAAGTCATTACTATGAAGATAGTTCAGTTGTTGGCCTGCGCTCGTTTTTTTCCCCCACTATTAGATTGTTCGTCTATGTATTTGTCTGACTTTATTCAAGTTTAAAAGGCTGTGCCAGTCTTGAATAAAAGTTACTCTGTGTTAGGTTTTCTTATGGGAGCAAAAAATACCCAACTTGTTTACTGTTTATCGTTTACTGTTCCATGCCTCATTTCATTTCCGATTCTGCAACTACTAGTTAAGCGCGATGAAGAACAGAGAAAGAGGCAGCTCACGCTATAGCAAAGAACGTGTTAGCGCACGCCCGCTCGTCTGTCCTAGTTACAGGAGCCACTACATCCTGTTGGCTCGCTGCTAAACTTGGACGTTCACGCATGAACGACGGTAGGTTCTCGTTTTTCTTTCTCCCCCACCTTCCAAAAAATTAATACTTCTCTTTGGCTTCGGAGGTAAAGAACCAGGCTCGCCTGATTTTCTTTCGTTTAAATACTCCACCATAAGGCCGTAATAAAACATATGATCATCTATAGAAAGAAGCTGTTCCTCTGTAAACAATACATGTCCGTCTGCATTGGAAGCCATGGCTAAAATGGCCAGCTCTCGCGGACGCGGCAGCCTCGACGTGGTAGTGTCGACGTGGCAGCCTCGGATTCAAGAATGTTCGAGAACATTACTGGCCAGCTGCGCGCCGCGAGCTTGGTGAGAGCAGTGGGCCCGCGAGACGTGTTTTATTGATTTTTTGGTCGGAACATAGCGAGACACACACAGTCGGTAAAAGGGCCGCTCAGCCTGCTGACTTACTGCGACGCTATCATTGTGTTGTCTTGGTCTTGCAAAAGAAGCTGACAATCAAGTCTTGCAAAAGAAGCTGACAATCAAACGACTGGTGGTAGAGTGTTTGAGGGAACGCAAAAATGAAAAACTTTGTCAAAACTGGCTTTCAGTGGAAGACATGCTGGGATAAGTGTGTGGATTTTATGTCAGAAATATAACTCAGTTTTAAAAGGCTTTAGAGAACAATTAAAGACCGTGGTTTTATTCCACATGAAAGATAGAGATGCATTTGATGAATGTATGAAAGAAAACGATGTTATTGAAAACGATCAAGAAAAACGAAGGATTAAGCAAAAACTTAAGTCTCGAAAGTTTTCTAAATTAGTATTAAAAACAGATAATCCTACACATTATGTTTGTTTGTAAATCTATTTAGCTAATAAAAGAAGTTATTTAAGTACTTGTTAAGAACTTGATGATGACTTGTATAATAACTTATTTAAGAATTTATTTTACTTATAGAGAGAACTATAAAATGCCTATTCTGGATCGCCCGCCGGAGCAGCAGCGAAACCGGCTTTAGCCGGTTGGAGCTGGCGGAGGTGGGTGAGCCAGAATCGGCATTTTATAGTTCTCTGTCGGGGACGTAACCAAGCTGTCCATTTTGCAATGTCTAAGCAATGTGGTCAGTTAAGCGGTATTTGTCTGGTGGTGGTGGTGGTGGTGATGGGATGGACTTGTCTTACCCGCCTAACGAAGATCCGTGTCATTCATGGGCCGTTTTCATTATTCGTTTTTTTGTCAGGGTGTATGACCTCCCCCCCCCCCCCCCGCCCTCTCCCCCCTTGAGGTTAGCAATGACAAACATTCCGGATCACGTTGGCGTATGTGTGTGTGTGTGTGTGTGTGTGTGTGTGTGAGTGTGTGTGTGTGTGTGTGTGTGTGTGTGGAGTGTGTGTGTGTGTGTGTGTGTGTGTGTGTGTGTGTGTGTATGTGTGTGTGAGTGAGTGTGTGTGTGTGTGTGTGTGTGTGTGTGTGTGTGTGTGTGTGTGTGCATTGGTCTAGTAGTGTTTGTGTGAAACTTGACATGTGAAGCGAAGACGTGATCAACACTGATCAGACGCACGCTCCGGCAGGAAGTGCAGACGACCCTAACCGAACCAATCCTCTGTCTCTTGCCATTTCTCCAAAACTGTGAAAGAGACATCAAAACCATTTGCCCTCATTGATTCCTTGTTGTTTTGACCCCATTTGGGGGGAAACTGTAGGTTTCTAGCTCAGTTTCTTAGAGTGCACTGACTGAGCTAGATCCCTCGCCCCTTCCCTCATTTGGAAATGTTGTATCTGGCTTATTAACCGGTTCCGGACCAAATCTGACAATTTTTTTTACACAGCAATACATTTGTTTTCTTAATCGAAACACATACTCTACTTTGGGAGAAATGTACGATTAATTTTTTTTTTTTATCCTATCTCGCGCTATTCTTAAAAAGCAAAAGATGGATCGGCTAGTTGATCCGAACGCCCATCCATTTTTAATGGGTTTGTCCTTGGACCGTGTTCTATATTCTGAACGTTTTACGTCATCGTGCTGACAGACAGACAAACAACCAACAGGCGTTGGTACATCCTCGACGAGTGCAGGAAACATAGGAGGACATTTTTTTTCTCTCACAATGAAAACAATTCCAAGGGACCAAGAGTTACCGTCCCTATTGTTAACTATTTTGCTTCTTTACTTATTCATCTATTTATTTACGTATTCATTTATTCATTTATTTATAAACTAATTGACTTCTTTATTTCATTAGTAGTAGTTGTAGTGTAGTATGGGTAGAGACTGTTCCTCTCACGGTGATAACAAATTCAAAGTACCAAGAGTTCCCTTCCCTACTGTTATTTTCATTGTCATTATTATTGGTTTATATTGTTACTTGTATCTTATTTAACACGTTAAAAATCCGAAATTCATGCTTAAATGCTCCTAATATGACGTCCGTCTTCGATTATGAAACAATCAATACTAGACACGTTACAATCCATTCTCTTGTTTACAAAAGTCGGGTAGACCCGACTGAACAGAGCCTGTTGGAGCTGGTCATTCTCTTTCCATATCGTTCAGACGAATATCAGTCACTCAGTTCCGCGGTCATTCCTACGATTTTTTTTAACCGAGGTTGCGTGCAATGACGGTACAAAACTGGCTCTTTCTTCCCAATACTAGTGATGGGATTCTACGTGTGCGCAAGATGATTATAAGGGCGTACCGATTCACACAGTTGGAACCTTGGTATTTAGTCTTATTCGAAGGATTTTTCGGATAATGGAATCAGAATCGCTGTAAAACTCCGTGGGAAAGGTCTCCTTCTAGCCAAACGGTGCGGTGGATATATACGAGTGTGCATTTAACAGCAGCATGCTTGATGGTCTCCGTACATATTGTATGGTACAATTATTGGTGCAAGATTTCTGTATAGTTGTCTCTTTTCTGGTATACTAACAGTTGAGTTTCTAGAAGTTGTCCCAGAAAGGTTTTACCTCCCTTGTTTCCATGTGTTAATGTGGACAAGAGAGATTTGTAGTTTTAATCTATTCCGGTTTCTCTCTCGCAGGAAAAACGTTATCGTGTGTGTGTGTGTGTGTTTAATATGTGTTTATCTACATGTATGAGGTTTTACATTTTAACTAAATTGATTTTGTTGGGTTGTTGTTGTTGAGTTACCCTACTTGTTTATTGTTTATTGTTGCTGAGTTACCCTACTTGTATATTATTCATTGTTTTTCATGTTTATTTATGTCACTAATGTATAGTTAGTCAGCAGCACGATCGTAATTTCTCTGAATTGAGATAATAAAGTATTCTTGAATCTTGAATCTTGAATAGCAGCTGACAAACATTATCAACAAGTAAAACAGCAACAAAGAAACATCATCGGCAAACACAAAGGTCAAACACAGCAACAATAAAAATACGGTAAGGCAGCCGACAGATGAAGGAGATATTGGCTGTGTTGAAGTTTTCAGATAAACCACACCCTGCAGCCACATGCAAGATACACTGTTGGGACATTCACATACCTGACCTTTCATCTTGCTTTATGAGCGTGCTTTCTGTACGAATGCTATCGTTCAAACGAAGAAATTGAAGTCACTGCCAGATCAGTTCAGAATAAAACTTAAGCAGCGGTCTGACGTAAGCATGAGACAATAATGCTTTAATACTAATGAAGATGCCTGCCCATAAACTTAGATATTCAATCCAGCTGACGTGTGTATTGCTAGCGATCGCTGTCGTATGGCAGAAGCCTGCTCGTATGTCGTCTCGCACAGGCTCACATTTAACAAAACATGTTTTTCCACATTCAGCCCAGTGTAGGTAGTCGCATGTGCTTCTAGTTTGCGCGTGCAATTCAGTCTTTTCTATTCTCTACATATTTGTCCTAATGAATACTCTGCGTGATCGAATCTATAACTGAACCGACTTCAGTGAACCAATCGCGATATCGAAAGGATAATTAAAAAGCCTCGCATGGTTTATCTGCTCCTGATCTGGAAAGCCATTTTGACTGGTCTATTGCAGGCAGTATTGGTGGGAAAGATAACCAGAAGAGAACGCTGTCCTAATCTACTAGTTATCCACTTGCAATATAGCGGACAGGTGCGGCCAGTGCTTGGATTTGCCCAACCCATCAAGCCCCGAAACGAGTTACGTCAGCGGGCTTCATCATATCAAACATAGCAGTTGTAGAGAAACACTACCATCAAACACAGCAGTGATAGATAAACACTACCATCAAACACAGCAGTGATAAACACTACCATCAAACCCAGCAGTGATAAACACTACCATCAAACACAGCAGTGACAGAGAAACACTACCATCAAACACAGCAGTGATAAATACTACCATCAAACGCAGCAGTGATAAACACTACAATCAAACACAGCAGTGGTAGAGAAACACTACCATCAAACACAGCACTGACAGAGAAACACTACCATCAAACACAGCAGTGATAAACACTACCATCAAACACAGCAGTGATAGAGAAACACTACCATCAAACAAGCAGTGACAGAGAAACATTACCATCAAACACAACAGGGATAAACACTACCATCGAACACAGCAGTGAGAAACACTACCATCAAACACAGCAGTGAGAACCACTACCATCAAACACAGCAGTGAGAAACACTACCATCAAACACAGCAGTGATAAACACTACCATCATACACAGCAGTGATAAACACTACCATCAACACAGCAGCAAATAGACATACATTATGATCAAACACAGCAACAATAGACATACATTATGATCAAACACAGCAGCAATAGACACACATTATGATCAAACACAATAGACATACATTATGATCAAACACAGCAGCAATAGACATACATCATGATCAAACACAATAGACATACATCATGATCAAACACAATAGACATACATTATGATCAAACACAGCAGCAATAGACACACATTATGATCAAACACAATAGACATACATTATGATCAAACACAGCAGCAATAGACATACATCATGATCAAACACAACAGACATACATCATGATCAAACACAATAGACATACATTATGATCAAACACAGCAGCAAGAGACATACATTATGATCAAACGCAGAAAGCAACAAACATTATGATCAAACACAGTTTAGACACACACACACACACAGTCAGCCTCCCCTTCCGTCTATCCGATCAATTTGCCTGTTAGTCTCACGTAGCATAACACGTTTTATGTCGTATAGGTTTATCATCTCCTACAGTCATCATGTATCCGTGTGTTTCTCCCTGATTACATGTTTCATCATGTATCCGTGTGTTTTCCCTGATTACATGTTTCATCAGTATCCGTGTGTTTCTCCCTGATTACATGTTTCATCATGTATCCGTGTGTTTCTCCCTGATTACATGTTTCATCATGTATCCGTGTGTTTCTCCCTGATTACATGTTTCATCATGTATCCGTGTGTTTCTCCCTGATTACATGTTTCATCATGTATCGTGTGTTTCTCCCTGATTACATGTTTCATCATGTATCCGTGTGTTTCTCCCTGATTACATGTTTCATCATGTATCCGTGTGTTTCTCCCTGATTACATGTTTCATCATGTATCCGTGTGTTTCTCCCTGATTACATGTTTCATCATGTATCCGTGTGTTTCTCCCTGATTACATGTTTCATCATGTATCCGTGTGTTTCTCCCTGATTACATGTTTCATTTTCTTTTACGTTCACATAAATGCATATGTTTTTCTTTCTCTAAATCCTGCGCTTACACCACCACCCACGTGATGAAATTAATTCATCTGTTCTCTCTCTCTCTCTCTCTCTCTCTCTCTCTCTCTCTCTCTCTCTCACACACACACACACACACACATACACACACACACACACTCACACACACACACACACACACACACACACATACACCATGGGCCCAGTCTCTCTCCACCTCAATTAATGACTCTTTCTCTCCTTCCGTCCCCCATCCTCCATTTCTCTCTGCCAGTTTTCCGATCAGGTTCACACACACACACACACACACACACACACACACACACACACACACACACACACACACACACAGAAAGAAAGAGAGAGAGGGGGGGGAGAGAGACAGAGACAGACAGGCTAAGAGAGAGATAGAGAGAGAGACTTTTGACACTTTGATACTTTATTTTCATTACCAAAAGGTGAGAGAGAGAGAGAGAGAGAGAGAGAGAGAGAGAGAGAGAGAGAGAGAGAGAGATGACACTGACACTGACACTGACACAAGTTTATTGAATAGGCCATAGCCCCTTTCAGTGGGGGGAGATAGCATGGACTACTGGATTCATTGCACACGCGCACGCACGCACACACACTCACACACATACATGTAAGCGCGCACGCGCCCACAACGGCATTTACACGCGCGCACACACACACACTCTCTCTCTCTCTCTCTCTCTCTCTCTCTCTCTCTCTCTCTCACACACAACACACACACACACACACACACACACACACACACACACACACACACACACACACAACACAGGCGTTCACATGCGATTAATGTACACAACTTGAGAAATCATCGTGATTCATCATCGTTTGAACATCCTACACCGTCGTCACAATAGCTATCTATTTTCATTGGTGTTAACAGTTTGAAGTCGGAGCTTCAATGAAAAGAATATAAACTTAGAAAAATCAAGAATGTTTTCCTCTGATAATTTTAAACATGCTAAACTGTTACTCCCAGCGCAATCGCCATAGACAATATTTTGCATATACTTTTGTCTATAACCTTTGTATAGCGGGCATTCAAACACAAAGTGAATTTCTGTTTCAAGTTTGTCACTACAAAAGGGACAGTTCCAGTTCTCCGTATTTTTTTAATAACGGTATTTGTGAACATTAATCTGTGATACTCCCAGCCTAAACTGGGCAAGTACATTACGATATGTGTTCATCCACAGGACATCCACATACTTCTCTCTTCCAAAATATGTTTTATATTGTTTATATACAGAAAATCTACCACTATTTTCCAAGTGGTCATACCATCGGAAACAAAAGGAACTATACAACCTTTCCTTAAACTCTTTAAAGAACAGTTTCTCTTGTCCACAACCAAACAACCACACTTGCTCAAACCCATTCTCACACAACACAGTTTGAATTTTTGTGACCCAAGTGTTACTTCCACGTTCATGCATTTTTAAAAGCATATCTTAGGATTTCTTAGAGAAAAGATGGTTTGGTTGTTTCAATAAACGGAACCAGTATTTAAGACATTTTGAAACAGAATTAATCCATAAAGGATACCTACCTAATTCACCACAGAGCATATCATTTGGGGTTTTATCAGTAACATGTAGCAAACGTTTACACGCATAAAGATGAACACGCTCTATCTGTTCAAACCTTTTGAAGCCCCATACCTCTGCTCCATACAACAAAACTGGAACAACCTGAGAGTCAAAAAGTTTGAAAAATATATCAGCTGAGTTACAATCTATTCTGTTTAAAGTTTTCAAAATTTCCATTGTACTTCTTTTAGCTCTACTTGTAGTATCTTCCATTGCTGCTGTGAAGCTGTGACGGGTGGAAAAAGTCAGCCCTAAGTATTTGTATGAATTAACAACTTCAACTTGATTACCGTCTAAAAACCATTTTTCCCGTGGTCCTAAAAACCCACCCTTCCTGAACACTATTATCTTAGATTTATCCATATTGACAGTCAATTCTAGTCTGTGTGCAGATACTTGAAGATTGTTAAGCTGATTTTGTAGTCCGATCACTGTTGTTGATAGCAGTGTAAGATCGTCAGTAAAAAGTAGCAGAAAAAGATCAGTGTCTGAAGAACTGAGAGACAAGCCATGCCTACCTTTACAAGTCAGCTCATTAGCTAATTCATTTATTAGTAATGAGAAGAGAGTCGGACTCATTATACAGCCTTGTTTCAAACCTTGCAAACAAGAAAAGAACTCCGAGAGACCATCCTTGCTCATCACACAGGATTGTACGGATTTATACATGGCTTGAATTATCCGCAGCATTCTCCCGTTCACGCCTGTTTTTATAAGAACTGACAGTAAAATTTCTCTACTTACGGTGTCGCACGCTTTTCGGAAATGAATGAAAGCAACATACATTTTTTGGTTCTTGGAGAAATGTTTTTCAATACAAGCATGGAGTGTAAAAATGTGATCCACTGTCGAGCGTCCCTTACGAAAGCCTGCTTGCGATGCGTTTAACAAAGAGTTGTTCTCAGCCCATACGTACAGCCTGTTATTTATAATTTTGGTGAACACCTTACTTAAAACACTCAATAATGATATCCCCCTGTAGTTATCGGGATTGTTTGGGTCACCTTTCTTGTGCAACGGTACAATAATCGCTTTAGTCCATTCATCGGGAAATAATCCATTAACGAAAAGCTTATTGAAATAAGATTTCAAATCTCTTATTATTTCTGGTTCAGCGGATTTTAACATTTCTGCCAGAATACCATCCGGCCCTGCTGCTTTCTTACATTTCAATTGTTTAATTGCTTTTCTTATCTCCGCCTCGCTTATTTCGGAGTCAAGAGTGCTATTGTAATTTTGGTCTTCCCTTGACATATCCGTTTGATCAACGCTATCGGTAATGTTTGCGTTAAACACTTTTTCAAAGTGTAAGACCCATTCATCATACTGATGTTATTAGTGACTGTTATACTTCTCCTGAGAGAGAGAGAGAGAGAGAGAGAGAGAGAGAGAGAGAGAGAGAGAGAGAGAGAGACAGAGAGAGACAGACAGACAGACAGACAGACAGACAGACAGACAGACAGAGAATTCACACACATAGACCTACAAGAGCGCGCGCGCGCATGCGCACGCACACACACACACACACACACACACACACACACACACACACACACACACACACACATACAATGGGGGAGGGGGGGGGGGATTGCTTAGGGGTAGAGCGCCGGACTCTCAATCATGGTGATCCTGGGGTTGCAGGTTCGAATCTCCGCCGGGCCGTTTCCCCGGGGGATTTTTCTCTCGGAGTTAACATTGGTTCTGACTCCATTTCCAATATAGTCCTTCGAATGAGAATATAAACCGAGGTTCCGTGTGTGAACGCACGCTTACAATCTCGCACACACGTAAAATCCCAACACCAACTTTCCGAAGAGAAGGCCAGTTTGGCTGTTGGTATGGATGACACGTTACACATAGCATGCACCCTGTGTGAGAAATGGAAATAATGAAGGAAGTAAGGAAACTGAGTGAACGATATTGAACGATATTGACTGGATGATACGGGAAACGACTGATTGAAGCACCAGCTGGCAGCTCTTCAGTCGGCATTACCCTGGTAGGCAGTCCGTTGTGTAAACGAGTGTAGATTGTAAAGCGCTTAGAGCTTGGTCTCTAACCGAGGATAGGCGCTATATAAGTATTCATAATGACAATAATAATAACATACACACACGCGTGCAAACACATACACGAACATACTTTCTCTCTCTAACCCATTCATACACACACACGCGCGCGCACGCTCTCTCTCTCTCTCTCTCTCTCTCTCTCTCCCCTCTCTCTCTCTCCTCTCTCTAACGTCTCGCTTCCCCTTTCCCCCACCTTAATTCATATATATATATACTCCCACATCTGACCTTTTTAGTTTGAATCATTCCAGCTCTTTGCCCTCGCTTTCCTCCCCTCCCCCGACCTCTCCTCCATCCCTTTCTCTCTACACCCCTCCCCCAATCTCCCCATTCCACCATATTTACATTCACACCTCATGAACATATACAGCATATTTATAACATAACATGTAGAGCATAATATTTACACCCGAAACACCATCTCCACCATCCACGTATGTACACTCGTAGACACATACACATGTGAACCTATATACACACCTATATTTTTATAGGAGTTTCCACCCGACCCTCCATCCCACCCCCCTCCTCCCGTTTTTTCCCCCCCATACACACCCTCAAGCGCCCCTTTCCAAGCATAAGACTCCTCCTCTACCACTCTCTCCCTTTTTTTTTACACACCCTCAAGCGCCCCCTTCCAGGCATAAGACTCCTCCTCTACCACTCTCTCCCTTTTTTTTTTTTTACACACTCTCAAGCGGCCCCTTCCAAGCAGTACTCCTCCTCAACCACTCTCTTTTTCTCTATCTCTAGTTCTGTTAGCCTTTTCCCTCTGTCTGCCACTCTTTTTCCTTTTCCCCATTACACACACACACACACACACACACACACACACACACTCCTTTAAACAGTACGTAATCGTCCGTTTACGTATGTTTTCATACGTCATTTCCTATACGTATTTATTTGCTTTTCTTTTTATGTCACAAGTCCTGAACACGGTCTATGACCGAAACGTTGTAGATTTTTTTTTTTTTTTTTTTTTTTTTTTTTTTAAGCATCCTCGAAGACATTTTGCATTATATATGTACACACACACACACACACACACACACACGAAAGGCCGAGTCGTTCGTCAACATGTTTTCTGATACAATGCTTCCTAATAATCTTCCAAAAGAAATAAGAACTGTTAGGGAAAACGAGGCCCAAAAAGATATGTATAAAGATCCTGTACCAGATAATGCAAATTATATCAATGCCCCAATTACTTTGAAAGAACTGAACGACACGCTGTTTTCTTTAAGTGATAAGAAAACGTCAGTCGGAACAGATGCAATATCTAGCATAATGTTAAAACATTTGCCGGAAAACTGGATTATATTATTACATGAATTGTTTCAAAAATGCTGGGATGACGGTCATATTCCAAAGTATGGAAACACTCAATCATAGTTCCAATGTCAAGACAAGGAAAGTCAAACAAAGATGAAAATAATTACAGACCCATTGCTCTAACATCACACACCGGTAAGCTGCTAGAAAAGATCATTTTAAACAGACTAATTTACCATTGTGATAAAAGAAAAGTTATCCCTACCAATCAAGCAGGTTTCAGGAAGAAGAGAAGTACAATTGATCATTTAGTGAAACTAACAACGCAGATTAAACATCAGTTTGCTCACAGAAAAAATATACTGGCCACATTCTTTGATATAAAGAAAGCCTATGACTATGTCTGGCATGGTAGATTACTGTATAAATTAAAAAAGTATTGGTCTTTCTGGACACATCTATGACTATGTTAAGAATTTCTTATCTGACAGAAGTATGCAAACAAAAGTAGGCAACTCCTATTCCACCTTAAGATTTCCCCAAATGGGAATCCCACAGGGATCAGTTATTGCCCCTCATTTATTCAATATTCTGCTCTATGATTTACCACAATCTGTGTCAAATAATATTGTAATCGTACAATATGCAGATGGCATATGCGTGTGGATGAAAGTTACCATAAAAAGGAAAACCCCCAAAAGACAGCTGAACTATTTTAGTAAATTGTATCAACGGGAACTTGATAACTTAAATAATTACATGATGGAGAATGGACTTTTGTTATCACCGTAAAAAAACTAATCTTGTACTTTTCAATAGTGAGCCCGATCCACAAGAGTTACCCATTTTTCGAATAGATAAAGAAATCCTAGAGTACAGACCGATAGTCAAATTTCTTGGAGTATATATTACTTCAAAGTTATCGTGGAACCGTCATATTCAATATCTATTAACAAAGGCAAGAAAAAGTTTTAATTTTCTAAAAGTTATACAAAAACAAAACTGGGGCCAAGATGCTAATGTACTCAAACACCTGGCATTATCGCTGATACGGTCATGACTCACTTACGGACAAGAAGTTTTCTTCAGTGCCCCGACAAGTTTGCTAAAGAAAATGCAGAGCTTGGATTGCAAAGCTTTCAAACTAGCTATAGGTGTACCATATCATGCATCGTCCCTAGGAACATATCGCGAAATTGGGGTATTACCATTAGATGAGTATCGACGGCTCGCTGTCGCAAAGTATGTCTTACGATCTTCAACATGTGATAGCAATGTTGAAAACGAAGTTAGTTTGAGATCTGATATTAACTTCCCTATAGGAGCAAAATCAATCTCCTCGCTTACGACAATTTGGACTTCCACTTTATTCGAAGAGTCAGAAATTAACCATAACGAAATAATTAAACCTCACCTTCCTTCATCTCCCAGCCCACCATGGGAACTTCAAAGAGCATCATTTGATATCAACCATTCGTCTTTGAAAAAACGTGACAATGAAAACTTGATTGGCATAACGGTAAAAGAGTATATAGAAAACTCGTACTCGCTTCATCTTAAGATATATACAGACGGATCTCTTTTAGATACCAAAGAAGCAGGTGCAGCATTTGCTATTCCTTCTATAAAGGTGGAAAAATCTTACTACCTTGGAAAAAAACAGATCCATTTTTACAGCCGAGCTAACTGCCATTTTAATGGCCCTGTATTATCTTCTTGATCTTTCTTACCCAACACCTCAGGCCCTCTTTTGTGTCGATTCAAAATCGGTTTTATTTGCCCTCAGCAAATCAACAACAATAAGAAAAGATTTAATTACAGACATTCATCAATTAATACATTTTTGGTTATTAGGGGTACGAGTATCTCTTTCTGTTGGGTTCCTTCTCACTGTGGTATTCAGTTTAATGAGAGGGTCGACAGAGCAGCAAAGCGGGGAGCAAGAAATACAAGCGGGTCAGAATGTATCAGTATTCCATTGTCTGTCCATGAGGGATACAGTCTATTAGAAAATGCGTGCTGGAAACATTTTAGAAAAAAACTAAACAATTCTGGATGTTTTCTAGATACTCACTCACGCCAGCTAATAAACATTGACACACAATTCATTTCATCAATGTAGCTTACCTTATTCACGGATTATAGTTTGTTTGATTTATAAGATCAAATTGAATGCTTTTAAGACAAAGTTTTGTAAGAACATAACATGCCTTTGTGGCGGGAAAATTACAAATAATCACATCCTTTTTCAATGTGAGCACTTAAAACCTTACCTACCAACCCTACCTAAATGTTCTCTGGATCAAGTTGTATCAGATTTATCACTGATGTGTAAAATTGCAGTTTCATTACATCAAAGTCCTATTTTTTTCTGTTCTGTAAACTGGAACCGATGTTGAATGTTTTGATCAATAGTTCTTTGTTAGCTCATAGTTGTTTATTTTATTGTTGCTGTTGCTGTTTTTCTTCAAAGCCTATGAAGATATTACTTATACCTCTACCCCCTCTCTCCTCTCTCTCCTCTCTCTCTCTCTCTCTCTCTCTCTCTCTCTCTCTCTAACATTGTCTAATATCACTTAACGTGGATAGACGTTAAACTGAAGAAGAACGAAGAGAGATACATCCATACAGACAGAGGGACAGAAAGAAAGAATGGCAGACAAAGAGACAGGCCAGTCTGTAACTTGATTTTGTCCGGAAAAACGTTAAATGGATGGACCTCAACTACGGAACACCGATAAGAGGCAAGTACACCTGTACTTAACAGCCAAGACACCCTCTTTTTATTGTTTCTTCTCGTTGTTATTGTTGTTGTTGTTGTTGCTGCTGTCGCTTGTGGTTCAATGATTGGCTGACAGTGCTGTCAAGCTCACGCGACCTGACTGTTAGCCCAGTTTCGGTTTTAGGTCCGGGATCAGGTCAGCGACATTAGCTTGACTGTTTGTTTGTAACTGTACACGCGCGCGCACTCGTGTGTGCATGGTGGTACGAGCGCGTGTGAATCAGAACCAGAGACTTTAACAACCTTAAAAATTACAATCGGTAAGCTAGGTAATGTTGCTTATAGCCCACCCGACCGCAAAGGGCCATATCAGCTGCAGGGCTGTCACCACGTTAAAATCAACTCACAAGTCATCAAAAAAAAAAAAAAAAAAAAAGACAACTTTCACACATCTCTTTAAAATACATCTTCTAAAAACGCACCAGAAACTTCGTTAAAAATCGTTCCTCTGGGGCTGTTTGGGGGGTACCAGCTGGCGCAAAGATAGGGTCACGGGTGAAATGAGACGACAGCCAAGGGAAAGGTCATGTATTTGAAGATTCTGAATGATGTCTTGGGTGGAAATCCCCATAAATAGATGAAATGATTGGTGGGTGATTGTTCTTTCGATCAATTATCAGTGTAATTTGAGATGCTGGCTCAATCTTAAGCTAGGCCTCAAAACGCTTAATGGATTATATACTGCCTTCGTGCAAAATCCTCATTGTGGCGTGTAGCCACATACATTTACCATGTTAGTCCTTTTTCTTCAAAGTGCTAATGTCAGTTCACAAAATGTGGTCACCAGACATTAAACACACACACACACACACACACACACACACACACACACACACACACACACACACACATAAAACGCTAACATCTCTTTGCTGTCATAAGTATTCTCGAGAGCTTTCCTTTCTGGCCTAAAGTTATCCAGTAGTTTTCCACAGGGAATGTTGGACCTAAACTCAAACACTCCCTACACTGCTCTATAGTTACACAACGTACATGCTTAGAGTAGAGGCCTAAAAAGGTGAGGGGGGGGGGGGGGGAGGGGGAGGCGAGGGGCGAGGAATCTTCCATCTCACCTTTCCCTTGGCTTTGTCGTTTGCACGGTACACGCGGTGTACTTCAGCTGGGTCTTTGTCTGCCAACGGTTCACAGCCAGGCCGTTCTCAGCCCCATCACTCAGCAAAACATGGAACAAGAAACACCCGACAGCTGGCCACAGGCCTGGCATCGTCGTCATGGTGGCGCTGCTGACTGGACCCACAGGCTCGGAAACAGACCACAGACCAACACTCAATGTATGAACAGACGGAGAGAGCCGCGCAGCTGATCCAGCGGCGTGTATGTGTGTGTGTGTTCGTGCGGGTGTGCCACTGTGACAGAAGCAAGTTAGCGGCTCTACTCGCGGTGTGGTCTCTTATTAGACCAAAGACTGTCCGCTCTACGGATTCTCGGGAAAGCGGATAGGTGATTCCGGGGAAACCCAACATACACACGAGAACGCTCGGGGGTGGGTGTGTGTGTGTGTGTGTGGGGGGGGGGGGGGGGGGGGGGAGAAGCAGAAGAAAGGAGCGAAGAGTTGAAAGGGAGTGTGCATTTTTGGTGCCAGATAACCTTTGTCACTAGAACGTTTTCAAACTCGAAAGGTCAAGGTCGCGAATCATGGGCAGAGACGATTTAAGTCCAAAAATGCCGATTTCTCCGAAACTATTTGCCCGATTTTGACCCTGTTTTTTTTTTTTTTTTTTTTTTTTTTTTATAACAAGTTCTTTGACGATAGCGCGATTGGAAGTGTCAGGTACAAACGACGTTAGTCCAGTGGTTAACGCTTTATATTGGGTTCTAATCCTGTACTCATTTTTTTCGTTCGCTTGACAATTGGGAAGTAACCTTGAAGCGCATTGCCTATGTTATCTTTATTATAACCTCTGTGCTGTGTGTAACATTTGCAGTTCAGACCAGCGTGATACGTCAATAGCCCAGGGGGAATATAGACCTGGGGGAACATAGACCTGGGGGAATATAGATCTGGGGGAACACAGACCTGGGGGAATATAAACCTGGGAGAATATAGACACGTGTATATATATATATATATATATATATATATATATATATATATAATATAGATCTGGGGGAACATAGACATGCTCCCAATTACATCCGACTAAAATTTGGCCACAACGAACCAGGAAGGAAATACTTGCGTGCTGCCTGACCTTGTGTACACTCCACATTATTCTCCACCCTCCCTCCCCCACCATCCACTACTATTCTCCCATCCCTTCCTTTACTTTCATACATAGCCACTCCCTTTTTCGGCTCGCTAACTCTCTCTCTCTCTCTCTCTCTCTCTCTCTCTCTCTCTCTCCTCTCTCTCCTCTCTTCTCTCTCAGCCGCGAATGAAAATCCTCACCCATAAAATCTCTGTTCCTCTGTCTGTCTGTACCTCGTTCTCTCTGCCTGTCTCTGTCTTTGTCTCTGTCTGTCTGTCTGCCTGCCTCTCTCTCTCTCTCTCTCTCTCTCTCTCTCTCTCTCTCTCTCTCTCTCTCTCTCTCTCTCTCTCAAACCTGTGTATTCTAAATTGTGTGTGTAAGGGCGATCTTGAAGGTCGCTACACATACATATCTGACAGCGGAAGGAGTGTGAATAATTTTTTTTTGATGTCTTTTAATTTGACCTCCATTATTTTAGGTAGTTGCGAGTTGTACGTGTCTGAGAAAATTGAATCAGACCACACGCCTTTAGAATTTAATATCACTAGCCTGTGTCGTAATTACGACTCTTCTCAAATTAACCATAGGCGCTTTACAGTTGAAAAATTTGTATGGAATGAAGGTCCTGTTGATTTGTTTAAAAATTTAATTCTTTCTAACGAAATGCAAGTGCGTATGCAAGAAGTTATAAGGCTGGTTGATTTTAACATCGAGGAAGCACTAAACGTTTTCAACTGTTGTGTGAAAGAGGCCGCAGAATGTATGGAGAAAGAGATTAGTGTTGGAAAATATTCAAAAGAAGATGGCTGGTATGATACGGAATGCCTAATTAGTAAAAGAAATGTGCGTAATTTATTAAATAGATTTCGACGCTCTTTATCCCAGCCGTCTCATGAGTTTTACTGTAAAGCAAGGCGAGAATATAAACATCTGTTAAAGAGAAAGGAAAAACAATATAATGATGCTTTGTTGACAGAACAACTCCAATCTGTAAACAGTCAGAAGGATTTCTGGGATTGTGTGCACAAAATTTCAGGAAAAAGAAGACAACTCTTAAATGATCTAAGTCTTGAAACACGGTTTCATCATTTTAGGGATTTGCTCGAAGGAAATGCTGATTCTAGTGATGGTCTGGTTAATGAAATTTACGTAAATGACTCTGAATATGGTGATGACAATCTAAACCGTCCCATTTCTAAAGATGAAGTTTCAGTAGTTCTCAGAAAGTTAAAACATCGGAAAGCTGCTGGCCCAGATGAAATTTTGGGTGAAATAATAAAAACTGCTTGCCAATCAAACTTATTGGGAGCCGGAATAGCTCAGTTGGTAGAGCGCCGGACTCGTAATCTTGGTGATCCTGGGGTTGCGGGTTCGAACCTCCGCTGGGGGCGTTTCGGTACAGGGGGATTTTTCCCTCGGAGTTAACATTGGTTCTGACTCCATTTCCCATACAGTCCTTCGAATGAGAATATAAACCGAGGTTCCGTGTGTGAACGCACGCATAACATCTTGCATACACGTAAAATCCCATCACCAACTTTCGGAAGAGTAGGCCATTTTGGCCGTTGGTATGGATGACACGTTACATATAGCATGCACCCTGCGTGAGAAATGGAAAGAATGAAGGAAGTAAGGAAAATGAGTGATCGATATTGAACGATACTGACTGGATGACACGGGAAACGACTGAATGAAGCGCCAGCTGGCAGCTCTTCAGTCGGCACTACCCAGGTAGGCAGCCCGTTGTGTAAACGAGTGTTGATTGTAAAGCGCTTAGAGCTTGGTCTCTAGCCGAGAATAGGCGCTATATAAGTATTCATTATTATTATTATTATTTCTGGATTTTTTGGTTAGATTCTTTAATTCCTTATTTGATCAAGGGATATATCCTAGGTCTTGGTCAGAATCCACTGTTATTCCATTGTATAAAAAAGGAGATGCAAAGACCCAAATAACTATAGAGGTATTTCTTTGTGTAATGTCTACAGTAATTTGTATAGTGCTATTATTAACAGGCGAGTACAGGAGTGGGTAGAAGAAAATAACACACCAGGCCGGGTTTAAGAAAAACTACTCTACTGTTGATCATATGTTCACACTGATGGCATTTATCCAAAAAAAAGTGTTGTTTAAATCGTAAATTATATGTTGCCTTTATTGATTTTGAGAAGGCTTTTGATTCAGTTAACAGGACGTTATTATGGCCTGTACTGTTGAAAATCGGTATTCATGGGAAACTTTATAAATGTGTTTTAAGTCTGTACGAATGTGTAAAGGCAAGAGTGCGATCTGGTGCAGCGTTAACAGACTGCATTAAATGTACACCTGGTGTGAAACAGAGTGGTGTTTGCAGCCCTGTTTTGTTTTCCTTATTTATTAATGAACTGACTCAGGAAATCATACAACGCGGAAGGCACGGTGCAAATTTCATAAATGACGTTCTAGAGATTTTCATTCTCCTCTTGGCTGATGACGTGGTCTTGTTATCAGAAACAGTGATCGGATTACAGACTCATTTAAACATTTTACAAGGAGTTGCTATTCCATTACAGTTAAAAGTCAACATTGCAAGAAGCAATAGAACTGTATTTAGGAAGGGTGGATATCTTGCGGCGAGAGAAAGATGGACATACAAGGGGTCCTTAATGCCTGCTGTTAATGTATATAAATATCATCATATTTACTTCTCCATGCATTTGAGTTTTGCCTTTGCTTTCGAGGATTTAGCTAGCAGGGCAAAAAGTGCGTTATTGTGTCTTATGAAAAAACTGTTTTTGCTAAATAACGATTCCCTTACTTTGTTTTTGAAATTATTTGATTGCCAAATCAAACCTGTGATACAGTACGGGGCTGAAATATGGGGCCTTGAAGCTGCTGCTGTGCACTGTGAAAAAAATCCATATTTTTGCTCTAAAAAAGTTTCTGGGGGTATCGTTGCAAACGCCGAATGATTTGGTATATGGTGAAACGTCCAGATATCCCATGTATTTAAATTCTGTTGTTAAATGTGTCCGATATTGGTTAAAAATTGTTCAGATGGAGGATCACAGATAGCCACTCAAAGCGTATAGAATGTTGTTAGACTTGGATAATAGAGGTAAGTGGGTGACAAATGTGCGGATGAAATTGTGTGAATATGGTTTCAGTTTTGTATTGATGAACGAAGGTGCTGGTGATATGAATGTTTTTATTCGGGTATTCCGAGAAAGACTGATTGATTGCAGTTGGCAAAACTGGAACTCACATGTGCAAAACAGTACCAGATTTGAATTTTATAGAGCATTCAGTCATTTACGCTGTTTACCTGTTTATATGTCAAGGAAAATAGACAAACATCTAAAGCGTATCATGACTAGGTTCAGATCTAGTGTGTCTAAGATTGCTACTCATTATTTTCGCTACAGGCAGTCGTGTGACAGAAGTCTGAATTGTCCATTGTGTTAAAATTCGAAAGAAGATGAAATCCATTTTGTATTAACTGGTCCAGTATTACAGGACCTCAGAGACCAGTTCATACTACAAAAATATTTCAAGAATCCTTTTTTTTTTAATTAGTCTTGTTAATGTCATCATCAGATGAGAGTACTGTAAACATATCTATTTATATAAAGCATTCCAGAGGCGAAGTGTTTATGTAACATGATCAAGATCAGTGTCAGGATATGTAACATGATCAAGGTCAGTGTCAATCTGCGACATGAATCACAATGTATATTCCCATTCCAAGGGACTAAGGCCTTTATGAATAAACTATTTGAGTCTTGAGTCTCTCTCTCTCTCTCTCTCTCTCTCTCTCTCTCTCTCTCTCTCTCTCTCTCTCTCTCTCTCTCTCTCAATTTAGTTTACGTCTAGCATCAAATAATGAACGAACAACTACAGATCTGTCCATTTATCTATATAAAACGCTTCAGTTCCGATCTGTGTTTGTTTCTTAATACAGTAAACTTTATCAGTTACATTGTAATATATTGTTTGGAATGATTGTTGTGTTGTATCCCTTTCATGAGGGACAATGGCCTGTTATAGAATGAAATATCTGTATCCGTATTCCTCTCTCTCTCTCTCTCTCTCTCTCTCTCTCTCTCTCTCTCTCTCTCTCTCTCTCTCTCTCTCTCCCCACATTCTCAAATTTAGAATGAAAAGATTTGTGAATCGATCTCTCCCTTTGTGTCAGCAGAGGAGCTTGTGCCTGCCAGTGAGCAGAACAGCATTGAGGGCAGTGCTGCCAGCGGATCACCCATATAGCCATCAATCATGACAGTACAGCATTGAGGGCAGTGCTGCCAGCGGATCACCGATATAGCCATCAATCATGGCAGTAGCCAGTGAGCAAAACAGCACTGAGGGCAGTGCTGCCAGCGGATCACCCATATAGCCATCAATCATGACAGTACAGCATTGAGGGCAGTGCTGCCAGCGGATCACCGATATAGCCATCAATCATGGCAGTAGCCAGTGAGCAAAACAGCACTGAGGGCAGTGCTGCCAGCGGATCACCCATATCGCCATCAATCATGACAGTAGGCGCAAGGTGAAGGCTAGGGAGATTCACAGAGGGCGATGTGACCTAGTGAGTAGACTGGGCCAACTAACAGCAGCCTGCAACCAGGTTCCAACATGTGAAGACCCGCGACTCTCCTTACCAATCAAAAGGGAACTGACACAATTCGGCCAAACACGTGGTCTGGCCTCATTGACCCTAATAATATACTAATGTCTATAAATAAAAGAGGCAGTATATTTCACTCACTGAAAGAGAGGCGGTAGACCTCTCTCGAAGGGCGTTGAGGTGAGAGATCAACGTTGGGCGGCGCAGCCAACCTTCCAGCCGTATGGGTGACGCATGTTATGGTCGGTAATGAAGCGCTGCCTTGCTGCAATATCCGTGGCCTGGCAAAACGACGTTTTCCGGTGGTGGCATGGCGGGCACTCCTCTCGGGGTTGGGGAAAAAAACAACAAAAAAAGACCCTCTCGGCCATAGTCAATTAGTCAATGAGTGACTCGTGAAGCGCACCAGCGACGTTCGTCCTGCTCCCTCTTTGAGGCGGCCTCACGCGGCACAGAGCCATCGCCACCCGAACATGAAGAAGGCCGCCAGGTAGCCCTGAAGACAGGTCTTTTGAGAGGGAGGAGGGGGAGGACAGGAAAAGAGAACACAGTCGGCTGAGCAACGCCACAGAGTGGACAGCAGCTCACACGGAAGCAGAACCAGGTGTTGAACATCAGTTCAGCAGGCAGAAAGAAAAGGACCTGGACTCAAATGTAGGACCGAAACTGGAACAAGATAGGACGTCTCCGTCAGGAACCAGAGCCCGAGACTCCTGCCAGTGACCACACATCCTGAAAGAAAAAAAACAAAAAAAAACCTGCGGTCTGGGACAGCATGTCCTTAAGGGCCTCAGGCCAAGAGGGCGTTGATCTGACCTCTTCAGTATTTCAGTTCATTTCAGAGGGACAGAGATGACAGAGGAAGACGAAGGTCCAACAGTTACGTAGTTTCTGTCCGTTTACAATCCACACCATCTTCCATTCGAACAAGATCAATGTTGTCTTCAACAGCTAGGAGATCAAAAGGAACATTGTTTATGTTCAGCAATATTCTCACTTCGCCCCAACTCTCCACACACCCACCCACCCCTCTTACCCATGCACCAAAAATAGTAACGCTGTCTGATTGGTAGGGAGATCCCTCGGCCTGTGTCCTAGTCTCCCTGGGCAAACCGCCGCTGGAGCAGCCCTTGAAGAGCAGCAGGGCCGATGACCGCCAGACAGCCCTCCATTACCGCCCGCAGCCCTGTCCGGGAACAAGATGCCCGGCGGATAGGACGTTAATCTCACCACTTAGGCTAAGGCTACCAATTTTGAAATTCCGCCTGAATGACAACATCGACCTTTCGTGCTGTAAGATTAATCAAGGATACTTTCTCCCCCCTCCCCCCCCCCCCCCCCCCCCCCCCCACCACAACACACACTCTCCCTTAAGCGACATTTATTCATGGACAAACAGGCGGCTTCTGTTTAGCTGTTATTCTTTTGCGCGTCAATAGAAACAACTGGATATTGATGTTAATGATATCCTGGTTAGTAGCTTTCGCTGTTAAAGCTTTGGACACTGTGTGCATATGAGTGTGCGCTTGCGCGCACGCGAGCGCATGTATGTGTATGTGTTTATGCAGAGAAGGAGAGAGAGAGAGAGAGTCTTTCCACGTAACCCACCGCCTTTTCACGGACACACACACACACACACACACACACACACACACACACACACAGAGTAGCTCTTTGTCTGACAGAAATGAGGTCAACCTGTCCAGACATCAGCGGGTCAACAACCATTCGACGTCATCTCAATATGGAAAATTACAAGCCTCAAAAACACGTCATTTCACGGCAAAACCAACCAGTACCATCATCTCAGTATGGGATGACTCAAGCCTCACAAGCACGTCATTATTTCACGACAAAAACAGCCACTATCTTCAAGAAAACAGTGGAAATTGTTACTTCGATTTCAAAACTGTTATCATCGCAATTGTATTCTTCCCCCATTTTCTCTCTTTTTAGCCTAAGGTTCTGACCACGCGATCATCATCACAGATGACGGTTCAGATCCGGAGAACGTAACATCATCGATCATGACTGCACATGCGTCGTGCATCAGTATGACGGCTGGCAAATATTCGTTGCCTATCATCATCATCATCATCATCATCATTATTATTATCATTATTGTTATTATTTTTGTATTATTATTATTATTATTATTATTGTTGTTGTTGTTGTTGTTATCATCATCATCATCATTTACTAGTCCAAATAGCTGGCTAGGTTAGTAGAGTTTGGTGTTAGTGCTTATGTCGTAGCCTATTCCTGAAGTGAACTACTTTCACATTACAAATCCAACGTGAACAAGGTGTGAACAACTTGTTGAAGGCAGGAGGCTCTGAAGAGTGAGTGAAACTGTCCAATGCTGCTAAATGATGTTGTTCATTGTTGGTCTTCTTCGTCAGTTTGCGCTTGTTTTTCAACAGCTCCATCTTCACTTTACCCCCAACTTCCTCCAGTTTGTCACAACCCACATGACCACCGCCCCGCTGCATACTATATGACGCATTCATTTTGCCAGTCTGGAAGATGCTATGTCGGGACATTTGATACTTCAGTATTATTTCTGGTGTCATTTAACACAGACAGTGTAACAAGATGCTAAGTTCACATTTCTGCTTATGGTATGTATAGGTTAGGCTACTTGTGTTTGAAATCATCACGAATAAAATGCCGACATCATTGACATCACTGTATGGACATTCGATATTTTAAAAGATTGCTTCACAAACGCCGGGGATACTGGAATTCAAAAATAGCTGTCATAATAATTATCACTGCCCATGACTCACGAGGGTCGTAAGATTGTTTCCTTTCTTTTGACACATTATCCTGACGGCTTATTAGCGTCAAAATCAGAGGGGAAAAAATGCTTGAACGTGAAAATCAGTTTTAACGCCTTCATTCTTCTTGCACGCATGATTGTTATTTTCCTTTTTACACGTGACAATAGTAACCTGCAATTAGTCATGCTGCTTTCTTGATGACTAATTACCATTCAGACGATGTTGCTCTTTTGGAGCAAATGTGTTTCTGTAGAAAGTGCTCCAAGTGTCTGTTCTTCGTCGGTCATCCCTTATTTCAGAACTTCTTTCGGAAATAACCGAACACGTGCGAATGGAAATAGCAGTGAGTTGCTGCAACGAATTGCAGACCACAAAATTGAATTACGTGCCATCAGGAGTAAAACTTAATGATTAGCCTTTTTGTTGTTAGATTAGGGCCTAATTTGTGTAAACACACACGAACGCACGCACGCACGCGCACACACACACACACACACACACACTCTCTCTCTCTCTCTCTCTCTCTCTCTCTCTCTCTCACACACACACACACACACACACACACACACACACACACACACACACACACACACACACACACTCACTCATTTACTCACTCACACACAGACTCATCTGTATTCGAGCATTTACGTATAATTTCTTTTTTATGCCGTCTTAGTTACCGTTCTCACAATCACACACTGTGATCTTTACGCCTACGTTTCTGACTTTCTTTTCTGAGG
>CM065722.1:55829970-55867470 GCA_033310375.1 Conus canariensis | reverse complement strand
GAGAGAGAGAGAGAGAGAGAGAAGACAGACAGACAGACAGACAGACAGACAGAAGACAGACAGACAGACAGACAGAGATTGAGATAGAGACAGAAATACAGACATACAGAGACAGAAATACGGACATAGACATACAGAGACAGAAATACAGACAGGCAGAGACAGACAGGCAGAGACAGACAGACAGAGACAGACAGGCAGACTGGCACCACCGTCCCAGGACAGTGAGGAAGGTGGGGTAGCGGAGGGGGGGGGGGGGGGTCCAAGAGTGGGAGCGGGTTGAGCGCGGGTGTGCACAGTATGTGGGAGATGTGGCGGGCCATTGGCACTGGTCCGAGAAAAGACACCGGCCAATGTGTGGGAACATTCGAGGGGCACGGACAGTGACCTGAAGTTCTCAACAGATGGACCTCTCCGTTTGCTGACAATCTTCAACACGCCATTTCCGTACTTCGTACTCTGACGTAAGACAATGTCCATGAATCATTCCTCCAGTTCCTCTCTGCTCTTCCCCGTCCCCCTTTCCTTCCCCGCACCCCATCTCCTTGCTGCCTACCTCAGTCAGACGTCATATCGGATTTTCCCGAACAGTCGGCTACAAAGCCTGCTCGCGACACAGTGCTCGGCGCTTCACTGTGGCTAATACTGCGGACAGAGTAACCGCTCTACTCAGCGACTGAGCAGCGAAGTCTTTGGTCTGTGGTTCAAGTGTAGCGATAGCACGTTCAGACTTACCTTGGGAGCTCAACAGGTGAGATTTGCGAGTGTTGCTTGCTCTCGCATATTTTCTTGTGGCTCAAAGCCTGCGTGATTTCGATTCAAAGAAGGGAAAAACGAAGACAACAATGTGGCGTGACACATCATCCTTAAGAATGTGTCTGTGTTTCTTCGCCATGACGGCCAGTGCACGAGTCCCAGTGATGTACTCGGAAAGTTCATCAGTGATACAAGCAGCCCAGTGTCCGCCCGACACCAACCACCGGAGCGAAGAGTAAGTCCAGCCATGTAAACAGACTTAACCTTCATTGTCCTGTATTTCGTGTGACAGAAGTCCCCTAGACTAAGTTTATATTGGAATTTGCTGCCCGAATTGGGGTACTGACTTTAAAGCAATTTCTTTGTGTAACATTTTCGATCATCAGAGACAGTGGCTCTAGATTTTTAGTAGTGTGTGCGTGCATACGTGTGTGTGTGTGTGTGTGTGAGAGAGAGAGAGAGAGAGAGAGGAGAGAGAGAGAGAGAGAGAGAGAGGGGGGGGGGTATTTTTGGTGTCGTCATTATTTTTTTCTAAACTATGAAACTGGTTTACCAAGCGGTCAACTACACGGTAACTGTGTGTGTGTGTGTTTAACCATCGTAATCTTACAACCCACTTTGTTTTCGCTACAACCCGCCATGATTTTACGGGTCAGAAAAAAAAACTATAAAAAAAAAAAAAAAGGTAGGCTGATCTTGTTTATTTTACAAAATACAAATAAACTTTTTAAAGGTAGATTTCCAACAAATCAAACACTGAGTTTGTGAAATCAAGTTGTAGAACACCCTAGTTTCGCTTAAATGGGAGGGGATTTCAAGTCCAAATGGTGTAATTCACTGCTGCATGGAAGGTAGTCGATAACAACAACAACAACAAATCATACATACGCACATACAAGCAAGACACCACAGAGACACACAGGCACACAACCAGGACACAACACAGGCAAAACGGCACACAACACAGGCTTGACAGTCTCGTCTAATTCTCTGTCAATTCCAGCTTAGTTTGTCGGAAGTCCGTCGGGTCTGGCCTCCCCCAGCCCTGTGTGGTGTTTTTCATGTGTGTGTGTGTGTGGGGGGGGGGGGGGGGGGGGGGGGGGGGGGGGGGGGGGGCGCACTGCATGCCCATGCGCCATGACACGACAGGGCAGGCCGTCAACGGGCCCGCGGGCAGACTGAGCACAGGTTTCACTGGATTTCCTCTCTCTCTCTCTCTCTCTCTCTCTCTCTCTCTCTCTCTCTCTCTCTCTGTGTGTGTGTGTGTGTGTGTGTGTGTGTGTGTGTGTGTGTGTGTGTTGCGTGCGAGTTAAAAAAAAAAAGTCAACAATTATCTGTATGCTCATGTGTGCGAATGACTGACTTAAAACAAGAGGAGAGGATGGGTATGTCCGTGTGTACATCGCATATCTTGTACATAACTACCCCCCCCCCCCCCCCCACGCCCCTTTCGTCATCTTGTCCTCTAGTTTATCTTTTTTTTTTCATGATTTTCTTCCGTGTTAATGCTCTTTTTTTCTATTTGGTGAATTGGCGTAAAAAAAAAGCAACAACAAAAAAACAAAAAAAAAAAACAAAGCACATTCATTGCCTAGTTCCATCTGAAAATGAATTGTTGACGTTGAATTTGATTTTTACGCGCGCGCGCGCGCGCGCGCCACACACACACACACACACACACACACACACACACACACACACACACACATGTGTGTGTGTGTGTGTGTGTGTGTGTGTGTGTGTGTGTGTGTGTGTGTGTGCTTGCATACATACATACGGGCGCGCGTGCAGTGGTTGCCATTCTCTAATGGCGTTATGTAGGTAGCGCTTTCATCTCACCAAGTTCACAGTTTGGAGTTTGGGGTTTAAATCCTGCTGGCTACCAAACTAACACTGACCACTTTCGTGTTGCCGACATTCACGTACTTTCGTTCTGTCGGTATCAGTGTAGCCATTTTGGTCCGTTACTGTTACTGTTGATGGTGAGATTAACGCTCTACGCTCTCTTGAATGTTGGTTCAATATTAGTCGTGTTGCTCTTGAATGTTGGTTCAATTTCTGGTTGTTGGTCGACCGACGATGGGCGTCGGTATATGTTGCCTTTTGTCCCCCAAACATCAGGCCGTCTTCAGGACTACCTGGCGGCCTTCTTCATGCTCGGGTGGCGATGGTCCTGTGCCGCGTGAGGCCGCCTCAAGGAGGGAGCAGTACGAAAGTCGCTGGAGCGCTGCTGCACGAGTCCCTAATATTCGGCGGGTAATCGCGGACTGCGACCGTGAGGGCGTTTTTCAGCCCAACCCCAATAGGAGTGCCCCCATGTCTGCCTCCCCACAAAACAGAGCATGGCTTTCCAGGCCACGGTAGTCACAGTGAGGCAGCGCTCCTTCGCCGATCGCCCCACATCTCCAGGAGCCGTCCCCCGGCGACACCCATTTGGCTGGAAGGTTGTCTGCGCCGCCCGACACTGATCTTTCATATCAGTGTCCCTCAAAGGAGAGCTGCCACCTCTCCCCTGGCGTCCACTGCTATGCCACTCGCAGCGAACTTCGCATTTTGGTCCCCGAGTCTTCCGGTTTTGTATCTCCATCCCGTGGGCCAAATAACCCATGAATATAAACGGATGTCACCGCGTGAAGCATTCGAAGCGAACCTGACCAGTTCTCGTCTGCTATTTGATTGCCCAGCGAGACATAGTCACGTGCCTACTAGCAGCGCCGTGCATGGCCTCATGGTGCCAAATTCAGAAACCTCTTTTGGTGAGTTGAAGCACGTCAGGAGGTACGAGTAGGCGATAAACAGCCTCAAAAAATGATTCCCTATAGATGCATGTCGGACAGAAAACATGGTGCTACATGCTCGTTTCGTCACAAAACTGGACAATAAACAAAGACAAACGGAACTGAATCGTCACGAAACATTGTTTTGCTACTCATATGTGACATGGGCAACAGAGATGGTTTCCGACCCACTCCCAGATTGGTCATCTACAGTTTGTCTCTCTGTGTGTTTCAGCATCTACAGTGTGTCCATGCGTCAGGGCCAAAGGACGCTGGAAACCGTGACGACGCGAGACTCCTCCCCCCCTCCCTCCACGGTGCTGAAGCTGGCGTCCCGAGGCGAACTGACTGCTCCGGCCAACAGGTCCACGCTGGTCGTGGCCTTGGAACCCTCCGTCTCCTTCACCCTTGAAGACGTTGCGCTGAACTGCCAGACCTGCTCCTCCTCCCGGGACTCTTGTAGTAGCATGGCAGTCTCCACGGTGAGGTCATACCAAGCCTTGAAGATGAACTGGGCCGTGGAGAAACTCCACATGATCCCGGACTCCGTGCTGGCGATCGAGGTGATGGACGAAGGGATGGGCTGGAGGTCCGTCTGGACCTCCTCACACAGAACAGCAACCAGGTCGGTCCAGTTTGACAATTCGACGGCTGAGTCCGATGACATGACGATCTTAAAGGTGGTGGACACTGCTGACGTCTTCTCTCTGACCGTGCTGGTGAGCCAGGACTCCACGCTGCCTGCAGACTCCGACAAGTGGAGACACACAGTGAGGGTGGGGGGCGTTGTCAAGGACAGCCAACGGGCATCATCAGATCAAACCCGTCTGTCATTGTGCAAGATCATGGGGCCCATCGACCTGGGCGGCATTGTGGTCCCCTTGCCCGTCCTGATCGGCGTTGGTGTCGCTGTCCCCGTGCTCAACCTCTTGGCTTTGGGGCTCATCTTCCGTTGCCGGAGAAGCAAAACATCAGACAGGGCCAGCCGTTTGTCTCCTGAGGCCAACTACTATGAAATGCCGGAAACAGCGGTAGCTCTGGACCATGAAGAAGACCTCGAAGAAAGCCACACACAAGACGGCGATGCACTCGCAAAGTAGTAATGCTCCGCTCTTGCTGTTCAACAGACGATGCACTTTGGTCTTTGGTCTTTGGCACTTGTGTGTGTGTGTGTATGTGTGTGTGTGTGTGTGTGTGTGTGTGTGTGTGTGTGTGTGTGTGGAGAAAGTGATGGAGTTGGGGAAGAAAGTTGGGGTAGATTTGGGATGAACATCAGAGTCACTGACGTCTAGCTGAGCCAGGGCCCTTCTGCCTTAATCTCTCTGTCCTGTCCCTCTTTAGCCCCTGTTTCTTTCCCTTTCAGTAGGCAAAATAGTGAATATTTCCATTTATTCCCCTCCTTTTGTGTGTGTGTGTGGTGTGGGTGTGGGGTGTGGGGGTGGGTGTTGTGTGTGTGTGTGTGTGTGTGGTGTTGTGTGTTTTGTGGGGGTTGTGGTGGTGTGTGTGCGCGCGCGTGTGTGTGTTGGTGTCTTTGTGTGAACTGTGGTGTGTGTCTGTGTGAACTCAATACACCTGAACAATGATCAATGACTTTATTTTGGTCCAACTTGATCATTAAATGAAATGTTCTCACCCAATTCTCACAGAGGCTTTCCTGTCTACACTGTCCTCTCCTTTCACTTTGACAACGGGCCTATGGCTTGAAACGTCAGTGTTCTCACTAATGGATTCTACTACCACCAAAAGGTTTTTATAAACTTTATTATTTTTTCATTTTACAACGAATCCTGCAGTCAACTTTTGTTTCTTCCTTACAATAATAGATATTCAATGAGGCAGAATCAAAGCTGGTTTGATAAGGAGTGTAAGGTTTCTCGAAGCCAGTACTTTAAAGCAAAGCGTAAAGTTAAATGTTCAAATACTGTGCCTAATCTAAATAATCTTGCTGCTAAAAGCAAAGAATATAAAAATGTTTTGAGACGATCTGAAAGAAGAGCAACGAGAAAATGGCATAGAGAATTGCGAACTTTAAAAACTAGAAATCCAAGGGATTATTGGAGGAAAATTAAAGGCAAAAAAGCTTCATCGTGTCCTATACCTCTTGAAGAGCTTAAAAATCATTTCCAGTCCCTTAATCAAAATACTGGATGTAATGATATCATTTTTAGTAATGAAGTATCTGAAAGAAATATCAATCTAGACATTCTAAATGATTCAATTACTGAGGATGAAATTGAAAGAGTCATTAAATGTTTAAAGAATAATAAAGCAGCAGGAGTTGATTTAGTAAGGAATGAATATATAAAGAATAGTGTTCCTTATATGACAAAGTTTTATTGTTTATTGTTTAATCGTGTTTTGGATTCTGGTATTATACCAGAAGATTGGGTGACAGGGTTAATTGTACCACTCTATAAAGGCAAAGGAGATCAACAAGACTGCAATAACTACAGAGGGATAACACTGTTGAGTTGTGTAGGCAAATTATTCACGTCAATTCTAAATAGCAGACTTACTTATTTTGTTGAAATAAATGGACTTATTTCAGAAAACCAAGCAGGTTTTAGACACATGCATTCAACGCTTGACCATGCTTTTGTTCTTAAATCATTGATTGACATGTTTGCAATCAACAATGGAAAATTATACTGTGCTTTTATTGATTACAGAAAGGCATTTGTTTCTATTTGGAGGCATGCTTTATGGCACAAACTGATGAGTCAAGGCATATCTGGGAAAATACTGCACGTTGTAATCAATATGTATGATCAAATAAAATCGTGCATTTTTCTAAATGGGCAAAAATCAGAGTTCTTTGGCAGTTTTAGGGGAGTTCGTCAAGGAGAAAACCTTTCACCCTTATTGTTTTCATTATATTTGAATGATCTACAACAGTTCCTTATTGACAATAACTGTTCTACTTTAGAATATGATTTAATGCAAGAGTTGAAACTTGAACAGTTTATTAAATTGCTTGTATTGTTATATGCTGATGATACATTTTATTGGCAAATTCTAAATCAGCTTTGCAAAAAGAACTTAATGCCTTACATATATATTGCACGCAATGGCAGTTAGAAGTAAATCCAAAGAAAACAAAAATAGTTGTCTTTCATGGTCGAAATAGTATGCGTGAAATTTTTTTCTTTGGGAATGAAAAAATAGAGGTTCATAATTCAATGAAATACTTAGGCATCGAGTTCAGCAGAACAGGTTCTTTTTACAAAGCAAAAAAATGTGCTTATAATCAGGCTCTCAAGGCAATGTTTTCATTATTACAAACTGCAAGAAAACAGAAATTGCCAATTGATGTTTGCATACAATTATTTTATTCCATAGTTGTACCTGTGTTGTTGTATGGTTGTGAAATTTGGGGTTATGAAAATGTTGATATATTAGAAAAGTTACAGTTACGTTTTTTAAAGTATCTATTTAGATTAAATAAAACTACAATGACTTCAATGATTTATGGTGAAACCGGAATCTATCCTTTATCTGTACTGATTAAAGTGAGAATGATAAGGTTCTGGGCTAACTTAGTTGTTCCTGATTCTAAGAAGTATTCAAACAAAGTATATAATATCTTACATGAACTATATACAAAAGGAATTTTCGTTTCACCATGGCTTAGTTATGTTAAAAGCATTTTATTTGAAACTGGTTTTGATTGTGTTTGGGAATCTCATTCATTCACAAACAGAAGTAACTTATGTAAGTGTGTTAAAAAGGAGTTGCAAAATAATTATGCTCGTGATTGGCGCAGTTCTCTTGAAAACAGCAACAAGTGTGTATTCTATAAAAGTGTAAAGACTGTCTTTGGAAAAGAACATTATATTTCTACCTTACCAGATATTTATGTTATATCTTTATTTAAATTTAGATGTAGTAACCATAAATTGCAAATTGAAATTGGAAGACACCATAATGTTCCAAGAGAATTAGCGTATTTGTCGTAACTGTGAAATGGGTGAAATTGGAGATGAATTTCATTGCATCATGGAATGTCCAAAATATAATGAACTTCGTGAAAAATTCATCCCTAAAAAATATCTAAAACCAAAGTCTGTTTTCAACTTTTGTAATTTATTTCAAAAAGGAAGACGCATTTGTTTGAATATTAGTAAGTTTCTAAAAAACGGGAAGATTGTTTAATGAGATCATTACAGTTCACCAGAATTCAGCATTTCGCAACTATGTTCACACATTGTTCTGAGTGAGTTTCGTATTTCTCTTTGTTACATTTGTATCCTCCATGCCCCAACAGGGGTCAAAGGATTAAATTTGAATTGAATTGAATTGAATTGAATTGAATTGTGTGTGTGTGTGTGTGTGTGTGTGTGTGTGTGTGTGTGTGTGTGTGTGTGTGTGTGCACTTTGGTCTTTGGCACTTGTGTGTGTGTGTGTGTGTGTGTTGTGTGTGTGTCTGTGTGTGTGTGTGTGGTGTGTGCGTGTGCGTGTGCGTGTGTGTGTAATGCACATTACCCTGCAGCACCGGCCATCACAGGATTCGCAGTTTAAGAAGAAGAGAAGGAGAAGAAGTGAGAGGACATTCGGCTAATATAAATCTGTGAGGGAGAGAAGGGTCATTGTGCACCTATCTTTTTCAGCAGGATACAGCGGTGAAGCGATGCATGATATATCACAGGCGCTTGCCTTTAAACATCCCATGTTGTGAAAAATTTCCGGGTTCGAGCGTTCTTTTTGTGACTTTTGAACCCCGAGCAAATTAGGTAGGGTCTATTTTTACCCAAGAGATCGGGAAAGTCTGTATCATGCGGAAAAAAAAGCACCGTGGAGTCTCCTCTCCCTCTCCCTCCCCCGCCCCCCAAACAGAACTGAACTCATGTTCAGATGCGGCGCAGAAATGTTCCACACTTGGACTCGACGTAATCAAAACGCGATTTTAAGTTTGGGAGCAGGGAGGGAGGGAAAAATCGGGAATACCCATGACTCGACCATCTCTGCCAGTGCTGCTGGGGGAGGGGGGAGGGGGAGGGGGTATTGTTCTGGTAGGGTATGACTCATCAAGGTCACCTACAGACAGTATGAAGGGTGGTTAAAGCCAGTCTCTGGTTAGTGATTTTTACCTGTTGTTGGATTTTATGTCCTAGAGGTGAAATAGTTGTCTGTGTGTCTATGTTAGTATTGTAACCTTCTATACCTCTCTGTCGGCAGTCTTCACAAGTAACTTCAACAGTGTTGGACACAAAGTAGAAATCTTCGCACAATGTTATGAGTGATGTGACATGTGCAGATAGAAATTTGATATATGCTCTGTTGTGTAAACGGTGTAATAAGACAGTTTATGTTGGTGAAACCGGACGTTCATTGAAAGAAAGAATAGCGGAACACAGACGTGACATCAAGTTCCAAAGAGAAAAGCCAATAATGCGACATTTCCTTCAACATTCAGTGGGAGACCTTAACCCTTGCTGTTGCAGTGTTGGCAAAAGCTTATGGTGAAAGCAAAAGCTTCAGACTTATTACTGAAGAAAAATGGATAAGGACTTTAGATACAAGGATGCCAAATGGATGTAATGTTAAGACAAATTTGTAACAACCCTATCCAGATTTCCCTATGAACAACATTGATGATTTGCAGAAAATGTATATATATATATATATATATTTCAGATGACAGTTCTTGGATGCCATGCACAGTCACAGACAGGACTATGGTCACATTATTCTATGGTTTCATTTTCATTGTGATTTATGGAGCGTATTGTTATGTTTTTGAAGTACATTGGTTACAGTATAACTATACACACACACACGCGGGAGCGCCGCGCGCGGCCACACGCACACAACTTGCAAAATAGAAAATTTATTTCATCTTGGTAAAAGTCTGTCTATATATAGCGCAGAATTACTTGCTATACTCAGATCATTGGATTTCATTTTGAATTTCCCCATAAATAAGTCAAATCGTAATATGCGCTGATTCAAAAGCAGCATTGAATGGTATTAAGTCTTCTAATTCATGTGTACGATTAGACATGATAACTGAAATTAATCATATAGTACACCTTCTTTCCCAAAAAGGCATTAATATTACTTTTTGTTGGGTGCCTTCTCATTGTGGTATATCGGCAAATGAATAAGTAGACAAAGTTGCAAAAAAGGCAGCTCAAAACCTTAGCGGCACAGTAACAATAAATGTTCGCTTAGATCTGGCAGAATGTTTCTCTATCATAAATAAAACATCTCATGATAATGCAAGAAAAACACTGAGGAACTCGGACATATATTATTGTCATGAGTCGGCCGAATGTTCTCGAGCATTTAGGCAAATTAAGGGTAGTTTTGCGGTTGTTGAGAGCAAGTTCCTTGGGTTCTTCAAGTGTGCGAACTCAGGCATCACCAGTGGGGAATACCCCAAGTCGTATACTGAAGGAGGGACAATTACTGGGAAGTGTTTCGCATGTCCGAGGGATAGTGACAAGTAGTTGCCGACCTGCCGGTCCGTGGTGAAGGAGAATGTCCGCCACTGGCTGGCTATTCACTGGGTTCTCCAGTGGGGCTGAAAGGAAGGCGATCGTGTCAGGTGACCGTCACGGGTAGGTGACCGTCAGCCTGCAGGCAGAGTACAGCGACCATTCAGTCGTCCTTGTTCTGAGGAATGAATGGAAGGCTTCGGCCTATTGAGTGGTTTGCACCTTGTTGTCTATAGAGGTAGTAACTACTTGAAGCATCAGTCCTGGCTGGTTGAGAAGTCCAGGCTGTTAGTACAATGGGTAGCTCGGAGAATCGAACATGAGTTGAATAGGAGGTCAGGCATTAAGCACTTGGTACCCAAGTCTTTGTTGGCGCTAGCAGCTGTTGTGTGTATGTGTAGGTGACTAGTGATTCCATTGGCGGAATAAAAATAACTTGGGGATTTATTGGTACAAATCGTGTGATGTGTGTGTGCCAGTGATTCCATTGGTTGAGCCAGTTAAACTCGGGTTCTCTCTTCCTTTGAGAACGAATATAAGGAGCTTGGAAAACCAGGAAGTGTGTGATTCACTTAAGGGAAAGTGAACTCATCCCGTCTTGCTGAGGGCTCCAGAAAATACAGCGAGAAGCAGAGGTTTGCTGTCGCCTCGTTGTCTCCTGGGTGGGGACGTAAGACAGTGGAGGTTGCTGTAGCCTCGGAGCCGCCGACGAGAAGAATTGTCTCCCGTGTGCGCAAAGGCACCGTAACCCTGCTCTCTATGGAGCGTGCCGATTTCACGCATCTGCCGCTTGCATAGACGCCGGATTTTTTAAACGGTTTCGGTATAAATAGATAATCGGACACTCTAGTTTCATCTAAAAATAGATGAGAACCGTTACTTATTATAGAGCGTGTCATTTCGGTACAGTGCCCACGGAAGGCTTTTGGTTAGAGAGTAGCCCAACTCTTGAGCGTGTTACACAGTTGTGCGTGCGGATGTTGGCCGCAGTGCGCGCGCGTGCGTGTGTGTGTGAAGTAAGTCTCTGTAGCCGTTATCTCTGTGTTCCGTCACATTTAATAAAAGAACGTATCTTGCACTCCCACTTCACTTCTCATGCCTAAATGTATGTGTATGAGTGTGCTTTTTTCTTTTTCTTTTTTTTGTTGTTGTTTCTTTTTTAAGCGCAAAATAACTGAATTACTGAAGCTGTTATGCAGTGTATAAATGAAGTGGAAACATTGTGTTTATGTATTAAAAAAAAAAAAAAAAAAAAGGAAAAGAAGTGGATTTGATAATGCATCTGTAAAAAAGAAAAAAAAAAAAAAAAAAAAGAGGGGGGGATGTTATGCAGCATGTAAGTCAAGTTGTTTGTTGTATTTTTGTTAGTTTGTACATATTTTAGCACAAAATAGTTATGGATTGCTGAAGCATAAGAAGCTGTTATGCAGTGTATAAATGAAGTAGAAATATTGTGTTATATCTTTTAAAAAAAAAAAAAAAGTAAAAAGGGATCATGAATCAACAAAAAAAAAAAAGGGGGGGGGGGGTGAGGGGGAGGGGGTGGTAGGCAGAGGAGATGGAGCTGTTATGCAGTGTATAACTGTAGTGAAAATATTGTGATCATATATATTGAAAAACAGAGAAGAAAAAAAATGGGTCATGGATCTGTAATGAAAAACAAAGGGGGGGAGGGGGGAATGGGGTGGCAGGCAGAGGAGACAGGAAGCTGTGGGAAGTTGAGTATCATTTTATGAAGGGTTAATGTTAGGGAGTTTTGAGATGGCCAAGTTCAGTCAGTGCATTCCCGCCAGGACTCGCACCCAGATTTCCGACTGAAAACCAGTCAGTGTGTTGCTATTACACCAGAAGAATTAAAGCACTGTCTGAGTACAAGGCACATCTCTATTGTCATTAGCTTTTAAAATGGTGTGTGTGTGTGTGTGTGTGTGTGTGTGTGTGTGTGTGTGTGAGAGAGAGAGAGAGAGAGAGAGAGAGAGAGAGAGAGAGAGAGAGAGAAACAGAGAGAGAGAGAGACAGACAGAGAGGGAGACTTTTTCATTAGGGAGAGAGAGGCCTTCTCAGAGTATGCTGTGCTTCTTTATTCCTTTTTTCTCACAAAAATGACAGAGGTACATGTCAGTCCAAACAGAAGTATCAAAACATCAAACGATTTGGAAGTATTATTATGATTTTTTTCCCTGTTCAAATTTCTTTAACTTTTTTATTTTCCATCAAACAAAAGTAACCGTGATGTCAAATACGAAAAAAAGACAAGACACTGACAATATGGAACCAAAGAAAAAAATAGGAAGAAGCTTAACATAACATAACATAAAACAACATTGTCACTTTTCACACACACACACACACACACACACACATACCCACTCTCTCTTCCATACACACACACACACACACCACACACACCACACCACACACACACAACGTGCACATATGCAAGCATGCACACACTCACTCACATAAATACAAATAGTCATAATGAACAAAATATAACAAATATTATCATGTCCCATAAAAGGTGACAAAATCAATTTTGAAATCATATTTTCTTTTAAGTTATAAGCATTAAAAAAAAAAGCCCATTGTTCTTCAGAAAATGTGCGATACAACAGACACCATTTTGGACCCAGTTTGCACAATTTTCATGGAGTCTGCTGTTAAGTGTTTATGTCTCATTGCCATCCATTCCCGTAGGAAGCTGTTAGTAAACACACTGAAGCAAAGTGGTGGTTTGCATAGTGGCCTTAACACCAAAGGCACTAGAACCGGTTGTCTGGCACCGGCACAACCTACTTACAAACACTGTGCTATGTGAAACTGTGTTGTACCAAAAACTTACAAAGCAACATAGCAATCCAAGAATTTCATGGCATTTACAAGTGAAATCAGTGGTTTAACCACTCATCCTAGAAACATCCTGGGAATAGAAACTGGTGAAAAATCGCTAAGCACCAAGCCAACATGTAATATCAACAGAAGGTGGGAAGGTGTTGGACTGACCACAGACTACTCAGCACCAAGCCAACATGTGATATCAACAGAAGGTGGGAAGGTGTTGGACTGACCGCAGACTACTCAGCACCAAGCCAACATGTAATATCAACAGAAGGTGGGAAGATGTTGGACTGACCGCAGACTACTCAGCACCATGCCAACATGTAATATCAACAGAGGGTGGGAAGGTGTGGACTACTCAGGCTGACTGCCTCATGTGTCGGGCAACTCAGCAGTGTCTGCAACGTCACTGCTGGTGACAGTCGCAGAGGGTGGCAGGCGAGGTGGCAGGCGAGGCAACGCAGCAGTGTCTGCAACATCACTGCTGGTGACAGTTGCAGAAGGTGGTATTCTGCTTTTCTTGGGGTCAGGACTTGGTTCCTGTGGCTGTTGCCTTTTCCTTGCAGCCAGGGCTGCTAGCCTCTGCTCTGTCCACTCCTGTAGTGGGATGTCCTCCTGGCGACACCACCAAGCACCTTATATCTGCGTGTGTACCAGCTGACCATCCACTACAGGCACGCGAGGCTTCTCACACTTCCTACACGTGAACACATCTACGGAGCGCTTGTAGATGCGCACAGGCTCCCCAGCCTCCTTCATCTTCTGGCGCCTTTTCCTGTACGCGGCAGTGGATTTCGGCACACGTCTGGGACCGCTGGGAGGCAGAGGAGCAGCTGAAGTGGTACCCGGCACAACTGGTTGCACTGGAACTATGTGCAGAGGAGTGGTGCCTGCAGGAACAGGAGGCGGAACAGGTGCTGGTAAAATGAAGGCGCAACGAGCTGTTGCTGGTTCTATGCGCCGCTGCCTGGTGGTTGCTGTCTGTGCCCTGCATGGTGGTAGATGGAAGGTGTGCTGATCACCTGCATCACCTACATCTGGTCGGGAGGCCAGGGGAATAGCAGGGTGCACAGGCAGTTCAGCAGTTATGGCATGGGACTGCTCAGGCAGACCTTGCTGTAGAACCTTCAGTTCGTTAGCCTTCACTTCCTTGTTGTTCCTGCCAAAACAGAGAGCAAGTATAAGTGCAAGAAATCTAAAAGCTGCTTCAGAGAAACAATGATGAACAATCACTTCAATCAATAACATACATGGATTCTGTGATGGGCACTGTACCTTACAAAGCACCTGCAGTGAGATCAGTGAGGCAGAAGGAGGATACAACTGTTGGCTTACCAGTCCCGGAGTGTGGCAAGGTTTATGTCAGGAAGCTGTAAGGTGGTGTTGTCCAGCAGCGGTGGATTGTTGGGCATGGCAGAGCGTATATGAGCATAATCCCTGAGGATGAATGCCCAACGCTCAGACCGCTTCCCTTCCACCACCACTGCAGACGGGTGCAGAGCACACAGCTTCCTCACCAATGTCTCCACAATGCGGCTGCAGTCCACTCGGGTGGCAGGACCCTGACTGGAGCTCAGATGGCACCTGCAAGAACAGAAACACAGACTCCTGCTCACACATGGAAGCAGACATTCAATCAACACTAGAATAGAAGTCTACTTCAGTGACACATGAACAAAGACCAACTGTATGCTAAACCTGATTTACAACAGTAATACAACAAATGTTTACCGTTGAGTGGCAACCACACCAGGTGAAGCCGTCTTGCCCTTTGCCTTGAAGCGGCCTCTGACTTTGGTCTGGAACCGCTCTACCAGCTGCAGTGGCCGCTTGTCGTAATCATCCAGGCAATTATATGCCTGAATGATTTCCTGCGCTTCCATGTTGGACACGGCCATCTTGGTGCGCAGGGGTAGCAGCAGCTGTACAAGGGCCTCAACCCGATCAAAGCCAGGGGCGCTATCTGGGCCGACACTCTCCTGCATCAAACATAACAATGCCAAGTGTAAAGTATAATGTTACAGTTAAGAAGACTGGGTAGCACCTCTTTCAGAATGTGAATTCCTCCATAAAAACAAAATGTGCATTGGGAAGATTGCAAGAACAGAAATTCACAAACATGCCTTTGGATGAGCAGTCAATGAAGAAGTCTGGGCATGGCTGGTGGATGGACGCCCAGCCTCAGTCTGGCTGGTGGACAGACGCCCAGTCACAGTCTGGCTGGTGGACGGATGCCCAGCCTCAGTCTGGCTGGTGGATGGACGCCCAGTCACAGTCTGGCTGGTGGACAGACGCCCAGTCACAGTCTGGCTGGTGGACGGACGCCCAGCCTCAGTCTGGCTGGTGGGTGGACGCCCAGCCTCAGTCTGGCTGGTGGACAGACGCCCAGTCACTGACTGGCTGGTGGATGGACGCCCAGACACTGAAACAGGGAAAGAGTGCCATACACTGAAACAGTAGCATGATCAATATTCATGTACATGTATGTTACCATGTTATAAAAAGTCATGAACAAAAAACGAGCTGAAACACAGAAGGAGAAAAAACAATATCAAAGTAGTCCATGGCATGAACAACAGGAAACTCACCACTTGTGGATGGATGACTTTGTTCCATGAAGGCTCGATCAACCAGCTCCTCGTGCTTGGTAAACACGGTTCGATCCACATCCGCGTCTACCCCAGTGTCCTCCTCAAAGCCCTCATCAGGCATATCTTCTTGGACCATCTCGGATGTCAGGTCCAGATCCTGTCTTGTGACAGCATCCAGCTTCATCATTAAAGATGAAGAATTCTGCCCAAGAAGATACTCGTAACCGATCTTCTCACCTGTAAAAAAAATCATGAACTGAACACAAGAAGAATGTATGCATATTTTAAATTCTGTCTATGAAAACATTAGAAACTCTTAGATGTAATTGCAATACAGACCAGCTAATAATAGTACCCTTTCGGGGCTGTCATCAGACAGGGAAAAAAAACACCTCCTGGAGAACAGCACCAAAACAAAACAAACAATGTTAAAATAAACTGCAGGGAAAATAAAGAGAGAGAGAGAGAGAGAGAGAGAGAGAGAGAGAGAGAGAGAGAGAGAGAAGGTGGGAAAGAAATAGTGTAAACATGGGAAGAACAGAGATAAAACCAGAGAGAAAGGAAAAGCCCAAAGCAAGAATATAGTTATAACCTGTGTATGCCCGTGGAGCCTTGAACCATGAGAACATGGGGCAGTCCACTTTCTCAGAGCCCTCCTTGATGCTCTGCATCAGTTTGCCATCGTACAGTCTGGGCTGGTCATGAGGCCCAGTCACCCCTGCAGCAGCTCCCCTGTCTTGGTTCCAGCGCATCAAGCCCTCCACCAGATAGGCCTGGTAATGCACATGGCTGGTGCTGTTGCCTGAACAGACAACGAGTTGTCATTTAACACGTTTCCTGCTGCAATATTATCCTTTCTGATATACGTACGTACATACACACAGAACAGAAGAATATACAAGAAGACAGGAAAGCATTGGAAAGAAGCAAAATGTGAAGGTATAAAACAATGAGGAAGTCTTTTGTAAGGATTTTTCACATCCACACTATCACTCAGCTGGAAACACAAAAGCCCTTCACCTGGGATGAACCGGTTCAGATGGAGATGGAAGTTCTCCAGAGACGTGGATCCTCTGGCACATCTGTACGTAGGCAGGCAGACACCGCCCTTGGTCATGGTGCCTGTCTGGATGTAAAGACCCACATCGGGTGGATCCTGGATGCAGGGGATGTGGCGCTCCTGCTCACTCCAGATCTGCCAGGCATGGTCGTTGTTCAGGACTGGAACACCCAGTGTGTCTTTGGCTGCAACCAAGCATGGGGTGTTCAAATGTATAACAGAAAAGGACACACAACTATACAGTATGGTACGAGCATAAGAGAATGTGAACCCTCACCTTGTTCAGACGTGTACACGTCCAGCAGCTCCTTGATGAGGCGCTTTGTCTCTTCTGTCCCTTGTGTAGTGCGCCTGCAGTGAAGGGCCATGTCCTTGCGACTGATCCTCTTGAGGACGTCACTGTCTGAGGGATGGGAGAAGCCCTCTTCCTGCAGCTGTGCTCTCCTGGCCTCCATCAGCTTCTGAAAGTCGCCCTCGTCCCACACGAATATCGCTCTGGACAGGCCCCTCATGAAGCTGGGGTAGAGCGGATGGGACTTTGTGGTGACTGCTGAAGCCAGCCTCCACATGAAGTGCCAGATGTCCAGGCGGAGCTCGGTGCTTGACCAGTGCGGCTGGAGCAGTCTGTGCATCCTGCCGGTACAGCAGTCACGGTCCACGTACAGGAGCTTAGGAGCTGGAACCTTTGCGCTCTCGTAACGAGACTGCAGGCCCAGCATCATGTCCTCCAGTCCACTGCCTTCCTGGGTGGTCAGGACACTCATGAGCACTTGTCCGTACTCATTGCCGACATTGGTGGCCCATGATGCTGTGCCTGCACTATGGCCCTGCAATTTCTTGGCGACCTGTGTGGAAAAACATCATTGAATGTAACTATTTTCCTTCATTTCGTTTTGCACTGTTACCAGATCATACACACACGATGAAGCACTTCTGAGTACAAACTACATACAAAGTACCACAAATGCAGTGTGTTACATCAGAGCAATAACCAAAGGTTCCTGTACTCACTTTCTTGGTCGAGTCTACTTTCAAAATGGACCCGTACACAGAAGTGATGGCTGCCAGGTTGTCCTCCAGCCGTTCACAGGTGTCCTGAACGTAGACTGCCTGAAGCTAATGGTAGGTGGGAATTCTTTCCATGGCGGGTGGCTCAACATAAGGAGCAGCAGTGATCATGCCACTCTTGATGGCACTGGTGAAGCTCACGAAGTCGTGTATATATTGATTGACACGAGTCATGTGGTGCTTCGTGTGCTGCTCCTCCAGTGCCTTCTGGAGCTGCATGGGCGAGTTTCCTAGCCGCCGTTGCTTCATGAACTCTACCACCTATTTTTAAAAAAAGGGAAAAAAGCAGGTTGTTACTCATCATTCTCCTGTTCTGATCTTCGTTGTTTGTTAGGGGCAACATTTCTTTGACTCATACAGACGATGGGAGAACACACAACACAACATGAATAATAAAAACATATTAAGTGTACCTTCATGTCACATGCCAGGTGATAAGTCGGAATAGCTGGGAATTCTGACCGAAATGGCAGATCCATCTGTCTTAGTAAGGGAAGGCTCCAGCTTATCAGCTTCCCTGTACATCTGGGGCACTGCAGGTATTCTCCAGCGAGGTAGTAAAAATCATTGACATCCAAGACTCTCCGCACATTGCGGTAGAGCCCAGCAGATACCAAGTCGCAGCCCCCGCATGCCTCCTTCGGACACCTGTGGAATCACACAGTTAATCAAACATAGCATTAACCTTGACGATCACATCATACATTCCGTACATGTGCAAGGGTATCTTTAAGCATACAAGGATTGCTGTAAAAACATCAAACAGTTACATTACCTGAAGGAATATTTCCAAATTTTCCTTGGCATCCATACGCACAGCCTGTGCGTGAAATATGGGCCTGGCTTAGGCGGCTTCTGGAGGTGTGGCCCTCGTGGAGGAGAGGGAGGGGAAAACCAGATGTGATCTAGACGAGTTTCGTCTAGCTGCGGCTTCCCCTTATCTGACCACTTGAACAGGGCATTAGACACCCATTTGTGGTCTTGTTCCGCCATGTCAGCCCGCCAGCCCGCAGGAAGTGGGAAATCATCTGAAACGTTAGTCACAACATGGAACTGCTGATCACAGGAACACCCGCAAAACATTACATCATTCACATACCACAACAAATGCATCATAACAACACATACTGCAGTGATTACAAATGCTGTGTGTAGTACATTAAATCGAATACCAGCCCTCATCTCACCTTCTGCAAGAGTCAATGACAAAACATTCTTAACACAATAATGCGTCTGTACCTATCACACCTGAACACAGTATTTACAACCCAATACAATTTTTCACCCATTTCAAAATGTAACACAGAAAATATACCACCATGGCCATCATGCACTTTCACCCACTGTAACGACTTTACAGAATTATGATTTATTACTGGTATTGCTATTCTCCATCACCATGTCATTGTATTACTTGTGAATATAACCACAGTGACTGCAGGCCAGAACTTTTCACTTGTTCTGTAGCTACTGTGACTTGCACATTCACTGTGTCAATGGTCATTGTCAATTGTATTTTGATCTGCTGCACATTGTAACTGTAAATGATCACTGGCTAGATACACAGCAGCAGTCTACTTATGACATCACACACATGACAACTAAATATAAGGAAAGAAATAAAACAAAAACACACACACACATTCATGTATAGACACTCTGCATACAGAGACACAGAGACAGACAGAGAGACAATTAAAAAGCTGCATTCAAATGTACAAAATAAAGAACAGATGACGGTACTGAGCACCACACCTTCACAGGGCTCTAAATACCCACTACTCTGACACAACTAAACCTACTATCAGACAACTACTGTTTGCAGAGTATGATGTCTAAGCCGAAACAAAACACAGCTCTGACATCAGTATTCAATCCCACTCAAAAAAGGTGATGTTTGGAAAACAAGGTCACCATCAGTTGATAACGCAGTAGCCACATTCCATAGCACAGTCAATAAAAGCACAGCAAAAGGGTGCACACACCTGTGGTTGGTAGCTTAAAAATCAGTGAAAAGGCATCAGTGTAAATGCACATACAATACTATCCTTGAAGTGAGCATAAAAAGCACATAAAAAGAGAGCATGAAAAGCACATACAAAGAGTGCAAGTACTGGCACAGGAATTGAAGACATGAACTCCAGAGTGTGGGCAGGCAAAGCATAGAAAAAGAGAGCATACACCAAGTACTGGTACAGGAAGTACACAGACCAGCTGGTTAGGCAGAACATAAGTGCACTTCTTCAAGCAGAAATACATCAGTTGCCATATGTGAGCAGTACTGCTGGTTCCCAGAATCCAACATATACATAATTTGACTACCAACAGAAAAGAAAAGCAGACAACACCCAAAGCTCTTTGACCACCATTGCATACTTACCCTAAGGTCACTGGATGTATTGTCACCTGATTTACAAAGTAAATGGCATGAAATTAACAACTCACAGATCATTTTACATAGGTTTGTCAACAAAGACTAAGTACTCAACTTTCAACACAAACAGCCTCACAAAATCTGACACACACCATTTACTCCAGGTGCTAAGCACCACTTTCTGTTTCAAACATTATATACACTCAAGATATTCTTTTAACAGAAAAAAGATAATTCAAGAACACAATCCTTCAGCACAGGAGTACACAAGGAATGTACACTTCTTAAGAGCTACTTGCCTCCAGATCTACATGGATGTCCAGTACCTGTGCTGGTTCCCACCTGCCCTCCAGCCAAAGGTAACGTAGGATGTCCAGTACCTGGGCTGGTTCCCACCTGTCCTTCTCCAGCCAAAGCTGACGTAGACCTATACACACAAGGTAAAAAATAACACATAAAATAGCATGGACATGTTGGGACACCAGCAAAATCTGAAACAGACTTCGTCTTATCTCATGTTCGTTTTCTTTTTGTTTTCACCTGATCAAACACACTTGCTACATACATCCATACGACAAAATACAGAAGATAATGCAGATCATGAAATTTTCTTAGCGTCTTGAAATTTATGCTGCATGTAGATCCCTTGGTCAAAAGAAAATGAAATGTAATCAAACAACAACAAAAAAAAAGATTAGGACAGAACAAAACATAATATGAACAAAACATGTAATAATATACAAAATACAACCGAAGCACACAAGCGTACAAATACAATATTATACGTCACAACTGTGATCCGATCAATGTGTTTGGGGATTTATGTTCAAGCACGTAAAGTATAATGCTTACGTTACAGATGCAGGTACTTTTGATTTTTTCCCTTTCCCTTTTGAAGCTGAAGTGCCTTCCCCAACTCTTGATGCCAAAGTAGGGCTACTGAAACAGAAACAATGCAAACACATGTACTTATTTGGCAGTTTTTTTGTTTTTTTTTACATCAATCTGCTATTAACAGCACAATGCATCTTTCATACTCACAGCTAACTGCAGTTTTTAACTCTCATAATAATGCAACGATTGCTATGAAGATTCATGCTTACACTGCAGAAGCTGGCATGGTCTTCCCTCTTCTCTGCTCTGCACTGGAATGGTAAGGGCCCTGGCCATCTCCTCCTCAGCTGGAAGTTGAGGGGCCCTTGACAGTGGCAGACGTTGCAGGAACCGAAGCTGCTGCCTGGCTGCTGCCTTTAACATTAAATGAAGTGGACATAAAGTTTGATACAACAATCAACATTCCTTATGACAATCCACTCCTCCCTGTGCTTTCATCAGACAAAAACAAGCATTTGAAAACAACAAAAAACATTTAAATCCATGCCCTGTTTCATAAAAAAATGTACCCTTTTCACAACTTCCACCTGTGCTTTGCCTTTCATACTTCCACTGGTTTCATTTTTTTTGCCACACCATTCACAACCTCATTCCACTTTACTCTAAGTGTTCATAGACTTCACTGGTAACTTACTTGATGACAAAGAAGGCTTCCACCTCGGACCCACTAGGTACTCGGTCTTCTTTCTGCTGATGAGCTGCCGGCCTTCAGGAAAGCTTCTCATATATTCCCGAAGGCGGAACTTGTTGAAAGAACACGGGTCCTGGGGGTCCTCCTTCTCCTTTATCTCAATGTTGGCAACCAGCCAAGTGCAGTGCCCAGCATCGTTGCTCAGGGCTCACACAAAGGGCTTCCCTTTGTATTTGCCGAACTGGAAGGTGTGTTGCCCAAGAACATGCTGCTCATTGGACACATCACCTCCCAGACGGCGAACCTCCGCCTTTGCCATGGTCTGGATCTCGGAAGGCAACAGTCTTCCAGACTGTTTCCTTTTCTCTTGCTCTGCTCTGGCTGCAGGCGAGAAATCCAGACGGAGGGTTTCCGGTGGTCCCACAAATTTTCTCCACCTTGGAAGAAGATCAGAGGAGCCACTTGCTGAGGGAATTCCGGACCCACTTGTAGAACTAGAAGGAAATTCCATTTTCTGAAATGAACCATAACACACTATCTTTCAGACACCTTCAAACAATGTCTGTTTCTGATAAGCTGGCCGATGGCAGCCATGAAGAAACCTTGCTCTGTGTGTGTGTGTGTGTGTGTGTGTGTGAGAGAGAGAGAGAGAGAGAGAGAGAGAGAGAGAGAGAGAGAGAGAGAGTATGTATGTGTGTGTGCTAATCTCTAATTGCTATAAATAAAAGGTCTCTAGCTCTTGGTGTTTATCTGTATCAGTATGTGTGTGCATACATGTGCATGTGTACAATACATAAGTTCATGTGTGTAGGATGTGGGCGGGGGGGTGGGGGGGGAGGGGGGCGGGTCATGTGTGTGTGTGCATGCACATTGCATTTGAATTCTTGCACAGAGTGGGGTTGATGCACAATGGTGCACTGTAAGCAAGTGAGCTTTTACCTGCGCTTTGACATGAAAATGGCAAGTAGTTTGTTTTTTCTTTGTATTTTTCTGTATGCCGTTGTTGTTTTTTCTTTGTATTTTTCTGTATGCTGTTGTTCGCCGAGTCCCCTTAAATAATCTACTGCCCCAGTTGTCTTCTCTACAATAATCACTTTTCATCACATGCTCAGTCAGATCATATAGTACTACTATAACACTATTGTAACACACAACGCAAAATATTTTGCATACATCCCATACCACACAAACTTTAAGCATGAATACGAAATAGCAATTAAAGGGGCTCGGGGGGCCGGTTAAACTTATTTAGGACTTCAGCACACTACTCTTTCAGGAGACGCCAAAGCTTCGCTCGTAAACATTAATTATAAAAGCGCCAACTTACCACGATCAATCCAGGAATCGCAGAGCCACACCGTTAAAACAGACAAAGAGACGTGCACTGGTAACTTCGTACGTTGACCGTTTGTCGTAAGCCTTGCGCAGTGAACTGAACCGGAAGTACACACCTACGGTTTAGAAAATCACAAAGTACACATTCAAGGTACTCTCAATCCACTTCTTTTTGCGTACTAAGCTCATAACTTTAAACTTATTACAATTTAAAAGGTATACAGTATTTCTAATGTAACTTCTAACACCTACAGTAAAATTTTGATTTATTACTTTGTATTTGTTCTGTGAATATCACCAGAAAGTTTCAGCCGATCTTGTTTGTTTCCAAAGAAAAGATGGCGGATCAGGCCTCAGTTTTATTTTTAACCCCAGCGGGTTTTTCCACACATTCGCGCTTATCTGATTGGTTTAGGAAACTCACCTTATAAATAGATTTCGGCAAGAACGTCATAAATAGCACCTGGCACCCAACAGTGGGACCAATGCGCCATTCTGATTGGTTGAAACCAAGAGGTTTCTGTACTCTGATTGGTTGAAACCGTGAGATTTCTGTGACTATCTAGGGGGGGACGGTCGACAGCAAGACGTGTCAGCCTGTTGGAGCCTAGACAGGGAGCTGCCAGACAACGGTAGGGTGTTTGCAGCCAGAGAAGACCTGTGGGAGAGGCCGACAGGAGCCCTTTCCGTGGAGAGGGCGAAGTGCGGTGGAGTCCGGGAGACTCGGTCTGAGGGTGCGACTCAAGCTACTTTGCCAGTGTCCCCCAACTGGGATTTGGCCAATCGGAGAACACAACAGTGTGGCAGCTTCAGCTCGTAGTCGCACAGTGGGATGAGAGAAACTGACGTTCAACCAAGGAATGCTGGCAAGTTATGGACGTTTCATTTGTTCTTAAGTTTATAAGTGTGCAAACAGAATAGTGGAATATTGTCTTTCCTGGTTAAGTAAGAATAACGGAAGAACAGGGATGCGATTTATGAGATTGTCTGTATGATGTTTACATTGTTGTATGATACAGATAAGTGTGTTGTGTAGTGACGGGTGGGGGCTCGGAGTCAAGTTAAATAAAAGTTGATTATTTCCTATGAAATGTTATTGATTTCCCGTCACCTTTGTGCGGGCCCGATGTGAGTGACAGAGTGCGTGTGCCTATGCGAGAGCGCATTTTGGTTGTGAAAGCGTAAATACTTCTGTCTATAACACCCTGCATCCCTGCATATGATAATCATTTTAATAACGAGGGGGAGCGTCGGAGTCCCGTCACAAATTGGGGACTGTCGTCCGGGATGAACATAAATGAGTCATAAGTGATTTTTATTTCTGGGTTTTGTTCAATTGCAAAGGGATTTGAAATCTGTCGTAATTGTGGAAACCTAGATTTGTTTCTTCTTACCGGGGAAGACGTTAGTCGTGTGCTGATTGTTTTGATCTTTTTTTTTCATGACTGTGCCTTTTGTTTGAACTTGCTTGATTTGGGTTTTTTTTTTTTTTTAATACATTTTTTATTTCTTTCCTCATTCTGTCTTCCATTCCACAGTTCCTTCTTTCTCTCTTCTCCATTCTTTCATCAACATGATCTTTCTCTTTGCTGTACATTTCCGGATGCAAATTACCACTTATTTTTTTTGTTATTGATCATATTTGTACATGTTTGACAATATTGTAGTAAATAATCAGTGAAACATATTAGAAATGAGTTATCTTTTTTTCGGTTTGAATGGATTTGAGTGTGAGTTCAATGTATGCCGAGGAAAGGTTTTTTTTGTTGTTGTTGTTGTTGTTGAATATACAAACACATACACAAACAAACAAAAATCACTAAGCACAATCCTCTAAGTTCTTACAAACTACAAGCACATAATGGCAAACAAACACACCCGCTCACTCCACGTACACCCCCTCCCCTTCCCACCCACCCCCACGCCCACTTTCTCTCTTCTTTTGATTTAATGATACACATACATATGCACATATTTAATCCAGGTATCTTATGATTTTGATTATCAATTTTCAAATAATACTTCATAATTGATCCAGTTAGTGTTAAATTTTAGCAGATTCAATTGTACAGTTGCTATGTATTTTTCAAGATTATATCTTCTCTTTAGTATTTTTAGAAATACTGTTAATGAAGGCTTACATTTGTTTATTTTACAGCTAAAAATGTAGTGTTTGGCTATCAGTATTATAAGATCGAATGTTGTATCAGTCGTGGAATTGTCATCTGCTCCAAATATTATTGTGTTTTCAGTCAGAGACAGATTATTCGCTATTAAACACTTTCCTTTTATTAGTTCTTGCAATGATTTCCAGAATTCATTGACATGTATGCATCTCCAGAACACATGTTCAATGCTGTCTTTTTCCTCTTCACAGAAACTACAGTTATAACTTTCTACTATTCCCATTTGTTTCAGAGCTACATTCGTTGCAATTATTCGATGCACTATTCTTATTTGCATCCATTTTAGCTTAATATCCTTCATTTGATGAATTTTTCTAAAGCATTTCTCCCAAGGTATCTGTCTATTCAGCTTCTCCGTCCATTTTGCACAACAGTTTGGTTCCCAGTTATCTTTTACTATAACTCTGTAATAAGTTTTGGAACCTTTATCTACAGAATATATTTTCTTTAGTGCTGTGTTGACTTCTGCTTCAATGTTATCTTTTATCTCATTCTCAAACCCTTGTTCTCTGATGTATTTTTTAATGGATAGTATGCATCCACCATAAGATAGGAAATCTATTTCAATGTTATACTTTGTTCTGAATTCCTCATGGGATAGTGAATCTCCATTGGCTTTGAAAAAATCAGATACTCTAAATACATTTCTGTTGTTCCAGTTTTTGTGTTTTATCAGTTTATTTCCTATTTTGATATGTTCATTGTAAAGAATTGGTTCTGCAAGTAGTTCTCTAGCATTTTCTGGTTTTATTTTGTAGTAGAACTGCTTATACGACATGAATACATGTTTCCAGAAAACATTGTCTTGAGTGGTGATGCACAGATGATTTGGAGAGTAATTCTCAATAATTGGGTATGAAAGAATCAACATGTCTCTCCATCTGTGTGTTGTCTGTCTCAGTCTTTTTATCCATGTTAATTTTATGCAGTGATGAGAGCATTTATGTCAGGTAGATTCAACCCATCATCCTGTACATCTTTAATGACTGTTTTTCGACTAATTCTATCTTGTTTTTTATTCCATACAAACCAGTAACATAAGGCTTGTAATTCTTTAACAAATGTGTCAGGTGGATTTGGAAGCATCAACCATAGGTAAGTTAGTTTTGACAGAATTAATGATTTTAATATAAGCGGTCAAGGGCAGAGGGGGGAAAGTCATCCATCCATCACCCAAGACCGTGTTGATGTTTGACTTTTTTGTTTATTTCAGTTCCTCAGTCAATCAAAACCAAACCAACCAACCAACCTCAGGACAGGGTGTCGAGACACACACCCATTCATCTGTCCCGGCCACCTCTCTGGTGTGGAACAGGCGTCCTCTCAAAAGATAATCACCTTTGCCTTGGTGCTGTGGCTAACCAGCATGAAACCGGTCTTCCTTTCCCAAACGAACAGGCAAGAGCTCTGCTAGCTGTGACAAGCAGTGGGGAAGAGATCGCATTTTGGCGGGAGGCTGGTGTTATTGCCTCCTGTTTACACCAACAGCTAATATGCAGCAGAATATAGGCCCTGAGCTTCAGTAAATAACAGTATTAATTGCTTTGTCATTACCATGAATAAATATCCATTAATTCTGGTAATTTGTGCACATTCCTAAACAGAGATTATGCCAAGTAGACTGATTATATCCACAACCCAACTATTGTATTCCTACTCGTCCATTGGCATTCTAAAGATAATTCTGGAACCAAGCTAATTTGGCACCAAGGCGGATAACTCTTCTGACAAAAGATCGGAATTCATTGAAATCCCTATGCACTTGCACTACCCTTATCAGCTCAACTACATACAAAAGAATAAAAATAGCAACAATAAAACGAAACATGCTCTTCAAGAGCATGAATATTAAACGTTTGCAGAAGTAAACTTCTGTCCAGCCACAAATCTCCCCTGCTGACAGTTATGGTCTCCATAACTTTGCCTATAGTATGGCATGCCGTTTGCACACAAAAATACACAAAAAAAATCCTTGGCGACAATATAACCCTCAACAGGTAAATTGTCAAGCAAAAAATTACAACCAACAGTGTGACAGCACTTAAACCGGCAAGGTAGATTCTGTTAGAATCCAAAACAAAAAAAAAAACCGTAGCAGCGCACATAACAAAATCAAACATGCCAAATGGTTCATCAAAAGATCAATATAGTACAACAAAAAAACAAATCGCAGTCATACAGACCAAGAGAACAGAGGGACAGCAGTTTACAAAACCAATCGGGCCTGGGCTTACAACACCAAAACACCTCCCTGGGACTTAAAAGTGCCAATATCGTGCTTTTCTGTCGCCTCCTAAACTGAGCATCGCATTCAGTAGGACATCGATTTCACCTTTTCCCAACAAGAGTCCATGTTTCGCTTGTAGCCCTCAAGTCTGCCATTTTTTAGATCTTCCTTTTTAAAGTAAATCTTGAAAATGCATCTTTCCCAATAAAGCATTCGGGGGCAGCTTGGCCATTTATTGCCTATACTGTCTTGAACTCAACATCTGTCAACCTTCATTCTTACATACCGGGGTGCAAGACAACTTTTTTTTGTTTTTAAAAAGGTAGTGCTTCATACCCCATTAAAAGCCCACATTGAATACACAGATGCTACCAACATTTCTTCACAAAACAAAAAAAATTCAATGTTCAACAAACATCTGTTATCAATACATGCAAATGAACTGCCTTCAGCCCAGGTGAAAGCATTATTAAGCAACCCAACAACAACAAAAAACCTTTCCCAACAAAAACAAGTGTCCACCTGGCTGAATACATTCACATGCCCATGACAAAAAAGAACCAAAAAAGAAACAAAAGATTCCAAAAGATGGGGGAGGTGCATGACTATCCTAACATACTATCCACACACCAAACATTCTTACTTCCACTTCCAGCGTGGGGGAACCCCCTTGTTGGAGCGGGCAGATCTGCGGACAGTCGTGCCGCTCCTGTCTGTCAGTGGCTGCTGATCAGGGGACTGTGGGGCAGCAGGTGGGATAGGAGGGGTTTCAGGAGAGGTTCCCTGACTCCCTTTGGCAGTGGGCCATGGGGCAATGTGCCACCCTAGATGTGTGGTCACTGCTGGAGGTGGCTCAGAGCGACTCTCAGGATCCATCTTTCCAAGAGGCTCCACAACAGAGGGGAGAAATTGACAAATTTCATGCCTGTTCATCTTCACCATAGTGCCAACACCATCCAGTGGGGCAATGGTGAATGGCCCACCTCCAGGTCCAGGCACCTGAACCACAAAGAAGATCCGCTCCCCCCAGATATCCTGGATCTTATTCCGCCCTGGCCTATGTTTTCTGGTCAGGACAAGATCTCCCGGTTGGAGATCTGGGGTGGGATTGCCCTGGTCTTGCCTGGCCTTCCTCTTGGAAGCATGGATGTGGAGTTGCTCCCCTGCTTTTCTGTGAGCCACTCTCAGACGCTCCACATGTCCCTCCAACCACTGGGTTGGCATGACTGCCTTCCACTCCTCTTCTTTCTCTCCCAGAAAGATATCAATGGGGAGCTGGGGTTTCCTCCCAAACATGAGGTAGAATGGGGACACCCCTGTGGCACTGTGTGGTGTACAGTTGTACATCCACGTTATCTCTGCCAAATGCTGCGGCCAGCGACGCTTTTGCTCTTCAGGGAGAGTCCTGAGCAAGTTGTGCATGGTACGGTTATACCGTTCACACTGGCCATTTCCTGCAGGGTTGTATGAGGTGGTGCGGGACTTTGTTATCCCGTAATGGCGGCATAATGCATGAATTATGGCCGACTCAAAACAACGCCCCTTATCAGAGTGAATCCGCTGTGGGATACCATAATGCTGGAACCAGTTCTGGATCAGAGCTTTGGCTACAACAGCGGATGTCTGATCCCGTGTTGGGATGGCCACTGTGTATTTGGTGAAAATGTCTGTGATGACTAGAACATTTTCTGTGCCATCACTGGCGGGCTCCAGTACAGTGAAGTCAACTGCTATGACCTCAAGGGGTTTGGTAGCCAGCAGATGACCCATAGGAGTGTGGGCCACTTTGTTCTGCACCTTGACTGTCTGACAGCGCCGGCAACGCCTGCACCATTCATCCACATCTAGATGCATGTTGGGCCAAAACACTCGCTGTCGGAGAAGGCCGAGAGTCCTTTCTGGCCCTTGATGACCGCAGTCCTGGTGTGCCATGTGGAGGAGATGGGCACGAAGGCCTTCAGGGGCAACAAGCTGTGACACCCGTCCCTCTGTCACATCCTCCACCGCTCTGTAAAGCACCTTCTCTTTGAGATGCAGCCGGTCAAAATGCCGCAGAAGGGCTTTCTGGTCAGCATCCATGGTCCGAATTTGTTTCCCAGGAGGATGACAATGGGACTCCACAAATGGGATGAGAGAGGCTATGCTTCTGTCTTTCCGCTGTGCTTCCTGTATCTCAGAAAGCGATAATGAAGGGAACTGCATAGCTGGGGGTGGCTCAGGAAGAGAGACAGAGGGGAGGTCAGCTTTCGCTTGGATTGCCTCCAATGGTTCCACCGTTGTGCGATGAACGATTTCATGCACTGTTCCGACCATGTGTGTCCCACTACACGAGACTGCACTCACCTCTTCCTCGCCAGGACCCTCTGGCCCAGACACAGGGTTTCGAGATAATGCATCAGCATTCTTGTTCTCTCTCCCCGATCGATACTTCACGGTGAAGTCAAAACATGCCAAGTCAGCTGCCCATCTTTGCTCTACTGCCCCTAATTTGGCTGTCTGGATGTGACTAAGGGGTTGTTATCAGTCAGAACTACAGTGTGGGTGCCCAGAAGGTAGGGTCGAAACTTTTCGCACATGGCCCATTTAAGTGCCAAGAGCTCCAGCTTCATGCTACTGTAGTTGAGCATATTTCTCTCTGATGGACGGAGAGACCGACTGGCATATGCGACAACCCGCTGTTCTCCTCCCTGGTGTTGTGAGAGCACAGCCCCCAAGCCGTCCAAGGAAGCATCTGTTTCCAGGACAAAAGGCAGTTTGAAATCTGCATACCCTAGTACAGGTGCAGAGGTCAACGCTTTTTTTAGATCCTCAAATGCCTTTTGACACTGAGGATTCCATGCCTTCACAATAGATACCAGCTGGCTCTTCCGCTTCTTTTCTTTCTCTTGCTGGTATGTCAGAGAGACCAGTTGGTTAAGTGGCTTGGCTAGACTGGCAAAACCCTTCACAAAGCGCCTGTAGTAGCTGGCAAACCCAAGGAAAGATCTCAGCTCTCGCAGAGATTGCGGTCTTGGCCAGTCTGCCACAGCTCTGATCTTCGAGTCTGAAGTTGCGATTCCCTCAGACGAGACCGTATATCCCAAATACTCCACTTGCCGTTGTGCAATATGACATTTCTGGGGGTTGAGCTTCAGCCCGACCTCACGCAAACGCTGAAATACAATTTTCAGGCGCTCCAGATGTTCCTCGAAAGTCTGGCTGTAGACCAGAAGATCATCCAGATACACCAGGAGGATTTGGAATGCCAGATCATTCATTGTGCTTTGCATCAGCCTCTGGAAAGTGGCTGGGGCGGTGGACAAACCCATTGGCATTCTCAGGTATTCGAACAATCCGAATGGGGTGATGAAGGCTGTTTTGTGCCTGTCTTCCTCCGCCATGGCAACCTGATGGTAGCCACTTGCCAAATCCAGAGTGGAAAACAACTTAGCCCCTCCAAGTGCATCCAATGAATCATCTATCCTTGGGAGGGGATAGGCATCTGGTATGGCCTTCTCATTTAGGCGACGGTAATCGACGCAGAGGCGGATAGAGTTGTCCTTCTTTCGGACAACTACTACCGGAGATGCATAAGCACTGGAGCTTTTCTGGACAATCCTTCTGTCCATAAGAGTTTGGATATGCTCCTTCACCTCCTGGTACTGTGTTGGTGGGATCCTCCGAAAGGTTGAGGCCACAGGGACATCATCTTTAAGGCGGATCTTGTGTGTGACCCTGTCTGTGTACCCCAGGTCACAGTCATCGCGGAAAAACAGGTCCGCATTGGCTTTCAGCAACTCCTCTAGCTGCTGCCTTTGGCTGTCAGTGCACTCTATACCGTCAAGGTTAACGGGACACTCTCCGCCTTGTACCTCACTGTCAGTCTCAGTGGAGTTAACCGAGACATGGATCTGATTGCAGCTAACTTCCACTGACACTTTACCTGGGTGCAGCTCCTGTTTGAATAGCTGCACTGTGCCAACTCTTGTCCCTGGTCTCAAGACAACGCCTTCGTCATTGACATTAATGACCTGAACAAAAAAACAATTGCCTTTGACCTTGCTTACCGTGGGTGGGACAAGCAAACCTTTGTGACTGAAGTCCGGAAGCGGCTCAGTCAACACTTCCTGATCCTGCAGTGTTCTATTTACTGCCCCAGTTGCTCTAAGGCTGGCCACTGCCCGAGGCGGGATATACACAGACTCCCTTCCTGCCACCCGTGCAAAACCCTGCACCACTGGGGTACCGACATCTGGCATTACCTCCCGCAACACATTCATCCCTAGGATGACAGGAACATCCAATGCAGATGTAGAGGACCTCACCAGAATGCCCTTGCCCCTTACCGTGGTGCCACAGATTTCCACGTCGGCTTCGAAATATCCTACATAGGGAATGTCCAAGCCATTAGCTGCAGTGACTCGCAGCCAACCAGCCACTGGTTGTAGGGGAGAGCACCCAAAGAGTTCTTTGAATGTGCCTTTCCCCATCATGGTGACCTGTGACCCAGTGTCCACAAGGGCATCAACTTCCTTGTTGTTAACCAATACCTTGGCATACGGACATCTCCCTAGGATTTTACTGAGTGAGCCGGAAGGTTGCCCCTCAGCAGTGCGACTCGTCACTACTGAGGAATGTCGTTTCCCTGCCTCGACAGATTCGGACAGTTGCGGCGAATATGGCCTGGCCTGTCGCACCCCAGGCATATTGGCCTTCCATCTCTGGCAAATGGCAGTTTCCGTTTGCCTGCCGCTTCCCCTGATTGTGGCTTTGGGCGCTTCTCTGCACAGAGCTGCTCCTCCATCTGTCTCATCCTGCCCTCCATTTTTTCTAATTTTGCTACAATGGCCTCCATGGCTTGGATCTGCTTGACAGATGCCTCCGCCTGAGCCGAGACAGCTTCAGTGGCACCCTCTTTCTCCTCATCTTCCATCCATCTTAGAGCCTCATCTCTAAGCTCTAAGAAGGAGGAATTTGGGAGTTTTGTGTTCTGCTCTCTCAGACGCCTTCTCAGCTGACCATTGCAGAGACCAGCCACAAAATGGTCTCGCAGAATTTTCTGATCCAGCGGCTGCTGCGTTGCATCCTCTTTCCGCTGCCTCTTTGTCACATCTGTAAAGGCTTTATTCAGCCTGTGGGAATACTCCCTAACCCCTTCATACCCCCTCTGTGAGATTGAGTAAAAAGTCCCCAGCAGCTGACTGACAGACCGTTGCTCCCCCCACACCTTATATAGGATTTCGAAAAGCTTATCAGGGTCATTTGTGTCATCCGTGGGATGACACAACAGTTCACTCTTGACACATTCTGTCAAGTGACTATAAATGACATCTACTTTTTCACCTTGATCCGTTTCTTGGAGACCCCTACTTGACCAAATATTCTTAACATCCTTCTCAAACTCTTCCACTGTTGGGTGACCTGTCCCTGAAAATGCCTTGATTGACTTTTCCCTTGGAGCTATAATTACCCTCTGAGCACCCCTACTTGACCAAATATTCTTAACATCCTTCTCAAACTCTTCCACTGTTGGGTGACCTGTCCCTGAAAATGCCTTGATTGACTTTTCCCTTGGAGCTATAATTACCCTCTGAGCATTATTTTTCAAAGCTGCTAATTCTTCAGCAATACTGTCCAAAGTCACCTCAGCCATCTTTCAATAATCTTTTGAAGAAGAATAAATATATACTAAAAGGTTACGCTAGAAAAAAATAAGAACACACACAAAAAAGGGAAAGTGAAATCCTAGAGATATCAGTACGCATTACAAAGAAAGGCTTGACAAAAAAAAAGATTCCCACACTAACAGATACTTTTGCTCATACTCTAACAATCTTTCAACTTCTAAATTATGCACAATAACATCCAGTCCATGTCAGTCCACATTAAAGCTCAGCTGACCAACAGGGGTCATATCAGGGTGGTCCTTCCATAAAAAAAAACAAACATATCAATTCACAATAATCAGATACATCATTCAATCACTGTGCCATGACAGTTTCCCATCATGCTGAAATCAACTACAGGGTCAGCTCCTTTGCAAAACAGTGATCTGGCCTACCATCTCCACCGCACCATAGGCATAAATTCAAAATTTCAATAAAAAAATAAAAACCTTCCTTGCTGTGACTTCACATCCAAGGGCCTGATCCCGCGTCCTGAGGTTGGCACTTGTTCATCCTGCTCGCAGCGCCATGTATAAGCGGTCAAGGGCAGAGGGGGGAGAGTCATCCATCCATCACCCAAGACCGTGTTGATGTTTGACTTTTTTGTTTATTTCAGTTCCTCAGTCAATCAAAACCAAACCAACCAACCAACCTCAGGACAGGGTGTCGAGACACACACCCATTCATCTGTCCCGGCCACCTCTCTGGTGTGGAACAGGCGTCCTCTCAAAAGATAATCACCTTTGCCTTGGTGCTGTGGCTAACCAGCATGAAACCGGTCTTCCTTTCCCAAACGAACAGGCAAGAGCTCTGCTAGCTGTGACAAGCAGTGGGGAAGAGATCGCATTTTGGCGGGAGGCTGGTGTTATTGCCTCCTGTTTACACCAACAGCTAATATGCAGCAGAATATAGGCCCTGAGCTTCAGTAAATAACAGTATTAATTAATGCTTTGTCATTACCATGAATAAATATCCATTAATTCTGGTAATTTGTGCACATTCCTAAACAGAGATTATGCCAAGTAGACTGATTATATCCACAACCCAACTATTGTATTCCTACTCGTCCATTGGCATTCTAAAGATAATTCTGGAACCAAGCTAATTTGGCACCAAGGCGGATAACTCTTCTGACAAAAGATCGGAATTCACTGAAATCCCTATGCACTTGCACTACCCTTATCAGCTCAACTACATACAAAAGAATAAAAATAGCAACAATAAAACGAAACATGCTCTTCAAGAGCATGAATATTAAACGTTTGCAGAAGTAAACTTCTGTCCAGCCACATTAAGACAGCAATTCTTCCTAAAGGGGTAATGATTCTCTTAAGCCAAATTTTAAACAGTGCCTTCACTTCTATCATTCTATCTTTGTAGTTTCGTTTTTCCATGTGTGTTAAGTTCTGAGTAAACCAAATTCCTAATATTTTGAATTCTTTTGGATTCCAGATCATCTTTAAATGTTCCATATATCTTATTTCACTATGCTTTTGTCTTCCAAGCCAAATTACTTGTGTTTTCTCTTTGTTTAAGAATAAACCTGATGTTTTCCCAAACCTATCAAGAATCTCGATAGATTTTTCGAATGATTTCTTATTCCCTGTGTTCATCTGTTGAGTGTCATCGGCAAATTGTGATATCTTGTGTTCTTTCTCCCCGATTTGTATACCTTCAATACTATTTTCTTCTTTGATCATTACGGATAATATTTCTGCACACAATACGAAGATATATGGCGAGACTGGATCTCCTTGCCTACAACCCCTTTCTATTGAGAACCATGATGATGTTTGGCCATTTACGATAACAGTAGACTTAATGTTTTTGTAGAATACTTCTATCCATTTACATATATCTTTACCTAAACCTACAGCCTCTAGCACTTTGTGCATAAAATCCCAATCTAACGAGTCGAACGCCTTTTCGAAATCTAAATTAATTAGCATCTCTGGGATATTGTTTATGTTGAGATGGTGTATTATGTCATAAATTAACCTAATGTTACTACCTATATATCTATTTGGGACAAATCCTGTCTGGTCTTCACTAATCTGTGATGGAAGAACTTTTTTAATTCTATTAGCAATACAAGATGAGCCAATTTTGTATATAAGGTTTAGAAGTGAAATAGGTCTCCAGTTTTTTTACATATTCTTTTGGTTTTCCTTCTTTGGGTATACAAATTATAATACCTTCTTTCTGGGTGTTTGATAGTTCGCCTTCCCTGAAACTTTCATTTAGAGCTCGGGTTACAAACACGCCGATTTGTTTCCAAAAACATTTGAAAAACTCAGCTCCAAACCCATCCGATCCAGGGCTTTTTCCGTTCTTCATATTTTTCAATGCAATCCCTGCTTCTCCTATTGTTATTTCACCTTGTAATGATTTAGTCTGTTCTTCTGTTAGTTTCGGTATCTTATTCACCAAATCTTCAATATTGCATTTCACAGTTGGTCTTTTTCAGTATAGATCTTCATAAAAGTGTTTTACTGTAACTTTTATGTCTTCTGGTTTGTCCAGTGTATTATCTTGTCCATCCAGTAGTTTTACCATTTGTTTGCTAATGAAATTACGCTTTTCTAAGCTGCAGAAGTATTTACTAACCTTTTCCCCATCTGTAACTCATCTTGCTTTTGATCTTAGTAGTACACCATTCATGACCTTTTCTCTTAGTAATATCAATTCTCTATTACTCTCTTCAATTATCTTCAAATCCTCCTCTGATTTAAGTTCTTTACTCTCAATATTTTTAATAGTTTGCATAAGGCTGTTTTCTTTACATTGTGATTCTCTTTTTTTAATTGTGGCATACTGGATGGATTTTACTCATCTTCATTAGTAAGAAGTCAAGAAAGACCCGATCAGACACCGTTAGTTTAGGGTCTGAGCTTTTCGACTGGTTTTCATCTTGGCTATTGTCAGCATTAATATCATTCCCCTCATCTTTATCTGTGTATTCCTCTGTTATTTTTTTATTAGATTATTTATTCCGTCTACATATTCTTTATCTTTAAGTAGAGATGAATTAAATTTCCAAAGAGTTTTGTGTTTAATCTCCTTTCCGAATTGAAGTTTTAGTGTAATTAATGAATGATCAGATCTATAGCCTGGTAAAATGTCAGTATCTTCAAAATACCAGATTAAATATTCTGACAGAAGGAAGAAGTCTAGCCTACTTTGTTGCAAGGGGGTAGGTCTACGCCATGTGTATCTCCTACAATCCGGGTTGTTTTCTCTCCATATATCTGCTAATGACAAATCTTGTATCATATCCTCAACTGCTTTTTTAGCTTTTGGGTTATTTATATGTTTGTAATTGTAACAATCAATTTCCTGTTCTAGTACCATATTAAAATCCCCCACCACAATAACGTTATCATTTTTGTACTTTTTAATCGTATTTGTGAGTTCGTCATAGAATGCTGGGTCGTCTTTGTTTGGTCCATATAAACTTACTAGCAACAGTTCCTTTTCATTTGTTGTAAACAATATGATGATAAAGTTACCCTGCATGTCTGTTTCTACCTTATTTATTTTGAATTCGAAATTATTATTAAATAATATTGCTACACCTCGAGCATTAGATCTGTATGAGGAGAAAAAGCAGTCATACCCCCATTCCGCTCTTATACACTTTTCTGTATCTTTTTCAAAATGAGTATCTTGTAGGCAATATATAGAGTATTGTTTTTTTTCTTAAATAATGGAATACATCTCTTCTTTTCTGATAATTCCCTAGACCTTGACAGTTTAATGATGAAATTGTTAACATGTTTGCCTTGTTACCTACTGAATCCATGGTGTTTTCCTTGTAGTCAAAAACATTACATAAAAGACCATCAAATGCCACAGGAGGAATAAAAGCAACAAACAGGAATCCAGTTCAATGTCACTATGGGCAGGCAAAAAGGAATATACTTTACAACAGCATACAATTGAGCAATCATCGTAATCATGGCTTGCGTAATTACCCCGATATGAATTAGTACCGTCCATTTGGCTATGAGAACATATAGCACTATACCATGTAGCTATTACAACCAGTTTTACAGCTCTGTCCCTCAGCAGCAACTGTTCATTATTTGAACAGAAACATTGTTTTGCCCACAGCACAGGGCACCCCCCCCCCCCCCCAAAAAAAAAAAAAAAAAAAAAAACTTGGGAGAGGACAGAACTTGTCCTGACAATCTTCCATTCCTTGTCCCCACATTCACACACATCCTTCTCACACACACTTGACAACACAAACAACATACAAATAGCAACAATTACAATACCCCAGCCCATACACAATTAAACAGAAATGCCACAAACAGAAACAATACACGCAAAAACACACAAAATAAACACGTGCTCAGCACGCAAAGTACCGACTTGAGCGCTGTTCATTAATGGCCAAGTGATCTCATCCGGATCGCACATTCACAAAAAGGATATAAAGACCGTCAAAGATGGTGCTCACGTGTACAACGTGAAGCAAAAAAAAAAAAGTTTTGTTGAAGAGTCCATCAAGCAGTCATTTCCCTCATCCCCTTAAAAAATAATAAATAAATAAATAAAATTTTTAAAAAAATAAAAAATTCAAAAAACCTTCTGCACCTATCCTGTCCAAATCAGGCCCCAACTCCCCCTCTCCCTCCACCCCAGCCCCACTCAGGTAGTTTTGAATAAAAGGCAC